>VDFB02193867.1:574265077-574296262 GCA_007258455.2 Sequoia sempervirens | reverse complement strand
ATGAAATGACGCCCCACTATCTATATACTAAACACCCTGTGAGGTTGAGCTAGCCATACAAGCTATGAGAGCGAACTCATCCTCCATTCTACTAGAGAGCTCATCTGCACTTGCTGAAGCTGCTGTCTGCTTCTTGCCTTTCTTCCTTTGCGGGCAATCGCTGACATAGTGGCCAAACTCGTGACAGCCATAGCACTTCACTTTGGATAAATCCTTCTTCTTCTTCTCACCTTGTGAATTTGATCCTTTGCTTGACCCCTTCTTTGCTTTCCCTTTTCCTGCAAGGGCAACGTTCTCCTGTTCTGCCTCACTTTGCTGACTCTTGCTACTGGTCCTACTGACAAGACTTAGTCTAAGCTCCTCTTGAGTGAAGTCACTCCAAAGTCGATCCCAACTTGGCAAGGTGTCTCGTGCATTAATAACTTGAACAAAGACATCCCACTGCTTAGTAAACCCATTTAGGGCTATCCGCACTAGCTCGCCATCACCTAGATTATCTCCAACAGCAGCCAACTCATCCTTGACAAGTCTGAGTCTGGTGAGGTAACTTGTCACGTCCTCTCCCTTGTTCATCCGAGTAGTCCTCAACTTTTCTCTGAGAATCAGCTTCCGGTTAGTGGTAGCATTCTGGTACAGATTCAGAATGGCATCCCACATCTTCTTCGCTGTATCTAACTCTGCGACATGTGGAACAATATGATCCTTGACACCATCAAGAATCATCCTCCTCGCCTTGGCATCTTCCTTCTTATATGCTAAGAGTTGTGCTGGATCTGTAGGTATAGGTACAACACTAGTCACATATTCCTTGATCCCATTCTCTTCCAGCAACAAAGAAATTCTGGCTTTCCAGACACCAAAATTTGAGGCTCCATCCAATCTATCCTGATCTCTTAAACCTGCTGAGGCCATCTCAAAAGATAAAAGAAAACAAATAATAATAATAATTTTGAAGAGGCAGGATCTTTCCTTCCTGTGTTGAGCGTAATCTGCCCTCAGATCAGCTCTGATACCATGTGAAAATTCTATTGCAGTTACTGATTATTAATCTCCTATCTAATACATAGATTATTTGACTCTGAAAAATTAATTCTCAGCAAATATCGAAAAATAACACAACTGCAACTTCACCAATAAAAACTCACAGGAATAGAGAAGAAAACATTCACAATAATGAACACAATATTTTTGGACAAATTGTCCGTGGAAAAACCCCGAAGGGAAAACCACTACTGCAGATGAGGAATTATATTAAACTTCAGCAAATTAAGGAATACAAAAACTGCTTGCCTCTTACTGGCAGAGCTCCGGCAATAATCTTCTCCGAAAATTCTTCCCTCAATTTCTCCTGCTGAAATTCCACAGCTGCTATCCCCAACGCTATCACTGCGCCCTTGCTAACACTGCAAGACTATTTTCTCTCACTGCAAATTACTTGCTATCACTGCAAGTCTTTCTCAACTCTATACTTGTGTGTTCTCCAAATGCCCATTGATCCCCTTTTATACTTTTCTCATTGGAAAACCAATGGCCATGATTTAATCTCAATCAATGGCTAAGATTAAATAGACTCTAACAACCCTAACTAACTGGATTCTAGAAGTCTCTAGGGAAATCAATTTATTTAATTACATAATTATCTAGACAACTCAGCCCTTTCTGGAAGTCTCTAGAAAATAATTAAATAATTAAATAAGCACTTCTTGGGAATGGAGACACCTGTCCAAGCTACATAAAAATCAACACATCCCAGCCTCTTCCACATGATAATGATGATGACTTTGAGTTTCAGCAAACGTCTCTTTAGTACATAGTACCAATGCTTCTACATTGTTAGGAAGGCAGAATTGAGTTGTTCTGGACATTGCAGATGATTACAGTTCCTAAATTCAATTTGCTCTTTTGTAATTGGGTATATATACTATGTTTTTCACATGCACTCTGGACACATATGTCTCTGTATATTGATGTGCAATATTTAAGCTCATATTGCAGCCCTGACCTAAACCAATCTTCCAAAAACTTATCAACATTTGAGATGTGATCATTTGCTTTCAAGTTTTAAAGTTTTGGTCCAATTGGTTATACTTTTGCATTTGGCAGAGACTGTAGCTGCAGCGCACCTCTTGTTTTCTAATGAACTAAAATTATGATTTTTAAAACATTTAGATTTGTTTGGGTAATTTGTATTCCTCTCTTAAAATTATATTCTATAAGATTTAGATTTTTTTTGTTAATTTGTATTCTTTTTAATTATGATTTTTAAAACATTTAGATTTGTTTGGGTAATTTGTATTCCTCTCTTAAAATTATATTCTATAAGATTTAGATTTGTTTTGTTAATTTGTATTCTTTTTAATTATGATTTTTAAAACATTTAGATTTGTTTGGGTAATTTGTATTCCTCTCTTAAAATTATATTCTATAAGATTTAGATTTGTTTTGTTAATTTGTATTCTTTTTAATTATGATTTTTAAAACATTTAGATTTGTTTGGGTAATTTGTATTCCTCTCTTAAAATTATATTCTATAAGATTTAGATTTGTTTTGTTAATTTGTATTCTTTTTAATTATGATTTTTAAAACATTTAGATTTGTTTGGGTAATTTGTATTCCTCTCTTAAAATTATATTCTATAAGATTTAGATTTGTTTCATTAATTTGTATTCTTTGTATTTAGGTATAAAATTATTTATCTGGTATTGTCTTTTCAAAAAAAAATTGTAAATTAAATTTGTTATTGAATATATATATATATATATATAATTCTAAGTCTTATATTTATTTTTCAAAAAAGTTTCAAAAAATATATATTTTTTGTTTATCAACGATTATGGAAGGGGTTTAAATTAGCTTAAGTAAGAAAGTTAGTTAAAAGAAAATAAAAATCAAATATCCAAAATCCAAACATATTACACCAATTGATATTCAAGAATAAAATGTCCACGACCTAGCACCGCTACCTTACCCAACCACTTCCTTCTACATTATATGTCCACAAGCCGAAGAACCAACCTCAACATTCCAATGATCCTACTTGTCTTCTCATTCTTCAAAATCATGGATCTTCATCCCCATCTTCACATAAGTAAAAACTAGACCTTCCTTACAAAGAGAAGAGAGAGTGAATAAACTAGCTACATTCAAATTGCCATCCTTGTGGATCACCCTTAATCCATCTATACACAGCCAACTATTTATAGAAGGTTTAAGATCTCTGTTTTTTATCATAAACCATCTAAATTCCGCTTCTAAGGGCCAAAAATTCCTACCAAAGAATTCTTATTAGGTCATCCTCTTGATTGGGAAGCTTATCCTTGTCGACTATACCATTCAAACAATAAAGGGTCAAGGTAGAAGCTATGTAAGAATATAGTCCAACACTTATTGGTCCACCACTCACACTTGTAATTTATCTCTAAAGTCTTCCATGATATAGGCATGATTCCTATAAACACATATATTGGTTGAACCTTCTCAACATAGTATTTTCTTATTGAATTTGAGCAAGGCAAGATGAATAAATTATTCCACAACCTCCCATCAAATAATCTACCTCCATAATGAGGTCCTATGTTATTCTTGTAACTTACAAACAAATTTATTTTCAATAGGAATCCCCAAATTCCCACACATCAACCAAAAATTTGAAAGAAAAAAGCATATGGAAATCAAAATGAAATTTTTAGTGGATAATACTTGAGCCATAAAAGATGAAAAAATTATTCCACAACCTCCCATCAAATAATCTACCTCCATAATGAGGTCCTATGTTATTCTTGTAACTTACAAACAATTTTTTTTTCAATAGGAATCCCCAAATGCCCACACATCAACCAAAAATTTGAAAGAAAAAAGCATATGGAAATCAAAATAAAAAATTTAGTGGATAATACTTGAGCCATAAAAGATCACTCCTACATGTGTAATGTGTTAAAAGTAGGAAGCATAGGACAATTAGAGTGAAACATATAATGGATAACACTTAGATAAAATATTTATTATTTGAAAGAAAAAAGCATATGGAAATCAAAATATTAGAGTGAAACATATAATGGATAACACTTAGATAAAATATTTATTATTTGAAAGAAAAAAGCATATGGAAATCAAAATAAAAAATATAGTGGATAATACTTGAGCCATAAAAGATCACTCCTATGTATGTGTAAGGTGTTAAAAGTAGGAAGCATAGGACAATTAGAGTGAAACATATAATGGATAACACTTAGATAAAATATTTATCCCACATGTGTAAAGGATGTATGGTCCAACTAATCATTAGGCTTTTTCTAAGTTTAAGATATTTGAACATGATTTCTTTAATAAAGAAAGAATATTTAATGAGGGGGAGAAATAATGGGAAATGAAAACACTCTTTGCAAACACATCCAAACATAAAAGACTAATAGTATGGAGAAATGTGATGACATCATAAAGACAAACCTTAGAGACCTTTAAGAGGCATAGTCCCCTAAACCAAAAAGGAGAAAGACCAAAAAAAAAAAAAATCCTATCACTTACCAACATAGAGAAATGCAAAATTGTAGAAAATCTACACTCTTATTCCCTTCTTTGAAATAATGAATGAAGAAAACCTCCTCCAAATTTTTTATCTCTAGTGGATATAGGGGTAAATACTCATTTAAATAATAGAAATAGTCATACATGAGCCCATTCCTGCAGGGTCTAGGATTTTTAACCCCTAGTGATCTAAGGCCCAAATTGAATCCTAGTGGACAACTTAGATCTAGATGAGGATCTAGATCTAGAGATAGAGATAAAGAGAACTAAAGAAATGTTTATGTATTTTAATTATTTTCTTTCTATACATGGCATACTATTGAGAAAGATGCATGAATACTATCTTTTCCTATCTATTTATCTTCTATATATATTACATGTCTTGGAGACTAAGATTCATTAAGGAAGTGGAATTCATTAAGTGGAACTATTTACTATTTCTATATATGAATCTATCTATTGATGGTTGTGACATGAAACCATATGTAGATGGGTGCAAGTTATGTTAGAAAATGAATTAGCATTAAGGAAGTGGAATTCATTAAGTGGAACTATTTCTATATATGAATTTATCTATTGATGGTTGTGACATGAAACCATATGTAGATGGGTGCAAGTTATGTTAGAAAGTGAATTAGCATAGTGGGAGCCTCATGAGTGCCACTTGAATTAATATAGTGATAGAATTATTTGATTTTTGAAGTTCGATCCTCAATATTGTCACTTGAATTACTAGAGTGATTGAACAATTTTGTCTAAAGTGTGAGACTTAGAATTGTGGGAGTAAATGGTGACTCCCCAACACCCCAGGAATAGTTGTTAGACCAAAATATATTCCACAAGAGAGAATGGAAAGAAAACTTGCTTCAGCAATGCATGATTGAATAATGGTTGAATATGCTTCAATATGTTTCAATGAAAATATGCATGAGATGCCTTGCTTATAAAGGAAAGGTAGAGATATAGGATTAGACAAGATCATGACAAGTGTCTTAATCCTATTACACATGAGACAACTAACAAACCATGAGATGTAGGAATCAAGCAATACTAGCTAGATAAGATAAGTTTTAGAAAAGCCAACTAAGACTTCTAGAAAGAATCTTATATCCTAAGTAAACTTAACATGTGAATATGTCCCCTAATTACCTAGTGAGTGAATTAGCTAGGTACAAGACATTAATTCACACCAACACCCTACCTTAAGTGAAACTTAGGGAGGAGATTATTATACAAACTATGCAAAGACTATGACTATGGGTCTTGGCTACTAGGCCATGTTAGGTACCCATTTACAATGCAAACCAAACAACCATTCCTAGCCACCTTAACTAGCCACCCACCGAACTCCCCTCACAACCCACCACCACCCTACAACCTTAACTAGCCACCAAACAACCATCCCTACCCACCCACCCACCGAAGGAAGGTAAGGGTCAGCGAAGGAAGGTAAGGGTGATGGTCAGCGAAGGAAGGTATGGGTAAGGGGAAGTACAGGTACTGGTAAGGAAGGGTAAGTACAGGTCAAGAAGGGTAAGGACAATTACTGATAAGGGCATTTTTTTGTATTACTGATAAGCGGAGAAAAGGAGAAAACCCAATGAGACAAAACTCCTCTCCAAAAGAGAGAAAAGAAAAGAAAAGAAAAAGAAACATGATGTATGGAGGACTCAATGATACCCCCCAAGGACTACATCCATCATGTATATACAATCAATTACCCCCCCCCCCCAATAAGAGGTAAAAAGAGAGATAAGATATCCCCTTCATAATGAAGAAGCTCCAATGTCGATGAAGAATGCCTAAAAACAAATTTTATTGAAAATGGACAAATTAACTATCAAAATTCATCTAAGAGGCCTTTTGAGGGAAATGGTGATGCTAATCTAGGCTCACAGTGCTCTGAAAAATCAATGACCTATTGGATCAACTACTCTTCACACTTTTTCAAACCCTTCATAGATCAGCCAAAACATAACCAAATTTGACGAAACAAAAGGAAAACCTTACTTTCTTCGATGCCCTAGATTCAACCGCGAGGTCCTTAAAACCCCAAAATGCACCCAATAAAATCTTCAAGCCAACATCAAACCCTCAAATCTAGGAAGGAATCTGCAACATTGGAGCTCTGATACCATGTGGGAGTATATGGTGACTCCCCAACACCTCCAGGAATAGTTGTTATACCAAAATATCTTCCACAAGGGAGAGAATGGCAAGAAATCTTGCTTCAACAATGCAAGATTGAATAATGGTTGAATATGCTTCAATATGTTTGAATGAAAATGTACATGAGATTCCTTGCTTATAAAGGAAAGGTAGAGATGTAGGATTAGACAAGATCATGACAAGTGTCTTAATCCTATTACATCAGACAACTAACAAACTAACTATCTAAGAATCAAGCAATAATAGCTAGATAAGATAAGTTCTAGAAAAGCCAACTAAGACTTCTAGAAAGAATCTTATACCCTAAGTAAACTTAACATGTGAATATGTCCCCCAATTACCTAGTGAGTGAATTAGCTAGGTACAATACATTAATTCACACCAACAAGAATGATATATTGAGGAGTAGTGTGAGTTAGAATGTATGGTTTGGTCAAGAGGTGTGTTTGACCTTGCTGAAGTTATGGTAGAAACCATAAAAGGTTTTGTGGAAGAATGGTTTCCATAGAGCCTCACCTCTAGCAAAGTGCCTTGGACCACTACTAGAGTAATGTGTAGCATTTGCTAAATATTGATAGATGGTACTTTTGTCACCAAAAGCAGCTAAGAGGTGATTCGGTGTATTACAAACCATGGAGGTGTTATTCTAGGAACCACAAGCCATGGGAATAGTCCTTGCATTACTACAAGAACCAGTTTTGGTAAATCCTTCTATGTTAGTCACATCTCCTTGCGAAGTAATAATATTGATTGCATAAGTCTAGGAAGATAGTGTAAATACTTGACATCTATTTGTTTCTTGATCAACCATTTGTCTTGTTCCATTTTATTTTTCAATACTCTAAGGCTCATACAACATAGGACTTCTCATATCTTAAGGTTTCAAATTGGCTCTCTGCCTTGAATTATCTCAGCATTCCTATCTCCTTAAATGGTACCCTCCCTAGGGGCTCCTGGTAGAATATTTTGGACAAGTTTTGGGCGAAGGTGAACCATTGGACTCATCAATGGCTTTCTTTTTCTAGCAGAGTTCAGCTTCTGAAGTCAGTGGTTCAGGCTCTTCCCAACTATAGGTGTATGCTCCAGGTGGCTCCTATTATATTAATCAAGGATTTGGATTCTTTGGGTAGGCAATTAATTTTTATGGGTTGGAAACTTTTCGTCTTCTAAGTGGAGCCTTGTGAAGTGGGACATTGTTTTTAATCTGAAGCAGTTTGGTGGTCTCAGGTTGCGACATTCGATGCTGAATGGGTTGGCGTTGTCTGCAAAGCTTTATTAGAGATGGTTTTTGGAACAAGATCATGTCTGAGCTAATATTATATCTCACAAATATCTTAGTGGGATTCTGAAGGCAGAGATTCCCCAGTACCCACTTGTGGGGAAAGGGTCTATGATTTGGGACACGCTTAAAAAAGGTGCTAAGTTGATCAAGGAGGGCTTGTTTTGGATATGCAATAGGGGGTCTGAGGCTCTCTTTTGGTTTGACTTTTGGGATGGATTTTCCCCTATTATGAGTAGGTATCCTAATCTATAAGATCTTTTTTAGTGCTTCTTAGAGGCTAGTTGGTATAGGGAGATTGATTTTAAGACTTCTTATCTTTGTGGGCAGATGGAGGTGTCTAGGTGGAAGACTCATAATGAATGGCCAATGGCTAGCTTGGAGGAGGATTGTGCTGAGCTTCAAAATATTTTGGAAATAAACAGTGTAGCTCTCTTCAGGATAAGGATATTTTGGCTTGGTGTCTAGATCCTAAGGGTGTTTTCATGGTGGCAAGTGGATATCAGGAGCTAGTAACTCGAAAGTATGGAGGGTTGGAAGTTCCTTGGTGGAAATATGTTTGGAATAATTTCTCCTGGCCTAAGTGTAACTACTTCTTGTGGACCTTAGCTTGGAGCAAATGCTTGACTTGGGATAATCTTCGGAAGTACAGATTTTAAGGCCCTTCAGTTTGTGTTCTTTGTAGGTCCAATGAGGAGGAATCTTCCCACCTATTTTTCCATTATCCTTTTTCTATGCTTATTTGGTTTTTTTGGTGGGATATCTGGAAACATCCTTGTGTTCATGTCTCCTCTTTTTGAATTTTGGTGTAGCCTAGGGAGACCTCCCACACAAGCCTCTTTCCTCCAAATTTTGTGGTGCATTGGCCCTGCCTTCATCCTTTGGGAAATCTAGCTAGAAAGGAATCATAGGATTTTTCAAGGGGAGAAGTTGTTGATTCAATAGGTTTGGAAAATAATTGTTGGTATGATCCAAGAGATGGTGGATGCTAAATGTGAAATGGATTTTCCTTTGGAAATGAGTGATGATGATATTATGAACAAATTGGGTTTGTGGGGTTTGACCTCTAATTCCTTTTGTGTTCAAAGAGATAGACATGCTAGAAAGAAGGTTCGGAGGGTTGGGTGTTGGTCTCCTCCTCCAGTGGGTTTTTTGAAGATCAACACTGATGGCTCTTCTAGGGGTAATCTTGGGCTTGCATGGATTGGTGGAGCTAGGAGAGACTGTTCTGGTTCTATAATTCTATTTTTCTCCATTCATAAAGGGCAGCAAACTAACAATATTATGGAGGGGCTGGTGATTCTTTGGGCGATTGAGTGGGCCTGTGCTTTGGGCTAGTGTAAGATTATCTATGAATTTGACTCTCATATTATTGTTAATTTTTTGAATGAGCAGAATTTGAAAGGGGTTCATTGGCAACTTGCTTCAGTGGTTTGACATAGTTTGTAGCTTTGTTCCATGCTAGAGGTGGTTTCTTTTACCCACATCTTTCATGAATGGAATAAAGTTGTGAACGGTTTGGCCAAGTGGGCTTCTAAGCATGTTAGGGATTGGCAGATTGAGGGATGGGAGTAGTTATCCCCTGATTAGTGCCAAGTATTGGAGATGATTATTTTGAAGGACATGCCTGATTGAAGAGGAATGGTGTTGGTTTTGCGGTGGTTTTGTCTCTTGGCTAGGTGATTTGGTGATTCTTCTTTTCTTTAGGAGCCTTTTTGTTCCCTGATTTATTTGTACTAGTATTTTTTTATTTCAATAAATTTTTTACCCTCTTTTTAACAAAAAAACTATAAAATCAAGAGATAGAATATGAACCAATGATTTTATCACCAATTTACATGAAATGCCCACTATTCTTTTATGTGGTTTCCTTAAGATCTATTCATTTGCTACTCAATGAATAGTTGAAGTGCATATTAAAGTTATAATTTTGTGACTAAATTTTCAAATTAGATGAGAAGGTCAACAAACCAAAAAAATATAAAAATATATTTTGAAAACCCTCTCTACATAATATAGAATGATGTTTCATAATAAATAACACACATGAAATTTAAAATGGAATAAAACCCTTAAGATAACGCCCTACCCCATATGTAAGCTTTAAATATTAATAGAGAATAAATAAGTATTAATGTTACCTTAACAAAGTCTATCAAAAGAAGTGAACAAAGGAAAACATCTCTATACCATCCAATTGCCATAACATCAATAAATTATTCAACTCACATTTCATATGACCAATAAAAAATGTACAAGAAAATAAAGATTCTTATTCCTATAAGATTACATGAAAGGACATCTTAAAAGTCCTAAAATAAAATGATATTAATTAGAAATAAGTTTCGTATTTGATTCCATTATTTTCATCCATAATTGTAGTGTAAATTGACTATCTAATCATGACAAAAACATGGTTTCAGTAGCCCTTAATTTGATTAATACTAAATATTAGAATATTATTTTCCTTAAAATAATATTTATATAATATAGAGGAAAATATCAATTCATCCAAAGCCGTGGATAGATTCTATGCGAGTTTTTTTAAGGGGAATAATATTTGCAGAATAATACTCTATCAGCTTCAAACAAATTGATAGTTAGTGGATGGTAATTTCCAAAACATCATGTTCTTGGGCACATGACAAAGGATTTTAAATATTACATGTTTTCCTTTCATTCCCTATCCACACTGCACACTTTTTTCATCTTATTTGGTAAAATATTAAGAAATTTCTTATGAAAATTTGTAAGAACTACAACCTCTATAGTTTTAGAGTACCATTTTACTTTAGGAGTATATTACATTGTTTAGTTATAGAGGTTTGGTTATAGAACCATTTCCTCAAACTTTTTCCTCCTTGTACAAAGGTTTTTGTAGATCATTGAATATTTATATCAAGCATTTTAACTCTTCATATGGTATCAAAGATGTTGGTTATGTTGGGTGTATTGTAGTATGGCATGATATTTTGTAGAAGATAATATAGACATGGTGAGGCATGGAGGGGGAAAAAGAAGATGGCAATTTACAATCTATCAATATATAGATTTTTATCTTTTGTTCCTTTGAATAAGAAATGAGCCCTAATATTCTTGATCACTGAGGAATATTGCAAGGTGAATATTGCCACACAAATGTTGTAGAAGTTGTGCATTGAATGCATTTAGCATGAATAAAAGAAAAGATAGGGTGTTGAGAATATAGGTAGAATAATAAAAGAGACCAATGACTACCTTAGCAAAGTAAACAAGAAATAGGGGCAATACACAACTCGAATCTATCCTTTCAACTTGCATCTATGGTGTAAGTGAATATTGTCTTCTGACAATTTTAATGTCTTTTTCAATTGATATTTGGTTTGAGCATTGTTGTTTTGGCACTTATTTCTATTAGAATAACCAATATAAAAAATATTTTAAGACATTGGATCATAGTATAGAGGTGTCAATAATAAGATATTTTATGTAGAGTGCCAAAATACTACATTATTTTCAATCCATAAAGAATAATCACATTTTTAGACATGGTGAATGTTGAATTTTTCAGATGATGCCAACAGCGTTGAAACCATGAAAATGGGAAACAACTAAGAGGCCGAGACAAAATTCCAAATACCACCAACTTCTATTTTTCTCTTCTAAATTCTCTCCAAAACATTAACTATTTAGGCAAGGGCTATAAAAGTATTTTCTATTTGATGTGTGATGCCAAGAAAGGAGAACTTGTGTCAAGCTTGAGGAAGGCTATGATGCAGAAGATTAATGTGAGGTAGAACACCCACATAAGTGTCCCCATTTCATTGCATGATTATACCAAGCTCATCTCCAAGCCTCTCTTCATCCTCAATTTAGGATGTGTATGTCAATCTAAATTATAAAATTTATTTTTTAGGAATAAAATTTTTGTTTTGTTATTTTTTGGTGTCATCATGTCTGAACTAAAGTTACTTTTCTTAGATGCTCAACTCCTCAAGGGGCCTAACTATGTTGTGTGGAATATGAATATGCACACAATTCGCCACTTTGAAGAATATGGGGGATTGTTACTAGTGTAGTGCATTGTCCAACTAATGTAGATAAGTGAAAGAAGTTTGACAAGGCCAATGCACCCTCAACATCTTTGATGAGGTTTAGCCACATGTTCAAGATTCTTCAATATCAAAGGCCTAGGATGCTCTATCCACCATCTATGAGGCAAAGAATGAGACCAAGATCCTCCATCTACATTCCAAGATTCATACACTCAATATGAAAGCTAGGAGAAAGGAGAGGATTCCTTACATCGAGTGTCAAAACTACGAGTAGAGATTGTTGCATTCAAAGAGAAAGTGGAGGAAAAGTTATTCATCCCAATCACTCTAAAATATCATCCTTCCTAGTTTTGGAATTTTTCATGACATTTAACATCATAAAGCAGAAGGTTTCATTTAAAGAATTGGTGAATTTTCTACAATGAAAAGAAGCCATCCAATCAATGCAAGATGATTTTGAAGAAAAAGCATTGATCTTGAGACAACAACATGGTTAGAAGCTTCAAAAGGGAAAACCACAAAATAAATCATGGAAGTCACCAAAATAATAACTTAGAAGCGTCAAAAGGAAAATTGATGACGTTACATCTATAGTACCCACATACATGACATTGATTGTTGTTGGTATAATGACTTGACTCAAGGAAATTCTAGTCAAGAAGGCACATCTAGTGAAGATGATTTTCACTCAAAATGACATCCTCACCAAAGGAAATACAATGGACATATCTTTGTTGGTGTGAATAAATTTCTTGTACCTAGTTAATTTACTTACTAGGAAATTAGGGGACATATTCACATGTTAAGTTTACTTAGGATATCATTGCTATCAAGATGGTTGATAGGATGGTTGAGGCATCTCATGTGCATAAGGGACTTCGAGACTAGGGATATCATTGCTATCAGGATGGTTGATTACTCATCTCATTTGTATTCCTTTTCTTATTTTTCTTCAGAAGATGATAATGTTCCTATGACTGCATATCACACTACTTCATTGAGTGTGTATCATGTTTTTGAGAAGTTTGGTCATCTAAACCTTGGTATTCTAGAGACCAGTGTTGAGTTTCCTACTCCTCCACCTCCTGCTTGTTCAACTAATAGTGCTTCTATTCAGTAGGATGATCACAGATTTTTAGATCTTGCTTTGTGGGATGAATATTTGATAGGTACATTTCTAACTTGTTTATGGAATCTCATACTGTGGATTTGGAGGACACAATTGAGGGGATTTCTCTCCTATTTGATGACAATTTTAGTACAAACATTATCCCATCATCATTGTCTTTGGAGACTAGCATTCATGAGTCTCCTCATTCTCTTGATTTGTCATGTTTCTTGGTTAAGTTTGACCATAATTATGTTGTGGCTTCTTCAAGCTTGGAGGCTCCTAATCAATTTTTAGAGGCATACATCTTGATACTTCATTCATCCTCCTTTTAGTTTGACATGGAGTGGCTTCTTCATCAACCTATAGATTTGTTTCATCCTAAGGGAAGATGTGTTGCTTGCGAACATTGGATTATCTTTTGTTTTCAAGCATTCTTCATCGACATTGGAGATTCTTCATTGTGGGGGGGATATCTTGTCTCTATTTTCACTCTTATGGGGGGTTATTGATTGTATATACATGATGGATGTAGTATTTGGGGGGTATCATTGAGTCCTTCATACATCATATTTTTTTCTTTTCTTTTCTCTTTTGGAGAGGATTCTTGTATGATTGGGTTTTCTCCTTTTCTTTGTTTGTGAGAAATTGATTAAATTTATTGTATTTTCTTTGTACATGGGTACCTAACATGGCCTTGTATTCAAGACCCATCTCTATAGTCTCTTAATAATCTCTTTGAAAAGGACATATCTATGTTGGTGTGAATAAATGTCTTGTACTTAGTTAATTCACTTACTAGGAAATTAGGGGACATATTCACATGTTAAGTTTACTTACGATATAAGATTCCTTCTAGAAGTCTTAGTTGTCATATCTAGACTTTATCTTATCATAGGTAGTTATGAGTTAGTTGTCTCATATTATAGGATTAAGACACTTTTCATGATCTTATATAATCTTGAAAGGTTGAAAATGGTCACTTTATGGTTTAGGACATAGAATAACAAATTTTCTTCTCTTTTCATTCAAGGAAACCCTAGAGATCTCAATCCGAATGTAGAAAGGGGGAAAGAGATCTTACAATAGGGTGTCTTAGGGTGTGATTAAAGATAGTTAGAGGGTTCACCACCAAGCTAGGGCTTTGAAAGAGAAATGAATGTAACATGCAAAGTACTATGCAAAACCTAACTAAATGACCTAGGAAATGAAACTAAAATGCACAATAACAAACTGAGAATGAGCATAGGTGCACCTGGATGAAGGATGAGGTCCAAACAAGCTCCAAAACCCTAAAATATTGTTGTTTAATGCCCATTGGGACTCATACGCTAGTCTGGGCAATTTAGGGTGAAGCCATAATAGTGGTTTACAATTCAAGTGAGGAAGGAAAACTCACAAAAAATGACCCCAAAGCAAAAAAAGTGATTTTGGGGCTTCATACAAACCTCTGGTTCAACCAACGCATTAGGGGTTCGCTCGAACTGTGTTCGAGCGAACCCCTTTAAATTTTGGCCACCAAAAAACAAAAAAAATGCATAGCAAAGGGGGTTCGAGCGAACCCCCTTGAAGAGGTTCGCTCAAACCATGGTTCGGCGAACCCCTTGCCCCTCATCCCCCTCTGAGACACAAAAAAATATTTTTTTACGCTTCAGAGCTCGAGTTGAGGATGAAAATGGAGAAGTCTTCAGAAACCCTTCTAGAATCAGATAGTCCTTGGAACGAGCTATCCAACGAATATAATTTTTGTATGTTTTGATTTTATTATGTATTTGTTTTTTTAGTTTTATTAAACATAGGTTCTTCACCAAAAATGAAGGTCTTTGTTCTGCACATGTGGAAAAATAGTAGATTATCAAAAAAATTGAAAAATATGAGTGCACCAGATATTAAAGTCCTTGATCCAACCAAAAAAATTGAATTTCGATATATAAAAAAAGTTACGCGTTATACGATTATGTCTAAATTGTAATTGGTTTGACTTTGAAACTTGATTAAATAAAGAATATTCAATTAAAACTATCTAACCAAGTGGAAGCACTAGATATCTGAGTTACAAATCTAAATTCAAAAGAATTAGAATTTTATCCTTCATGGAAAAAAATTTATGCGTTATACGGTGTGCGTCACTTTTTAAAAATGTTATTTTTTGAAAAAAAATAGTTTTCATGGGAGATGGAAAAAGAAGTGCAATCTAATTCCAAAAATTTTGAAAAAAATATTTTTAGAATCTATAGACAAAATTTGACGAGACTCTTGTTTGCATCATCTTCAAATTCCTCACGGTTTAGCCGCTATAGGTTCCCGAATGTGAAGATTTAGTTAAAAATAATAATTTCAGTATCCAGTTTGGCCAAAAATTGTAAACCACTATTGTGGGGTCACCCAATCCCAGACTAGGTTTTTTGGGTGGAAATAGGAATCTAACAACGGTGAACCTGAATCTCCTGAAATCTAGAAAAAGCCCTATACTGGGACTCATACGCCACAAGTGGTGTATCAGACCCACTTTTATTTTTCAAAGGGTTAAGGCTTAAATCTACTCTCCTATTTCTTCTCTTCCTTCCACAATTCACTTCTAGATCTGAAACTTTGATCTGCAACCTGTAGGTGACTTTTCGTGAAGATGATAACCTTATGACAACTTGATGACTTTCTTCAACCTTATAACTTTTTATTCAAAGGATCTTCAAGCTCCAAAAGACCTAGACCTACAACCACACATATAGAGAGAGAGAGAAAAAAAAACTTGTTGATTGTTAGGAAATAGGGGTTTCCTTGGACAAACCCCGTTTAGGTAATGAAACTTTGTGATGAAACAATGAAATATGAACATGAAACATGAAATATGAAACATGAACAGTGATACCTTGAATGATGTCTTAAGATGTAAATCAACAATCTATCATGAAGTGGTCATGTAGAATGTAGATCTTGATCTTGAATATGGATATGAAACAATGCTTGCAAATGCATCTTCAATGTTACATCACAACACTAGCTCAACAAAAAGCTTGATGCTTGATGATCTTGACATGATGATGGATCTTGAATTGCTGCAAGAAATGATGAAAAATTATGCCCTTGGATGCCTTAGAAATGCTCTTGTAAACTCTCTTGACACTTTTGCAAAGTCTTGGAATGCTTAAATCTTCAATGCTAGGCTTGATATTATGAATGCTTATGTGAAATAATGATTTGAGACCTTGTTTATATAGGAAATCCATCCTATTTACCATTTATTAGATCCCAGAGCTTGACATACATGAAATTTGAACTTAAAACCTTGATTTCCCACTCAAAACCCCAAAAAGGGGTCAAATGGGACTCATACACCACTTGTCCTATATAGGTCCCATCTAGATGGGACTCATATGCCCAAGGTGGCGTATGGGTCCCACCAAGCTTTATCAAGTGGAAGAAATGTTGGGGAGTTAATAAATTAAGTTTATTTGTTGATCTTGTTGGGATTTTGGTTGAAATAAGCCTCAGATGCATAATGTAGGGTCTTACAGGCCCATTAATGATGATATGAAGGTCATAAATGCAAGAGGGCCCAAAACTTAATGTGAAGCTACAAATAAATACACTTTACAATATTAAATTAAGGCAAAATTAGGTATATTTAGCTTAAAAGGGCGCTAAACCCAATGTGGATGTGTAAAACACATTACAAAACTAGATCAAGTCGACATTAGGTCCATTTTAATGTTAATCATTCCCAAATACAATGTGAAAATGTAAACAACGATATTTTTCTACACTACATTTAGCCCTCACTTTAGTAAGAGGAGGAACTTGCTTCAAACTCACACTAAAGTAGACATTCAAGAGGGGTCCAAGTGTATCGATGTGGATGGTCTAGGATAACAAAGATCAAAGGAGGTGGTCAAGCCCCCAGGATCTAGGATCCTACGTCAAACCAACATAAGCACAAAAGGACATGCACAAGGTGTATGGTATGCAACATCAAGATACACAAATATGCAATGTTAAAGACAAAGAATAAAGGAAAACAAAATAAAAAGAGGTGGATCAAGCCTCAATCATTTTTCCAACACAATGTGGATCAGATCTAAGTTGTTTGTCCAAAAATGCACGCTCACTCTGAGGCAATGGAACTTCAGGTTATTCATTGGGTGAGTATCCAAAAGGGTGAGACACGTACGCACACGACTGGTATGCACTCACATAAACAAGCAAGTGGCTATGAGAAAGTCAAACCTAAGTTCGGCTTCCCATTCAACCAGACCAAAGCTATACCTTTTGATAACATTAATAAGATGCCACACAACAATGAATTTTGAGCTTCATGAAGCAAGCAAAACTTCGTATGCTTGATACTCATGAACAAAAAAGATGGCTCCACGGATGGGAAAGGTGTGTTATACAAGGTGGCTATATGACAGTTATTGTAAATGCAAAGTAGTGTAAGGTACATTCAAAGGAATTTTTCTTAGTTCTTGTAAGGTATCTTCTTAGGGAACATCATTCCTAATGTCTCCAAGAAAGGACAAGTCAAAGAAATATCATGCTCTCAAAGGAAATCAAGCCCAATTATACCACCAAGAAAAGGATGCATCGCAAAAATAAAGAAAATTGCACGGTGAAACATGAGTGTCGATGTATGCCCCACTTTAAAGTAGTTGCTAACACCATTGTTGTGAGCAATTGCTTTAAAGTATAAGACATGAGAGGTTATTTGAAAATCCCTATGCCAAGTCATATGTTTCTGAATCAAACTACATCATGGTTAAGGGGGTTGCATAACTCAGTATGTCACATGCAAGCCAACTTAAGGCATGTCATCCACATCCCAAGCTTACTCTGATATGTAAATGAAAGGTGGCCAACTAGCCAAAAGAAACAACAAGTGACATACGAGGACAAGGCTACTTAATCCCTTGCCCCCACTTAGTGCAGGACAAGGATGAGCCAAGATGATTGATGAGAAACATGCTAGAGTGAAAATCAGTATCAATTTTAGGAATTAGGTGCCCCGACATAAGGAAGAGCATCACACTCCTTAAGATGTTGAATTTTATCACCTAAAGCCTTACATTCATTAGTAGAATGACCATGAACTCTATGATATGCACAAAATGAATTCTTGTAGTAAAATTCCTTTCATGTTCTTGGAGGGAGAGATATCAAACTATCTTGGAGGAGTCTTGACAAGATACCCTCTTGATCAATGGTAGAAGATGTTCCCATATTTTGTGACAAAGATATCTCTTTCTTAGTACAAGATGTCATATTTACACAAGACTCTTTAGATTGAGAGATTTTGTATTCTCTTTTACAAGAGGGTGTAAAATATATCAAATTCAAATCATTAGTGTTTTGCATGATGATATTGATATTAAGCGAGGATTTATTTGTTTCTTTCTGAACTGTATTTTTTTGTGGATAGAGGCTCTCTTACACTTCTAAAGTTTTTGCACCTAAAAGGAGAGCGGAATCACAAAAATCTAAGAGGTTCACGCAATATTAATGCAAGTATGGATGAAATATGGCTAAATAGAATTATTTAAATGCAAAAAACTAATGAAAGATATTGATTATTAAATGAGAACTAAAGAAATGCAAGTTGTTTGAAAACACAGTGATGTATGCAAAAATGACCTAAGATTGCAAACAAACAATAACAAAAATGAATAAAACTATAGAGGTACACCTAAAATATGGAATGTGGTGTAGAGAGGCTCTGGAATCCTAAATATTTCACTAATGAAGCCAACTAGGACACTTACACCAAGCTAGGTGACTTAGTCTTGTTTTAGGGAAAATCTTTTGAAATAGGTTTCAGGAAAAAGGGTATCCAGAATTGCATAAATCACTTTTCAGGCCTGGAAATGGGACTAATTCGACACAGATGGTGACTTAGTCCACATGGGAATCTCAGGGAATTCAAGATAGGAATCTGTAGTCTTCAACCTACACTATTGTTCCTAATAGGTTGTCATATTCGAATCTGTAAAATTAAGTTTGTAGGTGATCTCCAAGCTTCTCTTAGGGATTTGTTGACTTTGAATGACTTTGATGAA
The DNA here is from genome assembly GCA_007258455.2 of Sequoia sempervirens. Classification (NCBI taxonomy): domain Eukaryota; kingdom Viridiplantae; phylum Streptophyta; class Pinopsida; order Cupressales; family Cupressaceae; genus Sequoia; species Sequoia sempervirens. The sequence goes on along the minus strand of VDFB02193867.1, from coordinate 574,277,100 downwards.
TTAATGAAACCTTTTAACACCTTTCTTTTTGAAAAATCTACATACAAGAGCTGCAAAACACTCATGCAAAGAGGGAAAGAAGGGTTAGGGTTAGAGAATAGGGGTTTGCCTTGGTCAAACCCCAGTTTGGTAATTAAACCCTTGAAAATGAAATGAAATGAAATGAAATGAAATGAAAAGAGAATCATGAATGAATAACATGCAATGTCACAACTCACCAAACCCTTGAAGTAGAAATATGAAGATATGCAAATGAAAGCTCTTGAAAATGCCTAGAATGCTTGCTTGGATGATTAGAACTGCTTGAATGCTTGAATGGGTTGATTAATGAATACTTGAATGAATATTGGGGGCTAAAATGAGAGAGAAAACCCTGTATTTATACACAATTATGTAAAATTTCCCAAAAATACAACATCACAGGCTGACCTCAAGGTTAAAAGAATAATATCCCGCCAGAAATTTGAAATAATCTTGATTTTTGAGCCAAATAGGACTAAGGTGCCCCTATTGGCGACTTAGTCCCACTTAAGCATTTTAAGTGGGTGTTGAGAATTAAAGTGTATTAAATGATTTTTAATTGGATTATTCTCAAAAATACACTTAAGTAGGAATGGTAAGTGTATAAAGGGGTCATTTAAACATAAGAAAGGGTTAAATTATTGATGGAAAGTCTAGAAAATCGTGAAAGTTTGTTACAACACTTTGAAATAAGACTTGGTAAGTGATAAAAATGGGTTATTTAAGTGAATTATATTAAAAATATCCTAGAAAAGTGTGAAAATGTATTACAACACTTCACAACACTTTTACAAGGCATCATAATTTCTTAATGATTTTCAAGGACCCAAGACCTAATGTGAATGTGTTAACCACATTACAACATTAAATCAAGGAAAAATCAAGCCAAAAGCACCAAGAGGACTCAAATGAGTGTAAAACTATTCAGGAATACATTTTTTTTCTGGTACATTTAGCCCCCACTTTAGTGAGAGGATGAACTTGCTCCAAACTCACACTAAAGTAGCCAAACTTGCATATCAAGAAGGATTTGAATGCACTTATGATTAGAAAGATGATACAATAATCAAGAGGGGTGATCAAGCCCCCAGGATCAAGATCCCATGGAAAACCAAACATGAGTACAAAGGAACACACATGAAAGTGATGAAAGAGAAAGAGAAAAACAAGAGAGAGAATCGGATCAAGCTTTAATTGTTTGTCCAACCCGTTGTGGATTAGATCTAGGCTATTTGTCTAGAAAATAAAATGCATACTCACTCTAAGGTGATGGAACTCATGGTTTTCTGTTAGGTGAAAATTCCTAAGAGGTGAGAAACATACACTCATGGCTGGTATGCACTCACACACATGGAGGTGGCTATAGGGAAAGTCATGCCTCAGAATGGGCTTCTCACTCAACCATACCAAATTTATACCTCCTGCTAACTTTAATAAGGTGCCACAAAAGGAAATGACTTTTCGAGCTTCATGAGACAAGCAAATCTTTGTATGCTTAGAACTCATGAACAAACATGATGGCACCATAGGCATGCAAGTTGTGTTATGCAAGGTGGTCATATAAAGAATGAAAAATGCAACATGCAAAATATGTTCAAAGGATTCTTGCTTAGTTCATGTGAGGTTTTAGCTTAGGGAACATTGTGTCTAATGCTCCAACATAGGACCAATCAAAGAATAGAATATTCACAACTTAGGGGATGTAGTGCTTCACATCAGGCCACTAAGAGGAATGTAATATGCTAAGATAGATCACACTCATGAAGGACACTACACCCAATGTCATCCTCAAAGCGACAAACACATCGTATGAAACAAGAAGATTGTACTAAGAACCATGAAAAAGGAAACGTGAAAAATAATAATGCCAACATGTATGCCCCCACTTTAAAGGAACTGCTACACACCGTACTATGAGAAATTACTTTAAAGTATCAAATGAAAAATGAAAACAAGAAAGAAGACATGAGAACTAACTTGGAAAGCCCTATTCCAAGTCATATGTTTCTAAGTAAGGTTGCATTATGCAAAAGAAAAGGGATGAAGGAAAGAGGGGTTGCCCCCAAAATGAAAACACCAAACACATATGGAATCTATGGATTTGGGGCCAGTATGTTCATTGCTGCAATGTTTTATTAGGAGCTCGGACCTATCATCATTCCCCAAATACATAAACTGGAAGAATGACACAAAGAGAGTGAAAACAAAAGAAAAAGAATGCTTTTGGGTCAACTAGAAGAGACATAAGGTGTCTCAATGCTTTGCATCATCCCCACAAGGAAAGCACAAAATAAAAGTGAAAAGAGAAAAGGAAAAGGAAAAATGAAAAAAAAGAAATCCATTTGGGTCAACCTAAAGGAGACATTTCGGTTTCAATGTCTTGCATCATCCCCAGAAGGAAAACACAAGAAAAAAAAAAGGAAAAGGAAAGGAAAGGGGCCTTTTGGGTGAACATGGAAGAGACATAGGGTGTCTCAATGCTTTGTGTCATCCCCAAAAGGAAAACACAAGAACAAAAAAAAGTGAAAAGAGAAAAGTGAAAGAAATGCACAACATATAGAAGAATGAAGGTACAAATAGAGGAATGTCACAAAGAAAGAGAACATCATGGGGGATCACATGATGCACGTGAAATCACACAAAAGAAAAGAAAAGAAAAAAAATGTCAAAGACTAGTAAGGAAAATGCAAGTCAACCATCTAACAATTCATCCACCTCCCAATCTTAGTTGGTATAAGCAGAAGGTGAACAACATAGCTAAGTGTTAGAAACTAAGATCACCTGCATGCAAGATGGATACCTGTCACATGCAAAAGATATGAAGAACCAAAGAAGATGTTATGTAAACCTCAAAGTGTAAAAATGCATTAAGAGAATCAATCATTACAAAAGAGATCAATCCTTATGAAGGAGATCAAGAAACCCTAAATGAAACCCTAGTATGCACACTTAATAATTAATAATTAATTAATTATTAATGTGCCTAAGTTTAGCTTAAGTAACAAAGAGGAATAAGTGACTTAATTAATTAATCAATATGATATAATTAATTAAGCATAATAACTTATTACTCTAACACCCCCCCTTAAGATGAACTTAGGAAGAAGCTAAAACACTAGAATAAGATGCATGAAAGCAAAGATGGGTCCCGGCAACTAGGCCTAATCAGGTACCCATATACAAATGCAAGAATGGAGTAGAGAAGGAAAAACCCAGTGGGACAAAACCCCCCTACAATGAGATGACATGCTACAAAGAAGCATTGAAAGAACTTTGTAGAGTAACACTGGAACCTGATACTGGCAAGCAAGGAAAGATTCTTCTGTATACTACTAAAATCGGATGAGAGTCACTGATTGACTCAAGGAATCATGATAAAGCAACAACAGACCCGATGCCACGGAACACTTGAAAACTCCAAACGAGAACAACTCTGGAATCTATGAAGCAGCAAGCAATAATTGAAAGATGTATTACTGAAAATGAAGTGCAAAGATGCAAGATGCACCCTCCCAACTGCCAAAATATCCAAGTAATCTCCAAACAACCCATCAGGCCAAATCTGGTCTAAGTAATCAACCTAGGACAGATACAGAAAAAGTGCATAGATAGCAACATAGAGCTCCTCAATACCTTTCCAATGCTTCAAATGAGGCGAAAAACGGACATCGTGGCAAAAAGTTATGAGCTTGAAAGCATAAAAATTACATCTGACTTCAAACAGAAATAAATGCAGTAAAACAGAAAAATACTATAAAATAAACTGCACCAAATGAAAGTGCTCGGAACCAGCTTTCCAGCAATATCTCGTTTGCCCAGTTTTGATACCGTATGCCCAAGTTATGATCAAAAGAAAAAAATTGCTCTTTTAAGACAAATTAGGGCTAGTAAGGGGGCTTAGAGCGCCGTACGGATGCTGACGTCAGCACTTCACGAGCATAAAATTGATGGTTGTCTAGCCATCGCCACAAAAATTTGGCCCCCCTGCAAAAGAAAAAAATTTGGGCCCCTGGTCCTGTGTGCAACCAGGGGCTGGCGGGCTAGTGCGAGGGTAGATCCCCTAGTCCTCCATAGGACCTGTGCTGCTGCAGAGGGGGCTGGGCGGCCAGGCAGGGGCTGGGTGCATAGCGCCCGGTCCCCCATAGGACCCTGGCCAGTGCTGTGGAGGCTCGCGGGGGCTGGCTCGGCCTGGCGGCGAGTTGGTGGCTGTCGCCCAGTGGCCGCCGCTCCTGGTGACCGCCGGGGGGTGTGGCAGTGGCGAAGTTCTTTTGAACGAGAGGCACTACCCGGTGGATAAAAATTTCATTTTTTTAATTTTTTTTTGAAATTTTTGCTCGGAATCGGGTGATGCTCGGGAGGCCGTGGCCCCCCAGATAAAAAAATTTGCCTCCCAGATCAACTGCACCAAAATGGACGATTTGACAAGCGTTTCTAGGGTTTTGGGACGCTGCGAACGATGGCAATGTCCGTTTGAGCCCATAGTGTCCTGAAAAAATGGCTACCCCCAGATCTTGCAGAAAAATGCCTGTGGAAACCCTTGCACTTGAAACTCACTGCAGAGGCCATATCTTCAATCACGAACAAGCAGCTGCAGTCCGAGCTCGATACCATGTTAGAAATCAAGATCACCTGCATGCAAGATGGATACCTGTCACATGCAAAAGATATGAAGAACCAAAGAAGATGTCTGTAAACCTCAAAGTGTAAAAATGCATTAAGAGAATCAATCATTACAAAAGAGATCAATCCTTATGAAGGAGATCAAGAAACCCTAAAAGGGAAACCCTAAATGAAACCCTAGTGTGCACACTTAATAATTAATAATTAATTAATTATTAATGTGCCTAAGTTTAGCTTAAGTAACAAAGAGGAATAAGTGACTTAATTAATTAATCAATATGATATAATTAATTAAGCATAATAACTTATTACTCTAACACTAAGGAACAATGACAAATGCATTACTAGGACAAGGTTAACAACTTCTTGCCCCACACTAAGTGCAAGACAAGAATGAGTCAAGGTGAGTGATGGGAAAGGTCATGCAATAGTGAGAATGGAATATTCTACAACTATTGCATGTCAAGGAGTAGGAAAGTGTTTTATGGGACTATTGAGTAGCAGTCGTTGCCATCGAAGTGATACTTGCTCAATATTTCCTTCAATGTATGACACTCATCACTACAATGTCCAAGAACACGATGGTATGCACAATGTGGCACATTGGAATCTTTAGGATATATCACCAACCTATTCATAGGTGGTAATATTATGAGTTCTTTGCTTAAAATTATTTGCAATTGCCTTTCACATTCAAGTGGTGGACAGAGAGGAAACTTTATTTTTTGTAATTTGTAAGGTTATTTGCATTTACTAGATTCACCCTTTTCATGAATTGAAGGAGGAGGACCTATGGGGATCCTTGTATCCTTATCATTGTTATTATTCAAGGGTTGCTCATGAGGAAGAAGGGTGTTCAAGTCAAGGGGAGATTCAAAGATCACTGTGCCATCATCACGAATCCTTAGATACTCTATAGGAGGGTTACTGTTATGAGGGGGATTTTTATAACCTATCCCCTTTGTGTTTTCATCAGTTGGTACTTGCTCAAAAAGTTGATGTATTTCATGTTCAGTTGTTGTGTCACATCCTTGTTTGCTCAAGATAGTGAAACCTTTTCCATATGTGTCTTGAAGGTTGATAGGATTTTTTGTTACTTTGTTATCATAAAATGGTCAAGTGTATTTGCTTGTTTAGAGGAACTAGGTTCACCTTGTGTAGGGAACTTAGGTTCAACTTTTGTTTCAAGATGTAAGTAACTAAACGTCTCATGAGGTGGTATAGTAGGAAGGTCTTACATGGTTTCATGGATGGATAAAAGGATGCATTATCTTCAAGGTTATTAAGGCAAGTGTAAAGGAACCTACTCATGCTATCATCATCTTCTCCAATGATGTCAACATCACAAGGAGGACATGCATTAGGATTTGAAGGAGCAGGAGTGAGTTCAAGGTCATTAGGATCAGTTCTGAAGGCACAACTTGACACATCCACGAGGGATTTTAAGGACATCCAAAGCTTATTCAAACACAAATCCATAATGCAAATGCAAGAAATTAAGCTACATGCAAGAAATTGAATGAAACAGCAAATCTAGAAACAGAAACAAAAATGTAAATATAGAAAATAGAAATGTAGAAAATGAACTAGAAATGATAGAAAATTCAATGCAGACTGTGCAACTAGACTAAGTCGCCCAAGGTGGTGAATGAATCCAAGTAATGATTTTTTTAACAATTTTTCAAAAACTTTAAACTGAGTTTTATGTTATTCAGATTTTCAAATGCAAATATAATATGAATATGTAGAATTTTGGTATGTTCAATGATTTTACATGCAATAATGCAAGCTATATGAGGTTTTTCCACTAATGCAATTTTGAAAACCCTAGGATGCAAAAAAATGCAAAACCTAATGCAATGTTAATGCAAGATAGTCCTAGGATGTAAATGCTCTTAAAATCATAAGTAAAAATGATCTAAAGTCAGGTTCACCAAAATGAACTATAATTTTTTGTGGATAGAGGCTCTCTTACACTTCTAAGGTTTTTGCACCTAAAAGGAGAGAGAAATCACAAAAATCTATGAGGTTCACTCAATATTAATGAAAGTATGGATGAAATATGCCTAAATAGAATGATCTAAATGCATAAAATTAATGAAAGATATTGATTATTAAATGAAAACTAAAGAAATACATGTTTGAAAACACGGTGACATATAAAAAAATGACCTAAGAATGCAAACAAACAATAACAAAAATGAATAAAATTGTAGAGGTGCACCTGGAAGCTAGAATGTGATGCAGAGAGGCTCTGGAATCCTATAGAATTCACTGATGAAGCCAACTAGGACACTTACACCAAGCTAGGTGACTTAGTCTTGTTTCAAGGAAACTCTATTGAAATAGGTTTCAGGAAAAAGGGTATCCAAAACTACAGAAATCACTTTTTAGGCCTAGCAATGGGACTAATTTTCCATAAATGGTGACTTAGTCCACCTGGGAATCTCAAGAAATTCGGGACAGGAATTTGTAGTCTTCAACCTGCACTGTTGTTCCTAATAGGTTGTCAGATTTGAATCTACAGAATTAAGTTTGTAGGTGATTTGAAAGCTTCTCTTAGGGATTTGTTGACTTTGAATGACTTTGATGAATTAATGAAACCTTTTAACACCTTGCTCTTTAATAAACCTGCATACAAGACCTGCAAAACACTAATGCAAAGAGGGGAAGAAGGGTTAAGGGTTAGAGAATAGGGGTTCTCCTTGATCAATCCTCGGTTTGGTAATTAAACCCTTGAAAATGAAATGAGACTGATCAATTAACAACATGCAATTTCACAACTCACCAAACCCTTGAAGTAGAAATTTGAAGATATGCAAATGAAAGCTCTTGAAAATGCCTAGAATGCTTGCTTGGATGATTAGAAGTGCTTGAATGCTTGAATGGATTGATTGATGAATAATTGAATTAATATTGGGGGTTAAAATGAGAGAGAAAACCCTATATTTATACACAATTATGTAAAATTTCTTGAAAATACAATGTTCATCACAGGTCGACCTTAAGGTTAAGAGAATAATATCCCACAAGAAATTTGAAATAATCTTGATTTTTGAGCCAAATGGGACTAAGTCACCCCTATTGGCGACTTAATCCCACTTAAGAATTTTAAGTGGGTGTCAAGAATTAAAGTGTATTAAATGATGTTTAACAATATTATTCTAAAAAATACACTTAAGTAGGACTGGTAAGTGTATAAAGGGGTCATTTAAACATAAGGAAGGGTTGAATTATCGATGACAAGTCTAGAAAAGCGTGAAAGTTTGTTGCAACACTTTACAACACTTTGAAATAAGACTTGGTAAGTGATAAAAATGGGCTATTTAAGTGAATTATATTTAAAACATCCTAGAAAAGTGTGAAAATGTGTTACAACACTTCACGACACTTTTACAAAGCATCATAAAGTTCTTAATGATTTTCAAGGACCCAAGACCTAATGTGAATGTGTTAACCACATCACAACATTAAAACAAGTAAAAATCAAGCCAAAATCACCAGGAGGACTCAAATGAGCATAAAAATGTCTAGGGATACATTTTTTGCGGTACACTTTCATTTCTTTCAAAGGAAAAAAACCAAGACCACTAGTGTCTATCAGTTCAAGATGCACTAATGTTAAAGTTGGCTTAGAGGAATCTTTTGTAAGAGTGTTAAAATTGAGTGAAGGCTTGTTTATTTCATTCGAGGGACAATAACCAAGACCATTAGTTGTTCCTTGTGTGTTAGGCTCTATAGGGACACAGATACCTTGTTCTCTAGTACCACATCCTTTGCCACTATAACAAAGTTGTTTCATAAGTTCATAACATTTTCCATAAATATTATTCATTTCTTTTGGATTTGGTGGTTCTGATAATCGGATTCATCAAAGTTTGTTGTATAATTTGTTTCATTTTCTAAAGTGGTTGAGATGGATGCTTTCAAAGGGTCTTCCAAATTTTGTGTTGAAATTACCGCTTTTTTCTTTTCCCTTTTCAGAGTCTTTGTCTATGATCTTGTATTCGTCCATGAAGGATGCGAAATCTAAGGAACCTCAATCATCTTCTAATAGCTTTGTGACTTCCTCAATATGTTTTTCTTTGTCTTTCTCTTGAAAGGGTTTTAATTATGTAGTTGGTGTAAATGTTTTCAAAGGATTTTCCTTATTTTTCTCAATGTTTAAACAACTATTTGGTTTAGGATCAGCCTCAAGTATGTACACTTTGTTGTTGTAAACATACTTCATTATACAATGAAGAGTAGAAGGCACCCCATTCATTGCATGAATCCATGATCTACCTAAAAGAAGATTATATGAAATATCATGAGGCATAACATGGATCAGTGTCTCTAATGTGGCATTTCCAGTTGTAATAGGAAAAGTGATCACACCAAGTGGTTGTTTTCCTACATTGTTGAATCCACGAATAGATAAAGAATCGGGTTGAATTTTTTATTTATTCACACCAAGCCTATCCAAAAGGTTTATGCTACACACATTAAGAGTGGATCCATTGTCGATGAGGGTTTGCTTTATGCTTGTTCTATTGTATCTAGATATTATCATGAAAGCATCATTTTGTCTTTGCACTTCCAAAGGAGGGAGCTCACTTTGGTGGAAAACAATGGAAGCATTTATTCCTTGAATCATGGTTGCTATGTCATTTGGTTGTGCATTATAAGGGATAGGAACTTGTTGTAAGGAACTTTGAATCATGTTATGATAATGAGGGGATTCTTGAATAAGGTCCCATAATGATATCTTAGCAGGAGTGTTCTTAAGTTGTTCAACGAGATTGAATACTCCTTTCCACTTTGTGGAGGAAAACGAGGAGGACTAGGTAAGATAAGGTTAGGCAATGGGAGGGATGTTTATGGTGTTTGTCATGGTTGTGGATTTTTTCTAGTGATATATATATGAGAAACAATATTATAACTCGACTGCTACAAAACATTATTCTTAGGTGGGTAAAGTATAAGTTCAGGTTTGTTTTGAGTTGGAGGTTTGTGTGAAGGTGGGTAAAGGATGAGTTGAGGTTGAATAATATCAACTTCCCTTAGTGAAGGATATTCTAATGTTACTTCATCATCTTCATCTAAGGCAACTATATGACTATTTTCAATGTTATCATTTTCTTGCACCATGATATCCTCCTTAGGAGGAGAGTTTTTTGGAGAAATACAAACTAGATGTTCATGACATTCAAAGGATGGTTCTTCTAAAATGACTTCATCACAAGTAAGGGAGTTTCAATGGTTGGATTGTCTTATTTATCAATGATGATATTCTCTTGTTCAATAACATTTTCCCTAGAGTAAGAGAGGCAACTAATATTTTCATGACTTTCATTGATTCTATTTTCTAACATCAAAGTATCTTCTTTAGAAATAATAGAGATACTAGGAGAAGAACAAATGTGATCATCATGATTGTCCATGATTTCATTCTTGTTTTCTAGGGTCTCATTCTCTTGTGCCATAACTTCTGCCCTAGTAGGAGAGATTTTAGGAGAGGGGCAAACAAAAGGTTCATCACATTCTATCATTAGATTCTATAAAATAGTTTTATCACAAATAGGGGAGGCATCAAGAGAAGGACTACTATGATTTTCATGCTTAAAGGATGATTGGATGCTTTTGTTTGAATAGGTCTTTCCAAATGTTAGGGACTTTAGGAAGGAGAGAGATAATGTTATAATTTTCAATCCACATGTCCTCCTTACAAATGTTATTTTCATGATCATTCACGATTGCAGGTGATCCCACAATAGTGGTTTACAATTTTTGGCCAAACTGGACACTGTAATAAACTTTTTTAACTAAATTTTTACTTTCGGGCACCTATAGCAGCTAAACCATGAGGAATTTGAAGATGATGCAAACTAGAGTTTCGTGGCATTTTTTTTGTAGATTCTAAATATATTTTTTTCAAAAATTTTGGAATCAGATTGCACTTTTTTTTCTATCTCCCTCAAAAATTAGTTTTTTTCAAAAAATAACATTTTTAAAAAGTGGCACTCACCGTATAACATATAACTTTTTTCATAAAGCATAAAATTCTAATTCTTTCAAATTTACATTTGTGAATCCAATATCTCGTGCTTCCACTTGGTTAGATATTTTTTTATTCAATATTTTTTCTTCAATCAAGTTTTGAAGTCAAACCAATTACAATTCAGACATAGCACGACCGTATAACACGTAACTTTTTTTGTATGTATCAAAATTCATTTTTTATTTTTTTGTTGGATCAAGGATTTCAATATCTGGTACACTCATATTTTTCAATTTTTTTTTTTGCTAATCTGCTATTTTTCCTCATGTGCAAAACAAAGAGCTTGATTTTCAGTGAAAAACCTACATTCACAAGAAATTAAAAATAAATATAATAATCAAATTAAATTTTATTAAAATTATACTTTTTTGGAAGCTTATAATAAGGACTACATAATTTCAAAAAATAAATTTTAAATGAATTCATTTGATCCCCCAAAAGTTAAATCAAAAGTGGTTTTTTATCAGCATTTTGATAGGTGTAAAGGAGACGTTGTTATAGGTATGGTTTAAAACTAGCGGGGTTTTATCCAAGGGGCCTTGGTCTAAGGAAGTTTGATCAAACCCTCTTCAATTGGAATCCTTTAAATGGAACATTTAAAGGCTTAAATCATTATATTTTCTAAAAATATGTGATTTCAGCAAAAATCAGGATCTCTCAGAAATTGTAAACCACTATTGTGGCAGCACCCTTGCTTCCTCTTTCACTAAAGCATTCTGACAACTAGGTAAAGTAGTGTTAATGATCTCATCGTCTTGTGTCATAATATCTTCCCAAGGGGGAGGAGGAGAGAGACAATAAAGACTCTCATGATTCTCCATGATTGTATCTTCTTTCATTTGTCTATGCTTATATCTTCTTGTATAATATCATCCTCACCAATGGGAGAGATAATAGTGTTTGAGATAGGCAATGTAATATTAAGGATTGCGTCAATGGTTTTATCTACTTGCTCTAAGATGTTCTCATAACTATGAAAGATAGTAGGAGGATGACTAACATGTTTCTTAATGACCTCATTGTTGTACTCTAAATTGAACTCATAAGAGGGGATGTTGTACTTATGCAATCCATTTTTAACCATACAAAACCACATCTCTTAAAAGAAAACATGCTATCCTGAAAATGTAAGATATCTAAAGTATACAATGCTTCAAGTAAAGTCCAATACAATGACCTAAAGTGAAATGTGTAAATGCAATTTACAGATCTAAAACAAGGTAATTTGTTGATTACACTATGAAACAATCTAAAAATGAAATCTTGTGAATGTAAATTTGAAATTAAGAAATGGCATACTGGAATCAAATTAAGCTAGATCTAGTGAAATGCATGTAACAAA
>VDFB02193867.1:573729441-574254997 GCA_007258455.2 Sequoia sempervirens | reverse complement strand
CTCAAAAGGCATGAAGATGAAACTAAAAGTGAAACTCAGTGTAAAAATTGATATCTCCAAAGTAACCCATGAGCAAAAGCAAAAATCCCTGAAAAGAAGGCTCAAATTCATGCAAAAATGAGTGCATGATGATCCAAACTCAAGTTCAACTCATAACTGAACTATAGAGCACTCAAACTGTACTGAAAATCCCTCCAAAAGTGGGTCCAAGCATGTGAAAGACACCTCATAAAACTCTCCCATGAGCAAACATGAAAATGCATGAAAGGAGGTCACATAATTGATGATAACTGCAAGAACAAGTAGCCAAACTTCCTTTGATCCGTGTACAACTTGAATGTCAAGTCATAATTCCATGCAATCTATCACAAAACCTCTGGAAAACCCCTCTAAAGGTGGCATGAAAATATGACAACTGAAGAATTATCTTCACTTTGATTGGAAGTAAAAACTCGAACTCATAATCAAAACTGCCTATATTTATCTTCAGTCAACTTTCACTTAATTGCATGGATTTTCCTTTGTAAAAGGCAATAATTTAATTAAATATTAAGAGAGATCGTTCAATGATTATCTTAATATTTAATAACAATTAAATCCACCTTTATTTACTACATGTTGAATATTAAGGTAATTAGTGAGAACTTGCCTTAACATCTAATTACATTGCAATTTTTATTTAAACTCCATGCAATAAATTCTAAGTGAAGGTAAACTCTATGTTTTAAAATTAAAAGATACTTTTGAAGTTAGACTTCAAACTTCTCGGGCCCTTCACATCATTAGGCTATATGACTTAATAAATCAAAACTATGGGGAATAATTTTCAAATGAAATAATTTCAATCATGCAAAAACACAAGTCAAAATTCTCCCATTCGAGTTAGGGCATGAGTCAAAACACTCGAACCTTAGATGCTTTCTTCATTCCTCATTTTGCACTCTCTGGAGATACTCTGTTGCTATGCCGCCATAGTTGAGGATTTCATCTGGCTGCCACCGAATAGAGTCTTTGTAAGCTTGATTGTTCACTATATCTTACTATTTCAGATGGTTTTCTAAATATTTCCATAGAGGAATGCATGGTAAGTCATAAACCTCTTCATTTTTTGTGAGTTCATGGCTTCCACAGACTCAGCTACGCACATATTTCTAACACATTTTTCTGTATTTTTGCTTCTCTGTGCTTTTATTCTCTGTTATGGCTGCCATATGTGAATCAACCTGGGCATTTTTGGTTTCAAATTTGAGGCTTTATTGCTTGGCAAGAAAGCTTTGAAAGAAGCTATGGCTGACATGGAAGACTCTATTGCAGCTTAGAACTGTGGATTTTTGCATTATTTCAGCCAATTTTTTGTGCCTGGAAACAAGATGAAGAAGTAAGCCTTTCTTATTTTGTATTCTGACCCTCCATCTGGTAATAATTTTACTAATTTTTGTGTTATGGTGGCTGCCATGAGTGTATTTCTTGAAGCTTTTTTCCTCTTTGTATGTTCCTTCTATTAATGGCTGAAATGAAAGAGGCTTTTGAGGCCGCCATGATGATTTTCGAGCCTTCACACTGTAGTTTTGAATGTACTTCAAAAATAAAGCTTATGGGTAAGCTTTCTATCGTTCAATCTTCAATTCTGATTCAATATTTTCTGCAAAAAAGACTCTACTATGGGCACAACCTAAACTGGGAATTCATTTCTTGTGGATTTTTTTGTTGATAAATATTGAAAATCGAACCCATGTCAATAATTAAAAAAAAACAATGAAGGTAATTGCTTTACCTATGCATTATGTGTACAAAGGGCTTCAAAAAGCTTGACTATTTTTGCAAAATCTTAGCACTCTAGTTGCCATTCTTTATTCTTTCTAAAACTCTTATATTATTCATGGCTACGGCTGTAAGAGGGATTCTTTCAAAATAAAACTCCACTATTTGAAGAGCATGAACATGAATTTTCATTATATACTTTGCACCTTTAATACTATCTTGGCCTATTATAAAAGGGTTTTATTGTCGCTTCGTTCTCTTTATCCCACTCATTTGACAAAATATTTTCTTCCAAACCATACAAACTTTCTATATGCTGCTCTCTCTCTAATTGATGAATCATCAGAGAGGCACCTCGAATCCTTGTCGCCAATTCCATTGAATAGTATATGTTGTATACTTGTCTTAGCCATATTTTGTCATTGGCTGAAAATAAACTGCTTATTTGTCATATCTTATATCTTTTGATTAGTCGAACTCTGTTGATGATTTGCATTGATTGCACAATATGAGAATGCTATTTTCATTATGAGCATGTGTTGGTTACCAATTCCATCTACTTCTACCACTTTTATATCAGCATTCTTATTCATGTCCGTCCTTGACATTGTGACTCCATTATTCCTATAATGCTCTTTCTACTCTTTAATCGCTCTAATAAACCTAGAGAATGGACGCTTTTGAAAATATGTTATAACAGAGCTATGCAAATACTTTGTACAACCTTTGGACCTGCCCCCAGACGGATATGATTATGAAGTTATAAAACATTCCAATGCTTGAATATTATGTTTCTCTCTTTTTAATGCAAAGGGCTCCATACTTTATTGAAATGCAATATGAAAATAAAGTAGAGCTGAACTGTGATAATAAATGCAGCCAATGCTTTTGACATATCTTCTGATCATTCCTTTTGGATAATAAGCAAATAGATGATTTGCTTAATTCTATTTTGTTACAATGAATCAAAGACTGCTCTTACGAACTCCTTTTATTACAACAGTTCTTTATTGATGACTGTAATTAAATATCTGATGACTCTCATGTAATGATGTAAATGAGAGGATACTTCATACCTTCTGATATGCCGTGCTTGATCCTTGTGGGAGCCCATTTTTCCCCACATATCTGATGAAGATAATCTTGAACATGATGAACCTGTTCCTGCACATTGAAACAAACATGTTAGCAAAATAAAAGAAGCTGAAAGCTTCCATTGAGTTATGTTTTTCTTGATTGTCAGCCTTTCATCTGATGAATGCTTATTTTTATGAAAATTACATTCCTGTTGGTAGCATAGGCATAAGGAAAAATGTAATTCATCATTGCTTAGAGTACAACTCAACGCCATTCCTTTATAATTTTGCAGGTTCATGGAGCAAGGAAACGAGGTTGCAGCAGCTTGGAGACACGACGACTGAATACATCAACGAAAGTGATTCATCATCACATGAAACATTGAATTGCCTCTTCTTTATGTTTAATGCTATGTTCAAGAGTGTATCTTATCTTTGAAATTATACCATCATCGGTCATAATCACCCGCCATTCTCATGCCAAGTAGATCCAATGTTTTTACAAAAATGAATAAAAGCATTATTATGCAAATTCTCAATTTTCATATTTCCAAATACTGCACAAATAAAACGAATGATGTAAATTGATTCTGCGATGATCAATGAATAATTTAATCCTGTGAAAAACCTGAAAATTCTGTACCCATAATTCATGAATTTATTTAGCCTCACCCGCTTGAGCCAGAGTGAAAAATAGGTAACGCTATTAATGTAAGCTGCACAATTTGGATGGGAGCTATTTTTGTATGCCTTCAATAGGAGATTTGCAAAACATCCAACTAGACATTTATGGGAGTTTGATCTTGGCAAGCTTGTGGTTCCTAATGTGTTTGTGGAGGTTGATTTGATGTTGGAGATTTCCCAAAATTATCACCCAAATAACATGATTATTAAGAGTGTAAATGGAGTCCCACTATTAAACATTTCTAGGAGTTGAATAGTGGAGATATTTAAATTGAATCTTGTTGCCACCGTTGATATTGATTTTTTTGAGTTGTTTCGAGAATATGAATATAACAAGTATCCATATAGAAGACATGTGCTGCCTAGGAATAGAAGGCAAGACTTGGAGATGAAGGGCACATGGTTTGGGCCAAAGGATGTTGAACCTTTTGAATGTGATGAATTCGAAGACTACTTCAGGAACACCTACTATTGTCTGTGCCAGGTCTTGGACATAAAGTTTGATTTGAGAATGAATGTTTCCATGATGGTAATGATAATTGACATTAAAAAAAAAGGTTCAAACAGGGGATTTGATTATGCAACCTACCTTGTAGAAGAGATGCACAATGAGCTGACGGAATTGAAGGAGGGGAAACACCCTCTAGGTTTCAAACACTACTCTCTGCTAATGCATATGATCCTGTGGATGGGCTGTGAGACATGGAAGAAGTTCATGAGGTTGAGAGAGGTTGATGAAGGAAGAAATGAATTGCCTGTACAAATGTGGACACACATATGGGATCAAAATTTCCCTAATTCCAATTACTTGGCATTTTGTAATGGTTTCAAATATGGTGTTATAAAAAGTCTAGGCTTGAATCTTGTATATAGAATTTCTAGAGTAATAAAGGAGATCCTGAGGCCTAGGAAATTTCGTGAAAACACCAAAGAAGACCACAATTGGGGTGACTAGTATTTACATTCCAATTACACTTCTATCAGAGTTTATGGTGCAAGGGTTCCACCCCATTGTTTGCCCCTATATGTTTCTGATCGATTAGTATTCATGGAAATAATATGGCAGCTGGATGCTATGGACAAAGAGCATTTTAGAGATGCTAGGAAAGCATCTGTCATAGCTCCACAATATTCTTGTGGTTATTTTATTGCTACTGCAAAGGAGGGATATGATAAGTTTGGTATCATGTTGAATAACCTCAAGATGCTAGTGGATGGCTTGAGGTATTTTGACTTGGAGATTTTTGTGGACAAGGCAAAGAAGAATAAAGGTAGATCTAGATTCTCCCATCATTTCCTCTATTCAAATGATGTGATTAGAAACTTTCCTTCTGATGCTGTAGTAGTGAATAGAAAGAAGGAATGGAAAAAAAATTCAGCTTGGAGGAGAAAATCATGAAGAAGAATCTATTCTATGTGAGCCCTTATGATGAGATCAAGGATCTCTATAAGCAGGCTATGGTTAAAATTGAAGAATATCAAAGTGGTGACTTCCAAGAGAAGGTTAAGAAAGAAGAAATGAAAGCAATGGTGATTATGGAGCAGCAAGAGGCTCGAGGTACTCAAGAAAATCCTTTGGAGGTTGGTGAAGTGCTAGTGATTAGCCCATTAGTTGAATATTTAGTGATAGAACTAGTTGGAGAGGAGCAATCTGCTAAAAATGTCCCTGGTGAGCAAGAGGTGGAACAAAGATTCCCCTCCACTGAAATAAGAGATACTTTTGATCCTTATATCCCAAAGAGTAGACTTGTTAAATGGGAGTATGATGAGGATGCAGATAATGATGTGAGAGTGAAGGCGTGCAAATATTTCACTACAGATGACTCTTTTATTACAACCAAAGAATTTAAAGAATTTGTTATTCAACTTAAGAGTCAAGCTATAAAGAAAAGAATTGAGGATGTAAAGGCTAGTGTGGACCCCTCATTACAAGAGGAGGAGGTAGAGAAAAAAAAGAAAAGATCATGAATGAGATTGTGGAAATCACCCCAGTTGAAGCAAGAAAACTTGTGAAAGATAGTGGTATAATGTTGTTGCTAGGATGGGATCTCACATCTGCTATTGCAATAGATGCAATCAGAAATGATTTGAATGCTCACTTATCAGAGGAGCGTTTTGACAACAAGGTATTTGTATCAGGCTTTAGTCCCAAGTTGCACACTCTTGCAATTTGGTCAATGGAACCCAATACAGGGAAACTTGAGGTAGCCAAGTCAGTTGAAGAGGCTATTGGTGATTTTGTAATAAAGAGAGCTACAAAAATCACCCCCACCCAAGCTCCAAACTAATAGTCCATGCTGTAATTTTGAGTGCAAATACTGCACAAATATCTTAGGTGAGATATGAAAAATTATTGGACAAGTACAATAATCTCCTTGATGAGTACAATAAGATGAAGGCCATTGCACAAGTGAGCTCATCACAAAAGGCCTTGCCATCTCCATCATCCTTTGAGCTGTCATCACAGGACTGAGAGACCTTATCATTGAGAATTAACCAACTAAAAGGGGAATTGAAAATGGAAAATGAGAATGTGAAGAAGGCCAGGGAGGAGACATCAAAGGTTGCAAAGGACATATTTGAGAATGTCTTAGGGAATAAGGTCTCCAAGCTTGTGCATAAATCAGAGAATGTGTGGAAAGTGTATAAGAGCATTCATTAAGCTCACAAAAGGTATACTCAAGTGTAGAGTGCTTTTCAAAATGATTGGAGAAAGTGGAGTGCAAGAGTGGGTTCTCTCAAGGAGATGATTCCAAATATTCAAAGGATGATCCTGAGCTCCTACAAATATACCAAAATTGATAAAGGCAGTTGGTTTATTGGGGGAAATTTCAGCATTCCATGGTAAGCTAGGTGTGAAACTTTAGGCTAAATTGAAGATGTTCAAAGATATGGAGGAATGTGGAATGCCTAAAATGTTGAATGAGGAAGGAGAGTAGAAAGAGTTTGGTCCACATGGAAGGAAGATATAGAAAATATGCTCCTCACTGCCAAGGAAGCTGTAAGCTTTAGTGATTATACAATGTTGAATACTTTTCTAGATGATTTGACACGGGTGGATGTAAATATGGATGTATTTGTTAAAGAGGCCAAAATATTGATAGATGCTAGGTATAATTTGCACAACTCTAAGGTACATGAATTACTGGATACTCAATGGTCCACCAAGGAGGAGTATAATACATGGCTTGGAAAATTTACAGATTAAGCCTTGGATAAAGTATTGTAGAAAAACTATCTCCTCTTGGTCCAAACAGATGATGACATTGATGCTGATGTGGAAAGTGTGGTGGTATTTTATCTTTTTATGCTTTTATGCTTTATGTCCTAAGATTTTGGAGCATGTGAATAGAATTCTACAATGACTAAGTGATGCCTTTTGGAAGGTGAGACAAATCTTCATTGGAAAATGCGAATGGTTTTTGTCCCACGTGATATTTTCCCTCCTTTGAGTTGTAAATGTAACCCCATTGAGAAATATGTTTTGTATTAGTCAAATGAATATTTGACATGTGTACATTCTGGCCCAAAGCTTTTTTTACTCCTTCATTTATATAAGAATTAATTCATGACCAAATGTGTAGGTTGTTGATTGATCAGAGAGAAATTTTGTAATAGAAAATATAAAGTACAGTATAGAGTTTTGTCTTAGGTTATTAGTCTTGTTGATATGCAAATTGTAATTTTTGATAAAATTTCTAGCATTTGAATATAGAAAATGGAGCAAATTCAAGGCCATTTATCTCCTATTGTATTTGTTATATGAGCTATTAATAAAATGATCAAGGGTTGTTTTGTTGATCCTCATTGCATTCCAATGACGTATGGCTTTAATATTTGTTTTAATTCAAAGAATTAATTAAATTTCTTGGATAAAGCTATAGGTTCATGTAATTTTAGTATCAGGATCTAATAAGAAGTTTTGGTTTGGGATACTAAGGTGAAATGTTGTAATGCAGTATTGTAGAAGCTTTTAGGTGCTAAGTATTAAACTCTTATCCAATTATATTTGTGTTGAGATTGACTTTGCTTCCTAGGTTAAGGTACTGGTTTGGGCTTTGTATCTGTGATGTAATTTTCTAGATCATTCACCAACAATGTAAATTCATAATTAAACTTTCTATTGAGTTGCAATTGATAATGTTTCATGTCATGTTAATCATTCTTTGCTCTAGATGTCTAAATGTGCAAAGGATATACCAAATTATTGAAGGATTTCATCTATTGAGCTTAAGTTGTGAGAATGCGTATGTTATTTGCGATGTAATTGGTTATTAGGTGCATGAATTCGTAGGTACATTGTGGGATCACCCTCCCAGGTCTTACAGAGCCCAAAGTGTAGGAGGAAAGCATTGTTGCTTTCACTAGTTCGTTGGCCAATCCCTTTAGGTTGCTAAGAATTGGAAGTGGCACTTCCATAGGATTCTTTGAAGATCAGCTTGGTTCTCAAAAATAACCAACACACACACATGCTACGCCCCTAATATTAGTGTACATCAGGTTATGAATAGTCGACTTGTGGCTATCTTAACTCTCTATTAAGTCATATTATCATTAGTATATTGTTATTTAGTTGTTTAGGTCGGCCTAAGTCTTATATAGGTGTGTCTAAATCGGCCTAGGTGATATCCTTGGCATAAATAGATATATATAGGAGGTTGTGAGTCTTATTTCATCATCAAGTGTGAAGTGTGTTCTCATTAGAGATATTTGGAGGTTTTCCCCTCAAAGTGGTTTATTATTCTTAGTTATTATCAAGCATTTACAGCATATTTCATATCATATTTTTCATTGTCCAAGCTATATATTTCATAACAAGTGGTATTAGAGCATGATCTTGGCACCATAGAGGCAAGGTTTTTCAATTTTGGAGGCAATTTTGGGAAGAGCATATCTTTCAGATTTTGGCGAATTTTTTTCTAATTTTTAAAGGGTTTTTTGAAGAACATATTGAAGAAGCTACAGTCCATATTTTAGAAGAATTGGAGCAGAATTAAGCGAATTATTGAGAATTAGGGTTTCTACACTATTTTTTTGGAATCTACATATCTCGTACATCTTGTTGAATTGAAGTCTGATTTTTATTGGGTTTTTGAAGACATACCAAAGGAGATTACAGTAAAAAATTTAGAGAATTTAAGTTTCATTTGTGTGATTTATTTTAACATTAGTGGTTTCCATCATGACGGGGCCTACGCAAGGGGTAAAAAGAATGTTGTCACTCCTGGGAAGACTCCTGATAAGGATGGTGAAACAATCGAGGATGTTACTCATAATGAGAAATAAATAAGGTCAAGGAAGAAATTTCCTCAATTAATATGGATATGTGTGACCTAAGAGGAGATATATTAGGACATACGAAACATGTTAAGCGCTTTATGAATAAACCAAGAAAGGAGGTCTCAAGTAGTCAAGAACCAGAAGAAGAAACAAATGAAGAAGGAGAAGAAGAAGAAAAGAATCAAAAGAAGAAGAAGAAGAAGAAGAAGAAGAAACAAATGAAGAAGAAGAAGAAGAAGAAGAAGAAGTAGAAGAAGAAGCAGAAGAAGCAAAAGAAGTAGAAGAAGAAGAAGAAGAGGTGAAAGAAGAAGAAGAAGGGGAAGAAGAAGAAGAATAAGAGGCATATGGAGAAGTAGAAGAAGCAACAATAGAAGAAGAAGAAGCAAAAGACCAACCAGAAGAAGAAGAAGCAGAAAAAGACAAAGAAGAAGAAGAAGACGAAGAAGATACAAAAGAAAAAGAAAAAGACAATGAAGAAGAAGTGAAAGAAGAAGAAGTTCCTAATCAATTTATTCAACTAATGCAAGGGTACCATATATTATTCCTCACCTCTTACTCTATGACACATCAAAAGGTTCAAGTAAAGGAAGAACACATTCATCGCCATCAAGAGCTTGATGTAAAGGGAAGACACATCTTGGAGCTGAAGTTAATTTTCCAGACACGCATGAAGAAGCTGGTGACATCAACAATTCCAAGTTACCTCATTACAAGGAAATATTTTCTAATTGAAGATGCTACATGGGAGGATGAGGAGTTCATTCAAAAGAATCCAAACTTGATTAGCATTGAGGACAATGCTTCTTTGAAGAAGGGGGGCATGCTACACCCTTAATATTAGTGTACATCGGGTTATGAATAGTCGGCTTGTGGCTATCTTAACTCTCTATTAAGTCATATTATCATTAGTATATTGTTATTTAGTTGTTTAGGTCAGCCTAAGTCTTATATAGGTGTGTCTAAGTCGGCCTAGGTGATATCCTTGGCATAAATAGGTATATATAGGAGGTTGTGAGTCTTATTTCATCATCAAGTGTGAAGTGTGTTCTCATTAGAGATATTTGGAGGTTTTCCCCCTCGAAGTGGCTTGTTATTCTCAGTTATTATCAAGTATTTGCAGCATATTTCATATCATATTCTTCTATTGTGCATTTTATTTCATAACAACACAACTAAGCAAGTATGTGTCAAGATTATTTTACAAGAATATCCCAAAAGCATAGAAAACGAAAGATAATGATCGATGCCCCATTCCTTTCTCTCTAAATCGTTGAGAAATCATTGAGAGGTCCTTAGAATGGGTCAATAAGATAAATCATAAGAAAAGATCAACAAAAAACAATCAATGTTATCTATATCTCTTTCCAATGTAACATAGTTAAGGTTATTTTTGATGTTGATGCTCATTGTAGGAAGGATACATCCTAGGACATGTTTATCAAATGTTTTGACTAAGACTAAGTGTTTGATAGGTCGTTGATACAAATTCTACTAACTCATTTACCTATGCTCTAGACTTTAGATTTTTGACATTTAGGTTCACACTTCACGACTTACAACACTTGTTTTTCTACTTGTTTTACCAAAGTTTGACGATGATGAATGATTTATTATGGATGAAGGTTTGTTGTGGGTGAAAGCGAAATGAGATAGATGGTTTTGGATTTTCTTGGAATATTTCAATGTTTTTGATGTTTTGAAATTGTTTTGAGGCTATTTTTGGTATTTTTGAAATTTTATGTGAATGTTTAGGTTTTTCTATTATTTGAGGCTGTTTAGGGTTTTCCAATGTTTTAAAATTTTTGATTTTCAAATATTTTTGTGTTTTTTCTAAGTTTTACAATGTTTTGGGGTTTTCTGAGTTTTAACCAAGAACCTAACCTATAAGACCATCCTAGGGGCCTTGGGGGCTTATCAAAGATGAGCCTTGCCTACATTATACATGTAGAGACCACATAGTTCGACTGAATTTGACCTATTTATTGATGAGATATGAACACTGTTGTGCAGTTTTTTGCACACACGCCTCGCTGAAAGTAGGGACCCTCTTTTTCTTTCGTTCTTGGTGTCTTGGCCCTTTAATTTTAAGGATTTGGTTGTCTTGGCATGTGCATTAATGATTATTCTACTCATGGAAATTTATCCTTTTGAAGAAGTACTTGGAAATCTTGTGTTCTGGAACTCATCTCAGGTTTTTCTCCATTTTCGGGAAAATTCCATCTGGGCGGAATTCTTCGAACGCTCTGAAAAACCTGATGGAGGCTGTTTTACACTATTTTAGGAAAATATGGGACTTCACGAAATTCCTTCTAGTCCGAATTTTTCTAAAATTCCGTCATGCCTTCGGGTTCCCAAGCTTGCTATCTTTTCAGTGCATTTATGTCTCCTGTACGATCTTGCAATGTGTCTTTTATTGGATTTAATTACGATTAGTGATGAGCATTTCACATCATTTGCCTTGTTGAGATTTGAGGAGCTGGATTTTGAGTTGCTCTTGCTGGATTATGTGTTTGAGATTGTAATCGGTCGTTGCAGTGGAACTTTTTGGTGATCACTCACTTTTGCTTGAGCTTCAGGGTTTTGTCGGCTACTGCTATTTTGATTTCTTTGACTTCATGGTATGTACATGCTACCCTCCATTTTAATGAACAAATTGAACTTACTTCAGGTTTTGCGTGTGTGTATGCCTTGAGTCAGGATTTTGACGTGGTAAGAGTTTGGTAATGGGGTTAGGGTTTCTAGTTCTGAGTTCAATACTTTCCTAGTGGCTTGCATTGCCCTTCCTCCTGCATGCCTGTGATTCAATGAAGGTTAGCCATTTCTATGTTTGATTCCTAATTTGATTTTGTGTCTTCCCCATGTTGAGCTCTGGTTTGACCTAGAAATCTCTGACCTTCGATAAAATCACGTCTGAGGTGAAATGAAACTTGTTATCCATTATTAAATCTGATAGTCGCCCTCTCTTAGTTGGGTTGTGGGAGATTTCATGTGAGGAATAGTTGAAATGAACATGGCAAGTTAGGATCCAAGCTTCATTATCATGGTGATTTCCTAGGGTTTCCCTTGTTGAAATCATTCCTTAGTATGATTGGATCTCATTTGGATGGGTTGGAAACATGGATTGTTCATCTTGCACTTTGAATGAGTTGAATATGGGGCTGAATCCCTAACTCCTTAATTGTTTAATTGATCTGAGTGAAATCTTGACGAAGTCAAAGATTTCAGGTTTTCGGGCACCTCACGGATTTCCTTCACCTTGGGACTTTCTCAAATTTTCCATTGCTTTACCGTTTCCCCAAAAATTTGCTTTAAAGATGAAAATTATGTTGGCTTCGCGGAATTCCACTCCCTCAGGATTTTACTGAAATTCTTTTGTCCCTTCATTTTCTTGGAGTTCGTAGACTATTTTTATTTTTGCAGATTTCCGTCTTGAGCAGAATTCTCTGAAACTTTGCTAAAAATGAAGAATTGAGAGATAGCATGGTTTATTAGCGGGTGATTATGCATTTTATGATTGATTTGAGTTATTTAAAGATTTGTCATGCAGTTTCTTCGTTAATTGTGGTTGATTAAATGATTATTAGAATATTTTTGTGTTTATTTAGTTGAAATTTGTTTGGCTAGGAATTTTTCGAAATTCCTCTTTGGTTTGAATTTCGTGAGAGGACTAAAAGCCCAAACTTTGAAATGAGTAATTCTTATGAGGTTTTGGGGAATTTTTCTCATCATGGGACTTATACTGAAGATGAATCTATCATTTGTGATTGATTAGCTTGGGTTTCATGTGATCTTTATTATGGTTTCTTTATTGAAAGCGGGCTAAATCAAGTCAAGCGGTTTCTGGTAGGACCAAGGGCAGAGTAATGGATCCAAGTGATGAAGGGTCTACTGTTTCTAAGGTAGAAAGGATCAAAATGGATATAAAGAGCAGAATCCTGGAAAGCAAGCCGACTTCCATCTAGTTAGAGGCCACCGATACATATGTTGGATTGTGGGATTATGAAGAGTTTAAGACAAGGATGGCAACACAAAACCTCCCTTTGCTAGCTAGAAGGATAATGGAATTAGGGTTGGCACATGTAGCTAGATTCCCTCCTACAGTTTAGTGTTATGAGTTGGTGCTCGAATGTGCTAGACACTATGACAGGGGCACACAAAGGATAGTTGGTCCTCAAGGAAGAATTGTGACAAATCTTAATCCTATGTCTATAGCCCAGACCTTTGACATGCCCGAAAGGTCTCATGTGGTGGGTTTTGATATGGATGTGGCAAATAAGTACTATGATGAAGATACCATCAAGTCCCAATAGGTGATGAATTTGAAATCAGAAGGAAGAATTTTTCTAGGCTACCAGTGAACTTAGTCTGGCTATATAATGTGAAGGCCATTTTAGATCAGGTTGAGGATGATGTAGATTTGATTCAGGGACATGACTATGAAGTTGTGAAGGATAAAATAGTTGGAGAAATAGATTGGCTAGAGGAAGAGAAAAATTTTTTAGAACAAATCATGACTCATGTGATCAATTATACTAAGTTATGGCTCAAGCATAAGATGTGGGAGTTGGAAAGTGAAGGTGTGCAATGCACCTATGATCTAGTGGGAGATTTGGAGTCTCATTCCACTTCTGAGGAGTCAACTAAGCAGGATCCTAAAGGTAAAGGAAAGGTGATCTCTCCTTTCAATATAAAGCTTAAAGATGTTCAAGCAGAGGAAGTACAAGAGACAGAAAAGCAAAGAAATCCTATTGCAAAGAAAAGGAAACACATTTCAAGGACAAAGAAGTCAGTGAAGGATGAAGCTGAAAAGGAAGAAAAAGAGGCTAGTGCTTCTACGCCAAAGAGAAGAAGAATAGTGAGATTTTCACAGAAGGAGAAGGAAACCTCTAAAGTAGGGGATGAAGTTGATCCACCGGTAATAAATGTGGAAAGTTTAGGAGAGAGAACATAGGTATACATAAGAAGATCAAGAACACCCTCTCCCAAAGATAGTATGCCAAGGAAGGATGTTCCTTTAGTTACCCCTGCTACATAACAACATGATAATATTCCTCCTTCCCATGAGGCTCATAATGCACCAAGTGAACCATGTGAATCTAAAGAGGCAGGGAATCGCCAAGATCCAGAAGGAGAAGAATTTCAAGAAGGTGAACTATATAATGCTGAGGCAGAAATAGAAAAGGTATTGTAGTCTCCTCTGGTGACTTATGAGGATTCACCTGTAAGAAGTGAAGAAGATAGACCTCCTTAGGAAGAGGAAATGCCAGTTAGGATTCCTTCACCAGCGCATGAGGAAGAAAAACATGATAAAGGAAAAGAAGATAAATTTGACGAGACTCTAGAAAAACAAGACTTGAATGAAGGTATACCCAGGGATCAACAGGATGAAGTTGGACAAAGTAATACACAATCTAATTCTACTATTCCAGGTTGGCTGGACATGGAGTTAAAGAGTAAAAAAATTGTTGTAGATGATACTCCTCCCAATTGGGATGAATTATTGGCAAATATAGGAAAGGGTTAAGCAAAGAAGAAAGCCAAAGTTATCTCCAAGATTGAGAGAGATGAAGCAAATAACAGGGTGGTTCACATTGCTACTCCTGCTCCTGATAAGAATAGGGATGATGTGATGGGTAGTGACTACAGTGTGCAAACTATCAACCTAGGGCCTACTTCCATGGAATAGGAAATTGAAGATTATGAAGGTTCTAGTGCTATAATCTTGGGTAGATTGAGGAAGTGTAGACCAAGCAAAAATTGAAGAAGGAAGATGATAAACTCAAGAGATATCTGCAAGATTTTACGAAACCCTTGCAATCTATTAGCTCCTCATCATCTGCTGCAAGTTTCCTGCCACAAGAAACAATAACTGAGTTGAAGAGAATGAAAACCACTACACATGCTACAACCGGCTAGTTACAGGGAGTGCAAACTAAGGGAGATGATGCTATCAAGGACATCCTTTCAACTGGAGGAGATGCTATGAGATCAATAGATTGGTTAAGGAATGTGCTAGCTCAGGATAAGGAGGATGTGGATCTCCTATTGCAAAAGACCAAAACCATCATGGAATATACTAAGGAAAAATTGGTAAGTGATGGAATTCTTCCTTCGTCCAGAGGTGCAGAACCTTGGGAATGGTTGGAAGTTTTGCAAATAAGGCAAAAGGTTTTAAAGAAGGTGTATAAGCAGAGGAAACAAACTGAGGACACCTTGACTGAAATCTACAACAAATGCATTTCTTTCTTTGAGGTTATGACAGGAAGAAAAACGTTTGTGCCAAAACATTTGAGCTTGGAGCAATTGAGAAAATGGTGGCGGGATGTGTATTCTCCATTCAATGAAGACCCGGTCACTGAACATCAGTTGGATGATGCAACCACATACATTGCAGTAATGGATAAATATCAAACCATGAGAGTGGATTGGGATAAAATTATAAAACAGTCAAGAGAAGATATTAAGTCCATTGAAAGGAGAATTAAGGTTTTAGCTATGCCACCTATAGCCGACTTGGACAAGATATTTTTGATGGTGCATGATAAGATGGAGAGTGCTAGGATAAAGGGGGAAGTAGTTAATGCAATACTTCATCAGAATTCGTGCTTCCCCATTATTTCTCTTCTCCTCCACATGCATTGGACCAAGCTATGTTGGAGATCCCAGGCCGACCTAGATGGAGTACATGCATTTAATGCATATTTTATTTTATTTTGAATTCCTCTTGGCTGACTTGTTTTATGGCCGTTTATTATTGTAAACCCTAATTGGACCGACATATCTTGGAGGTTTCTATAAATATGGCATTCTGCCTCATTTTTAAGGCCTAGATAGTTTTTGGAGCGAATTAAGCAGTATAGCAAGAGTTAGAATTAGGAGTTAGTATCATTTTCAAGCAAGTGCTGTAATAGAAGACTAGAATTGTTGCTACCTTGGGTAATTTAATGCAAGCAAAGACATTGTGATTTGGTGCCTCTCTTGTATTGAATTTTATTTGGCATGGTTCCTATGATTCTATATTTTGAAATTGCTTAAGTTTATTTGATATATGCTAGGTTTAATGTTAGATGACTTAATGGTGTTTATGGTTTGATGCTTAAAGTGTTTGCAATAATCTCTAGTTCATACTTCTTGTAGCTAGTTGATTGTTAGTTACTATACGAAGTTAGCCTAGACTTAAATTCACTATGCTTAGTTCAATTGTGGATGTTTGTTCATTTCAAAATTGCAATAGGGTTGTTTTGAATAAATGTTCATAATCTAAAAATCATCCATGCCTTAGAAAATTGCACTATTTTTGTAAGATTGCAGATTCATCTGGGTTAAGCAGGAATTAGTTTATGAGGGATTGGTCCACTTCTAGTATTTTATCATTTGCATTGCTAATCTTAGGACTAGTGTTATATTTATTATATCTCTAAAACTCTTATCTCTTTTTCTATTTCTTTTGTCATTTGGGTTAGATTTAGGATTAAAAAGTATCACCATATTGCAAAACTTGATAAGCTTTGAGATTCAGTATTCACTTGTAGTAAGGTCCCTTTGTGATTACCAACATTTTCACATTATCACTGAGTTGTTTATGCATTGTCAAGACCTAACATTAGAGACCTTAGGGTTATCTCTTGAGGCTTGCTGATAAAGATTTTCCTTTCAAGAGAGATAGGATACTTGTGTCTTGTCTGAGTTGTTGCTGTGCAGAAAACACCATCAACAAACACTTGATGAATTTTTAATTTATTATGACAAACTTCCAGCCTAAAATGTCTTTGGGGTACATCAGTGATGGCCTTGCCTACGTTCAAGCTCAGAGACAACATAGTTTGACACGGTTCTGTTTTTGATTTGTTTTTCAATGTTTTGAATTGTTTTGGGATTTTTGATGTGTTTTGGATGTTTTAGATTTTGAATTGACAAAATTTTGAATGTTTTTGGATTTTAGCTGTATAAAATTTTGATGTTTTTGGATTTTGGATTTTGCAAGTTTTGATGAAGTTTTATGAATGTTTTTGGGATTTTCGATGAGATTTCGAATAACCTTAAGATATACAAGAACCCAATCCGATGCAACCATAACGAATTTCCCCCAAGTATGATGCGATAGACTACCTCAATATAGGAAGGACAAATTAACCTTAGGAATGTGTCAAGTAGTACTCAAGGGGAATATGATACTTTACAATATCAAGCTATGACATGTGCGTGGATGGGTGATGGAATAAATAGGATGAGTGATGCGATGGATGAATGCAATGCGAAGCATAATAAGCTAAAGAGCCAAAGATAGATGGAGGTGATTATTTACACAAGGCACTTGTTGTCCATGTTTTCACCAAGGTACTTGCCCAAAGTGCCATCGAAGTGGTTTTCACTAGAAGACAATTTTTTCCTTTATTGTTTTTCAATCCTTTTTCTCATCTTTTTTTTGGATTTTTGTTATTTTAGAGATTTACACCCTTCAAGCCTAGGCATAAAACCTTTTGAGATGTAGATTGTTGATTGGAACTTGCAAGAGTTCTCCTTCAAGTGTTGATAGTTGATAAGCTCTTGATCCATAGCTTGCTATGACAATAAATGGGCCTAACCAATTAGGCTTAAAATTTCCTTTACTGTCTTGATCTGGACTATTATTTTGATTCTATTTGAGGACAAGATCCTCTACCTAGAAAGACTGACTCTTGATATTCTTGTTCAAGCTTTGTTTCAGTCAGTTTTGGCATGCTTGTAAATGATTTAGTGCATCAAGATGATGCTCGTACATGAATTCTAACTCATTCAATTGAGATACTCTATATTCTTCATCATTGATCAGATTCTATAGTGACACTCATAGCGAGGGAAGCTCAAGCTCAATAGGTAAGATGGATTCTAATCCGTAGACCAAGGAGAAAGGGGTTGCACCTGTAGGCATGTAGATACTAGTTCTATAAGCCCATAGGACATGATTTAATTGTAGATTCCAATCACAACCAACTTCATTGACAATCTTCTTTAGGATTTTCAGAATGGTTTTGTTTGTAGCCTCATCTTGACCATTTCCCTAGGGGTAGTAATGGGTAGAGAACTGATGTTGGATGTTAAATTGTTAGCATAGATCTCTTACATCCTGATTCTTGAAGGGTGTTCCGTTATTTGAGATAAGGGCTTGTGAAACACCATAGCAACAAATAAGATAATTTAGGATAAAATTGGATATTTTCTTCCCCATTATATGTCATAGGAATGGATTTGACCCACTTGGTAAATTATTCAATGGCTGTCATGATGAATTTGTGGCCATTAGATGAGGTGGGGGTAATCCTTCCTATGAGGTCAAGCCCCCACTATGAGAAAGGCCAAGGTATGACCATTGGTTGTAGCTCCTGAGCTGGAGCATGGATAAGGTCTCCATGCTGTTGACACTGGACACACTTTTGCACATACTGATGAGCCTCTCTTTCCATGGTTGGCTAGTAATACCCCATCCTCAACAATTTCTTGGATAAGGTCATACCACTAGAATGGGAACCGTAAATGCCTTTGTGTACTTTTGTTAAGGTGGCCAAGGCTTCCTCTTAGTTGAGACATCATAGTAATGTCCCCTTGATGCTTCTACAATATAGAGTATCACCTAAGATTACAAATCAAGATGCCTTTTTAATGAAGGTCTTCTTAAGGTTAGAGATGATACAGATGGGAGGGTACTTTTGCTAAGATAGGTGAATATATCATGATACCATGGGGAACCAGGATCAACGATTACACACATGAATTTAGATTCAGGTATTTTGAAAGCCCATATGAGAATTTGTTCTACCAAGAATTCACATTGAAGGACATTGTATGACATGTCTAATAAAGACCCAATTGTCACCATGGAATTTGCTACTCAATTTTTTGAACAAGGTATTTGCTTAAAGGTTATATCGATAAAAAAGTCGTTTAGAATTTCTACCATCTTCTTATAAGGAGTGAGTTTATCATCCTTGGTTTGGTAGTCATCATTGACTTGGTTAACAATCAGTTGTGAGTCGGGCCCATAAACTTTTAACTCTTGTATCTGCCACTGGACTGCTATTCTTAGACCTATTATTAGGGCTTCATACTCAACAATATTGTTGGTACATGTGAATGATAGCCGGTATGAATTTGGAATACAAATGTCTTGAGGGGTGATAAAGATAATTCCCGCCCTTGATCCATGTTGGGTATATGATCCATTGAAGTATTTTCCATTGATCTGCTATGTTATGAAGGGTGACTGATTCGTTAGGAAATTAAAATATCAAAGAATTCTCCACATCCACACAAATGGGTGCTTCTACTAGTTGGTCCACAATTACTTGTCCTTTGATAGCTTTGCGCTCCACATATTCTATATCAAACTCTGTCAAGATCATATTATATGAGTTTTTGTGTTCAAATTTGCTAGAAAACAGTCATAAAACCCTAGCTACTTGAGGGTTCAAATAAATCTATGCATTACTTGTTCTTGAATGGGTGGTAAATCAATCAAATGTGTTATAAGAGGACTATACAGTCCAAGATTCTCATGTTTCATGTTGTTTTCTTTGTTGAATGCCCATTAGGCTACTTAGAAATGTTCCAAAGTTGAACTAGGATGCACCAAAGTCATTGTTGCTAATGAATAATTGTTTGGAAAGTTTAAAGTGAGTTTAGTTTGAGTCCTTTCTCTACATTAGAGTTGCTTTAGATAACAAATATTCTGATGGGTCGATCTTAGCAATAAGCTTGATTTGGTGTGAAAGCATGTAATGCCTAATTTTTTGTGAAGCAAACACCACTACTAGGCATGCCTTCTTAATGGATGAGTAATCCATTTAATAGCCTACCAAGGTCTTGCTGATGTAATAGATGGCTCATTCCTTTCCTATTTCATCGTGTTGGGCTAGAAGAGCACCTAGTGCTGCTGATGTAGCTGAAATGTATAAGATCAATGGCTTGTTTGGTATTGACGGAATGAGAATTGGAGGTGATAATAGGTAGTCCTTGATTTTTTGTAAGGATTTATCACATTTCACATCCCACTTATATGTTATTCCTTTATGAAGAAGATGCGAGAAAGGGTGAATCTTTTTTGATAGTTGTGCTATGAACCTCCTAATGGATTGTAACCTTCCTTGTAGCCCCCTCATGTGCTTCAATGCTTATGGTGGCTCCATGTATAATATTTCTTTCACCTTTTCTGGATCTATCTCTATCCCTCTTTGTGACATGATGTAGCCAAGAAGCTTACTTGATGTTATCCCAAAGATACACTTTTTTGGATTTAGCCGTACTTTATATTCTTCAAGCCTATTGAAGATAGGTCCCAATACCTATATGTGCTCCTTCCTTATTTTTGATTTGGAAAAAATATCATCCACATAATCTTTTACTACTTTATGGATCATATCATGAAATATTAGGGTTATTTCCCTTTGATAAGTCGCTCCAACATTCTTTAGCCCAAATGACATCATGTTCCAACAACATGTTCCCCATGGAAAAGTGAATGCAATTTTATGTTGATCCTCCTTAGAAATCATTATTTGGTTATATCCTAAAAATCCATCCATGAGTGATAACATTTCATGTCCTACTGTTAAATTGACGATGATGTCAATGTTGGGAAGAGGGAATTCATCCTTTGGACATGCTTTATTCAAGTCCCTAGAATTTGTGCATATTTTGATGCCCCCAATGGGTTTGGAGACTGGTACCAGGTGAGAGAACCACTTAGGATAGTCGATTGGTTGGATAAATTTGATGCCAAGAAGCTTCTGTAGCTCTAGTTTAACCAAGAGTGCTATCTAAGGGTACATCTTTCTCAATTTTTGTTTCACTAGTTTGGCTTTAGGATAGACTGCTAAGTGATGTACTACCACTTCAAGATCGAGCCCCGAAATATCTATGTATGACCATGCAAATTTTTCTCTTCTCTCTTTCAGGAATGCTGCTAAGGATTTTTGTTCTTCATCTAATAATGATTTGAAATAAAAGGTTATCTTAGGTGCCTCTTTTATGCCTACATTCATTGGAGTAGCCTCCTCTGCCAGTACTACTAATTTTTTTAGATGCATTTCACTAAGGAGGAGATTGAATCCCTCATCCTTGGGCACCTTAGAGAGATTTTCACCTTCGAATACATCCTTTATTTTTACTATTTTGTTATCTAAAAGTAACACGGTGTGGTTTTCACTTAAATATCTGCATGTTATTCTCATGTCATCAATCTTACGAATGAGGGATTCAATCGTCTCCCCATAGTACCCCTGTGTGTCTAGCTCTATATCAAATTCTGCTTTGTGATCCCCACATGGTAAGTTGTCATGGAGTCCCATGAATTTTGAGATTGCTTCATCATTTTTGAATATATCTTGAATTGGTGGTCCTTGTTGGTCCCAGTCAATGAGTTGGGGGTATACTAGGCTTAATTAAGTGGTTTAGCCATTTGGGGTGAAAGATGTTGTGGATATCATAAAAAGAGAGTTATCCTCAAATAAGTTAGCAACGTCAAGGGGAAAGTCTTCTAGGGTAGTATCACACAACATTGGTAGCAAAAGGAAGCCTTAGCCCGTTTATCAGAAGTACCTTTTCCAATAAGGGTAACCTTGCTAGTAGTACATCCTAAGCCACAATTCTTTGGACGTCTCTCAGGAACGATGGGTTTTAGCAAACCATTGTCATTTTGTTGTAGCTTTTTATTCTTGTTATACCCCAATCCCTTCATTAGTTGTAAATATTTATTGTCATCTTCCATGGGAAAATGGGCATGGGTAGGTTGTCTTGATAAAGAAGTTTAGACACATTTTCATCATTGACATCCTCTTTGTTTGAATCCCCGCACTTGGTGAAAGTGGTAGATGCAAGCTTTAATTTTTCAGTCACTTTGTTGATAGGTGTGGGTTTTCCATGAGATTTGGGTGAAAGAGGTAACTCACCCAACACATAAGTGTCCTTCTTTAGATTATAATCTCCACAACCATTATCCTTGATAACTGCCTTGATATCGAGTTATTCTACACAATGGGTGTTTTGGATTTTGAGGTGGATGCAAGAGAAGATGGGTCAACAAATAAGGAGGTTGTAAGCCCTTTATCATTCTTAGGTATTTGGGGGATCTTGTAGAACTTAGCCTCAAGGTTCTTGCAATAGTAGAAAGGCTTAGGATCTTCGTGGATAGTAACTTCTTTATCCTCAAAAGGAAACTTGACACATTGGTGATAGGTAGAAGCTACAACTTGCATGGCATGAATCCATGGTCGACCAAGTGGGATGTTGTAGGGGAGATCAAGATTTAGCACTTGGCATGTAGTTTTGACAATGACGGGTCCCACTTGGATGGGTAGCTTAATGATGCCTTGCTACACATGTTCTTGATCGTCATATGCTCTTATGGTTGTACTATTTTTTTTTTCAATAACATCCTCTGAATACCCCAAGTTCTTGACCAACTGAAGGGTGCAAATGTTTAGACCACCACCTCCATCTCCTAAGTCTCTTTTAACCTTATTCTTATGAACAATGACCTCAAGATGTAAGGTGTGATTGTGAGATGGTTGCATTGGTAGGTCTTGTTCAAAGAAGGTGAGAAGATGAGGGGTACTAATATGCCCTACCATAGCTTGAAATTGCTATGTATTAATATTCTTAGGGACAAAGGAAGCTGATAAAGCCTTTTCTAGTATATCCCTATTTGTGAGGGATAGCTTCAATAGTTCCAGAATAGAGATTTGTGTAGGGGTCTTCTTTAGTTGATTTAGGAAGCTATAGTTACTAGGGTTTGACATTGATTGTGTAGGTTGTGCCCTAGGTTGGGATGAAGCTACTTGGATTGTAACCTTGCCACACCGTGTGGTGACTCCACACTCTGCACTAGGTCCTTGGATGGTGACGACTATTACAACATTTTCACCAGAGGTGACCACATTGGAATAGACATGTCCTACATTAGTGTGATTTTTCCCCTTTCCATTGTCATTTCCATTATTGTGATCTTGCATAGGGTTCTTGTATATCTTGAGGTCTTGGTTTCCTACCGGTACATCAATAGTTACATCTCCATTTTTGATGAGGTCTTGTATAACGTTCTTCAAATTCATACAGTTCAATGTTTTATGTCCTTTGATTTTGTGAAAGTCACAAAGATCCTTTTCATTATACCAAGGTGGTTTATCTTGTGGTTCTTGATAGTTTTGGAAATTGGGGAGTGTAATCAAGTTTGACTACACCAATTTATGCATAAAAAAATCAATAGGTTCCCCCAATGGTGTGTATTTGTGTTTTGGATAGTTATTCCTATTGGGAGGGTCCTCTTTGTTGAGTTTTGGTGTTATTGATTTGGTTATTTTGTGGTGGTGGTGTGGTTTGTTTTATAGTTCATTGTGCGTTGGTTGATTGGTGTTTTTCCTAGAAGCACTTATGACAACTTTAGCATCCACAATGCCATCATTCATCACATTCTTGTTCTTAGCCCAAACATAGGGCTTGCCATTTGAACTAATTGATGGGTGGTTATCTCTATATGCTTGTGTGTTTCCTTGTGAGATTAGTGCTCTTTTGATGTTGAGGGACCTAGGTACAAGCTCATCATTTGATACATTACATCTTTAAGTGGAAGGATAGCTCTGGATCAACATTTTCTATGATAATCCTCACTTGTTGCTCATCGGGAATGGGCCACTTGCTCTTACTAGCTCTTTTCCTCCACCTTTGTAGGAAATTAGCGAAGTTCTCCTTTGTTTTTATTGAGTGTGTTAAATATTCTAAGCTTAGATCCATGTCAATATTGAAGGAGAAGTGATCTATGAACCTATCAATGATTTCTTGAAAGTTCTTAATCCCTAGAGGCAACTGTGAGAACCAATCGATTGTGCGGATCACCAAACTTTGTAGAAATAGACACATCAAGTAGGAATCATTGGAGGCAACCTCCATACACATGACATGGAATTATTTGATGTGATCCACATGATTTCCACTCCCTTTGTATTTATCAAACTTAGGGACCTAAAAATTAGGTGAGAAAGGTACCATTGTGATGTTCTTATTGAATGGGTATGGACATAAGTTTTGTTGTGTATGGGGCTTCTTCATTTTTCCCATTTGAATGTCCTAGATTTGTTGTGTGAGCGCCTTGAGCTACGATGACATATCATCTTGTAGATTTGGTGGAGGAGCATATGTTGAGTACTATGGGATGGTGGATGAATTATAAGTGGGATTTTGATATGATGGGGTGTTGTATGGTGTTTAGGGTGGTGTTTGATATTGTGAAGGTGATGGTGGTAGAGGTGTCTATGCTCCTAATGTATTTGGATTGCCAATGTTTTGTTGGGGATTATAGTACAAACCTTTTTGTTGTGCGACCAAGGCTTATTGTTGGGCTTGTTGTTGTTGTTGTTATTGCACGATTAAGGCTTGTTGTTGAGATTGCTGCTATTGCAAGGCTTGCACTTGGGATTTTTTCTTTTGCAACATTTTTTGATAAGCTTGTTGTGCTTGCAACGCTTGATGCTGGGCTTGTTGTTGTTGCAATGCTTGAGCTTGAGCTTGTTGCGCTTCCAACGCTTGTTGGTAAGCCTGTTGTGCTTATTCAAAGATAAAGCGTGAGCTTGTTGCACTTGCAACATGGAAGTGTTTTGATGGTGGGATGGATTTTGGGTGATCATGGTTTGTGGATTGATTTGAGGTGGTTACAACTTGTTTTGGTTTAGGATTCCTCGTAATATAGCCCATTGGGATGGAGGAATGTAAGGTTGGAGTCCTGCTTGATTTTGCATGTTTTGGGGGACCCATGGTAAAGATGATGATGGTGCCATTTGGTATTGCTATGTCAATGGTACATTCTAACCTTGGATTAATAGATTAGAAGGGTTTCCTTGATCAACGTGTTGAGGGTTCCCTTGTTGTGTTTGATGTGGGACCTGTTAGGGTTTAAGCAGATTGGAGCAATAAACATTAACAATTGTATGCAAATTAAATAATGTAGAAATAACAATGAAGAATAATACAAAAGAGATCAACACAAAATTTAATGAGGTTCACCCAATATGGGATAAATCCATAGAAACTCAGCCATCCAATGATTTTATTATCCAATGCAAAACAGATTACAATCTCATGAACACCACACCGCAACATACATCCCAACCACTTATAACAAGCCTTTTGGAACCTTATAGAATTATGGTTTTACAAGGTCCTTTTTCATTTGATGTGTTAATGGGAAAACCTTGACGTGTCAATGAGAAAAATCCTTGATGTGTCAATAGGAAAACCTTGACATGTCAATGGGAAAAAAAACTTTACGTGTTAACGAAAAACCTTTTTTGGGGTGATGCCCCGAACCCCATTTCTTATTATGAGTGTATAGTACTTGCATGATTAGTCACCACATACCAACAATTTCCCACTTGGAGACTAATCAAGCTCCACACAAAACAATCTCCCACTTGGAGATTGATCCCGAATGACACCACTGCACTTGTAGCTCCCACTAGATTATAGGTCTGGCTGGTTTGTAATGTCCACCAATATCATTTGTGAAGGCCAATAGAAACTGATGAAGAAATCAGTTTCTCCTGTGTAACTGCCTTTTTCAACATATCTATAAGATTCTCGCTTGTGTAAATTTTCTCCAGCTTCAACTTTCCATCCTTCAAAACTGACTAGATGAAGTGGTATCTGAGCTATATGTGCTTAGTTTTTAAATGCAGAGCCGAGTTCTTGGAAAGATGAATGAAACTCTGGCTATCAGTGTACAAAGGGCTATCTTCTTGTCATTGTCCCAATTCCTCCAAAAATTGTTGTAATCAAATCATCTCCTTGCTAGCTTTTGTAGCAACAACATACTTAGCTTTAGTGGTTGAAAGCACAACAACCTTTTGTAGCCTTGAAATCCAATTGACTGCAATACCTCCTATAGTAAAAACATACCCTGTAGTTCTCCTCCTGCTATCAATATCACCCACTAGATTAGAGTCAACATATCCTTTTAGAGAAAAATTTGTTCCTCCGAAACATAGTTTCTTTGAAGTAGTACCTCTCAAATATCAGAGAGCCCATTTTACCACATTCCAATGTTCCATTCTAAGATTGCTCATATACCTGCTCACAACTTCCACTGCATGTGAAATATTTGTCCTTGCGCATACCATTGCATACATCAAGCTACCAATTGCTGATGCATATGGTATCTTAGACATTTTGTCTTCCTCCTCTTGTGTCTTTGGACACATCTCCTTAGTCAACTTAAAATCACTAGGCAAAGGTGTACTAACTACTTTTGCATTTTGCATGTTAAACCTTTTCAACACTTTCTCTACATACTCACTTTGAGATAAAAATAATTTTCTATTTGTCCTATCTCGTGTGATCCTCATACCAAGGATTTGTTTTGTTGCACCCAAATCCTTCATAGCAAATGAATTTTCTAATTTTTTCTTAAGTTCATTAATACACTGCATGTTGGACCCAACAACAAGCATGCCATCAACATAAAGCAACATGATAATATAGCCGTTGTTACCCAATTTCTTAAAATAAACACAATAATTAGAATGACATCTTTGTAACCTTGTTCAACCATAAAACTATCAAATTTCAAATACCATTGTTGAGGTGCTTGCTGCAGGCCATACAAACTCTTCTTTAATCTGCACACAAATTCCTCCTTACCCTTGAACTCATATCCTTGTGGTTGTTGCATGTATATTTTCTCTTCCAAATCCCCATGGAGAAATGTTGTTTTCACATCTAGCTATTCAAGATGCAAGTCTTCCGTAGCCATAATACTTAGAATAGTTCTAATAGAAGCCATCTTTACAAATAGAGAAAATATTTCATCAAAATCTATACCTTTTTTTCTATGCAAATTTTTTTACCACGAGTCTAGCCTTATATCTTTTCTTGCCTCCATCTTCTTCCTTCAACCTGTAAAGCCATTTATTTGGAAATTCTCTTTTACCTACAGGAAATTGGACTAAGTCCCAAGTTTGATTCTATAGCAAGGAATCCATTTCCTCTTTCATGCCTAGCTCCCACTACTTTTTGGTATGTACCTACATTTCTTCTTCATAACCTTCAAGCTCACCATAATCAGTTAATAATATAGAATATAACAATGGAGAAAATATATCTGGAGGTCTAGTTATCCTTGTAGAATGTCTAACACTTGCAAGAGTCTGTGGGATAATTTTTTGTTGCTAAGCATTAGGTACCACTAGAATTTTATTTTTTGGAATCTCATCCAACACCACATATTCCTTTTTGGTTTGTTCATGCTTTTTTTCTTGCAGCTAATCCTTATACATAACCTTCTCATTGAATATAACATATTTTCTCCTAATGATTTTATGATTTTCATAATCCCATAACCGATAACCAAATTCATCTACTCCATATCCAATGAAGGTACATTTTTTAGACTTAGCCTCAAGCTTGATTCTATTTTAAATATCAACATGGACAAAAGCTTCACAACCAAAGGTTTTCAAAAATGAATAGTTTATGTTTTTACTCATCCATGCCTCCTCTAGAATGCCACCATCCAAAGGATTTGAAGGTCTCCTATTTATTAAATAAAAAGTAGTATGTACAACATCTACCCAAAAGTGTAAGGGTAGTCCAAAATTCAATCTCATGCTCCTTGCATGCTCCATAATGGTCTTGTTCATCCTCTTAGACACACCAATTACTTGTTGGGTTCCAAGAACCATTTCCTGCCTACGGATTCCATTGTATGAACAATAATTTTCAAATTATCTATTGCAATACTCACCTCCATTATCAGATATGAGACACTTCAAATTTTTTCCTATCTCATTCTCAACCAAAGCTTTCCACTTTTTAAAAGTTTCAAATACTTCTGATTTTTGTTATAGGAAATACACCCATGTTTTCCTAGTTGCATCATCAATAAAAGTAACATAATAGAAAGATCCACCAAGAGAAGATACTTGATCTAGTCCCCATACATTTGAATGCACAAGCTCTAATTTCTCACTCTTCTTCTCTTTCCCAACTTTAAGAAATCAAACTCTTTTCTATTTTTCATAAACACAATTTTCACATAACTCCAAGTCAAGTTGCTTCAGACCTAGTCGCAACATTTTGGAGTGAAGGATCTTCATCCCTTTCTCACTCATGTGCCCAAGTATATTATACCACAAATCTATTTCTGTCCCTATAGCAAGTGTTATAACTGTCTCAGTAGCAATAGTTTTTGTAGTAGCTAAGGTAGAATAAGTATTATCAGTACACAAATACGTAATGTGCCTACCTTTTCACCTTTAGATACTACTAATGCACCTTTGGTGATCTTCCAAAATTCATCTAAAAAGGTAACTATTTAAGATCTCCACATTCTTGAGATCAATCTTCTTCCTCCTATTAGTTGGGATATGTATATATGTAGTATAACCAAATAATCTAAGATGCGAGATAGAAGGATAATAACCACTCCATAACTATTCTAGTGTCCCATCTTGCAATATATTTGTAGGAGCCTTATTGTGAAGATACAAAATTGTTTGGAACTATTTTTCCCAAATTGATTCCAATTGAGTTGAGGAAGGCATGCACTAATCCATCTCCATGATAGTCTGCTTGTGAAACTTTGTAATGCCATTTTGCTAGGGTGTACAAGGGGTAGTCAAGTGTTGTTTGATTCCATGAAACTTTAGGAATGACAATAAATCCTATGTGAATTCCCACCTCAATCTAAGTGGAGGTTAAGAAGATACTTTCTTGTCTCTCGTACAAATCACTAGTAGAAGTCCAAAAACCATGCAAAGGATTCACTCTTCTTCACGAGAAAGTACACCCAAGTCTTATAAGAGATATCATCCATAAAAAATTTAGAGAAGTGTTTGCATACTTGAAAGGAAGAAGACAAGGGTTTGCATAGATTGGTATGCACATCCTCAAGACATTCCTTTGCGTGGAAGGTACTTGAATCGAACAAATCTCAATTTTGTTTTCTTGCAAGACATCTAGGACACATAGGAAAAGAATGGGATAGATGAGGAAGTCCTCTTACCATCTCCTTAGAGCTAAGCTAATAGAAGGAGATAGCTAAAAGGTGCCCATATTGATAATACTAGAGTAGATTTAGCTCTAGAGGTAGATAGAGCAACTGTAGAGAAGACTGCATCTAGTACAAATAAGTGATCCTTCATAAAAGCACTAACAATTATCATACCTTCTCTAGAGATAAAACAAGATTTGATGCATTCCTTGACCTGAAACTCCACCTTAAGTTTTTTATTCAAAAGTTGATTAACAAACAAGAGATTAATGGTCAAACTTGGAACATAAAGAACCTTTGTTAGGGTACAACTTCTCATCCTAAGAGGAATGGTAGCATTTCCAATTCCTTATACAATTTACTCCTTATTATCTACAACCCAAACTTGATCTTTAGTGGGTTAATTAGTTCTATGTATCAAAGAGCTCTCTATTTCCTATCATATGCTTACTGGCTAGCACCAAAGTTAATTAACTAAACATCCTTCAAGGGCTATGAGGTTTGGGAAACAAGAAAAACATTATGATTGATGTTGCAATTGGTTGTATTTGGTATGTCCTCATTAGTGGCATCATCTTGTTGGGTTGAGATTGCTGGAGTTAATGGTGACTCCACAACACTCCTAGGAACAATTGATAGACCAAAATATCTTCCTAAAGAGAGAAAATGACAAGAATAATTGCTTCAACAATGCAATACTGAATATGCTTAAATATTGGTTGAATATGCAATGTACGTAAGATGTCTTGCTTTTAAAAGCAAGGTGGGATATAGGATTTGTAGAGTAGAAAAATGTTGTCATTTACATTTTCACACTGGATTTGAGAATGATTAACATTAAAATGGACCTAATTTTTCCTTGATCTAGTGTTGTAATTTGTTTTACACATTCACATTGGGTTTAGGGCCCTTTTAAGCTAAATAAACCTAATTTTTCCTTAATTTAATGTTGTAAAGTGTATTTATTTGCACCTTCACATTAAGTTTTGGGCCATATTGTATTTATGACCTTCACATCATCACTAATAGGCCTATAAGAACATATAATATGCATCTTGAGGCTTATTTGAACCAAAATCCTAATAAGATCAACAAATGAACTTAATTTCTTAACTCCCTGACACTTCCTCCACCTGAAAAAGCTTGGTGGGACCCATACGCCACCTTGGGAATATGAGTCCCATCCAAATGGGATCTATACACCACAAGTGGTGTATGAGTCCTATTTGGCCACTTTTTAGGTTTTTAAGTTTAGATTATGTTAGCCTCTGGGATCTAATAAATGGTAAATTGGATGGATTTCCTATATAAACAAGGTCTCAAATCATTATTTCACATAATCATTCATGATATCAAGCCTTTCAAGAGTTAAGCATTTCAAGACTTTACAAGAGCATCAAGAGAGTTTACAAGAGCATTTCTAAGGCATCCAAGGGCATAATTATTCATCATTTCTTGCAGCAATTCAAGATCAATCATCATGTCACGATCATCAAACATCAAGCGTGTTGTTGAGCTAGTGTTGTGATGTAGAATTGAAGATGCATTTGCAAGCATTGTTTCATATCCATATTCAAGATCAAGATCTATGTATGGACACTTCATGATAGATTATTGATTTACATCTTAAGACATCATTCAAGGTATCACTATTCATGTTTCATCACAAGGTTTCATTACCTAAATCAGGTTTGACCAAGGAAAACCCATATTTCCTAACAATCAACAAGTTTTCTCTCTCTCTCTCTCTCTATATATATATATATGTGTGTGTGTGTGTGTGTGTGTGTGTGTGTGTGTGTGTGTGTGTGTGTGTGTGTGTGTGTGTGGTTGCAGGTCTAGGTCTTTTCGAGCTTGAAGATCCTTTGAAGACAAAGTTATAAGGTTGAATAAAGTCATCAAGTTTTCATAAGGTTGTCATCTTCACAAAAAGTCACCTACAGGTTGCAAATCGGAGTTTTAGATCCAGAAGTGAACTATGGAAGGAAGAGCAGAAATAAGAGAGTAGATTCTAGCCTTAACCCTCTAAAAAATCAAAGTGGGAATGATACGCCACTTGTGGCGTATGAGTCCCAATACAAGGATTTTTCTAGATTTTAGGAGATTCAAGTTCACTGCTGTTAGATTCCTGTTTCCACCCAAAAACCCTAGTTTGGGACTAAATCGCCCAAACTAGCATATGAATCCTAGTGGGCATTAAACAATAATATTTTAGGGTTTTGGAGCTTTTTTGGACGTCATCCTTCTTCTAGGTGCACCTGTTGGTATGTGGCAACTGATCATTCTATACTATATAGCCCATGGTATACTGTACACCCTGGCCCCTACCCGATTTTGTAGAACCCTAAAATCTAGAAGCTTCTAAGCTTGTTAAAAAGGGGTTCAAATGGGTATTATAGTATGATGATAAAAACGTGATTATTCGCAAGATTGTAATAAGTTTTACTGGATAATAAAAGTATTGGATGGTTGCGGTTTGGTGGATGTAGCCCGGATTGGGTGAACCACGTTAAATTCTTTGTGTTATGATTTATTTTGTGTGTGTGTTAGTTTCTCTGTTTATTAATTAAATCTGCATTTAAATGTTAGATATCTGCCATCTCTAACCCTAACAGCACGTCTACTCATTCTTAATTTGTTATTGTGCATTTCAATTTCATTTCTTAGGTCATTTAGTTAGGTTTTGCATAGTACTTTGCATGTTACATTCATTTCTTCTCTTTCAAAGCCCTAGCTTGGTGGTGAGCCCTCTAACTATCTTTAATCACACCCTAAGACACCCTATTGTAAGATCTCTTTCCCCCTTTCTACATTTGGATTGAGATCTCTAGTGTTGTGATGTAGCATTGGAGATCCATTTGTAAGCATTGTTTCATATCCATATTCAAGATCAATATTTACATTCTACATGGACACTTCATGATAGATTGCTGATTACATATTAAGACATCATTCTAGGTATATCACTATTTATGTTTCATGTTCATATTTCATTACTTCATCAAAAGGTTTAATTACCTAAACAGGGTTTGACCAAGCCAAACCCCAATTTCCTAACAATCAACAAATTTCTCTCTCTCTCTCTCTCTATATATATATGTGTGGTTGTAGGTCTAGGTATTTTCGAGCTTTGAAGATCCTTTGAATACAAAGTTATAAGGTTGAATAAAGTTATCAAGTTGTCATAAGGTTGTCATCTTCATGAGAAGTCACCTACATGTTGCAAATTAGAATTTCAGATCCGAAAATGAAGTGTGGAAGGAAGAGCAGAAATAGGAAAATAGATTCAAGCCTTAAACAT
Organism: Sequoia sempervirens; assembly: GCA_007258455.2. Taxonomy (NCBI): domain Eukaryota; kingdom Viridiplantae; phylum Streptophyta; class Pinopsida; order Cupressales; family Cupressaceae; genus Sequoia; species Sequoia sempervirens. The sequence continues at coordinate 574,222,884 of VDFB02193867.1, read as the reverse complement.
TTGAAAATGTAGAGTGGGAATGATATGCCACTTGTGGCGTATGAATCCCAGTGCAAGGATTTTTCCAGATTTCAGGAGATTTAGGTTCACCATTGTCAGATTCCTATTTCCACCCAAAAACCCTAGTTTGGGACTAAATCACCCAGACTAGTGTATGAGTCCCAGTGGGAATTAAATAAAAATATTTTAGGGTTTTGGATCTTGTTTGGACCTCATCCATCTTCTAGGTGCACCTCTACTCATTCTCAATTTGTTATTTTGCATTTCAATTTCATTTCTTAGGTCATTTAGTTAGGTTTTACATAGTACTTTACATGTTACATTCATTTCTTATCTTTCCAAGCCCTAGCTTGGTGGTGAACCCTCTAACTGTCTTTAATCACACCCTAGGACACCCTATTGCAAGATATCTTTCCCCCTTCCTACATTCAGATTGAGATCTCTAGGATTTTCTTGAATGAAAAGAGAAGAAAATTTATTGTTCTATGTCCTAAACCATTAAGTGACAATTTTCCACCTTTCATTTTGGTGAACCTGAATTTAGAACACCTTAATTCTGATTTGGAGTGCATCATAGTCCTAGATATAGATTGCATTGACTTTGCATTAGGTGTTGCATTAGTTAATTGACATCTATGGTTTCTAAATCTTGCATTAGTGAAAGTGCATATAGGTTGCATTTTTGCATCTTGCATAATTGAATTTCATCTAAAAACTATAATTACACTTAGCATAGACATCATACAAACTAGAAAACATAACATTCACACAAAATTTATTGAAAACGGTGCAAAAACCCTAATTTGGGACTCATACGCTCCTTTGGGCAATTGAGTCCTAGTATGGGCTGTACAGGTTGTTTTTCCTACTTTCTAGGATTTATGTGCTGTGAATTTTCCAACATTTGACCCCTTCAAAAACCCTAACTAGGACTCATATGCCCCTTTGGGCGAATTAGTACTAGATTAGCCCTGAAACTACTTTTTACACTATTGTAAACCTTGTTTTTGCACTTTTGTTTGCTATCATTAGTTATCTGTTTCAGCTGGTTGAGTTTTTGTTACATGCATTTCACTAGATCTAGCTTAATTTGATTCCAGTATGCCATTTCTTAATTTCAAATTTACATTCACAAGATTTCATTTTTAGATTGTTTCATAGTGTAATCAACAAATTACCTTGTTTTAGATCTGTAAATTGCATTTACACATTTCACTTTAGGTCATTGTATTGGACTTTACTTGAAGCATTGTATACTTTAGATATCTTACATTTTCAGGATAGCATGTTTTCTTTTAAGAGATGTGGTTTTGTATGGTTAAAAATGGATTGCATAAGTACAACATCCCCTCTTATGAGTTCAATTTAGAGTACAACAATGAGGTCATTAAGAAACATGTTAGTCATCCTCCTACTATCTTTCATAGTTATGAGAACATCTTAGAGCAAGTAGATAAAACCATTGACGCAATCCTTAATATTACATTGCCTATCTCAAACACTATTATCTCTCCCATTGGTGAGGATGATATTATACAAGAAGATATAAGCATAGACAAATGAAAGAAGATACAATCATGGAGAATCATGAGAGTCTTTATTGTCTCTCTCCTCCTCCCCCTTGGGAAGATATTATGACACAAGACGATGAGATCATTAACACTACTTTACCTAGTTGTCAGAATGCTTTAGTGAAAGAGGAAGCAAGGGTGCTGCCACAATAGTGGTTTACAATTTCTGAGAGATCCTGATTTTTGCTGAAATCACATATTTTTAGAAAATATAATGATTTAAGCCTTTAAATGTTCCATTTAAAGGATTCCAATTGAAGAGGGTTTGATCAAACTTCCTTAGACCAAGGCCCCTTGGATAAAACCCCGCTAGTTTTAAACCATACCTATAACAACGTCTCCTTTACACCTATCAAAATGCTGATAAAAAACCACTTTTGATTTAACTTTTGGGGGATCAAATGAATTCATTTAAAATTTATTTTTTGAAATTATGTAGTCCTTATTATAAGCTTCCAAAAAAGTATAATTTTAATAAAATTTAATTTGATTATTATATTTATTTTTAATTTCTTGTGAATGTAGGTTTTTCACTGAAAATCAAGCTCTTTGTTTTGCACATGAGGAAAAATAGCAGATTAGCAAAAAAAAAAATTGAAAAATATGAGTGTACCAGATATTGAAATCCTTGATCCAACAAAAAAATAAAAAATGAATTTTGATACATACAAAAAAAGTTACGTGTTATACGGTCGTGCTATGTCTGAATTGTAATTGGTTTGACTTCAAAACTTGATTGAAGAAAAAATATTGAATAAAAAAATATCTAACCAAGTGGAAGCACGAGATATTGGATTCACAAATGTAAATTTGAAAGAATTAGAATTTTATGCTTTATGAAAAAAGTTATATGTTATACGGTGAGTGCCACTTTTTAAAAATGTTATTTTTTGAAAAAAACTAATTTTTGAGGGAGATAGAAAAAAAAGTGCAATCTGATTCCAAAATTTTTGAAAAAAATATATTTAGAATCTACAAAAAAAATGCCACGAAACTCTAGTTTGCATCATCTTCAAATTCCTCATGGTTTAGCTGCTATAGGTGCCCGAAAGTAAAAATTTAGTTAAAAAAGTTTATTACAGTGTCCAGTTTGGCCAAAAATTGTAAACCACTATTGTGGGATCACCTGCAATCGTGAATGATCATGAAAATAACATTTGTAAGGAGGACATGTGGATTGAAAATTATAACATTATCTCTCTCCTTCCTAAAGTCCCTAACATTTGGAAAGACCTATTCAAACAAAAGCATCCAATCATCCTTTAAGCATGAAAATCATAGTAGTCCTTCTCTTGATGCCTCCCCTATTTGTGATAAAACTATTTTATAGAATCTAATGATAGAATGTGATGAACCTTTTGTTTGCCCCTCTCCTAAAATCTCTCCTACTAGGGCAGAAGTTATGGCACAAGAGAATGAGACCCTAGAAAACAAGAATGAAATCATGGACAATCATGATGATCACATTTGTTCTTCTCCTAGTATCTCTATTATTTCTAAAGAAGATACTTTGATGTTAGAAAATAGAATCAATGAAAGTCATGAAAATATTAGTTGCCTCTCTTACTCTAGGGAAAATGTTATTGAACAAGAGAATATCATCATTGATAAATAAGACAATCCAACCATTGAAACTCCCTTACTTGTGATGAAGTCATTTTAGAAGAACCATCCTTTGAATGTCATGAACATCTAGTTTGTATTTCTCCAAAAAACTCTCCTCCTAAGGAGGATATCATGGTGCAAGAAAATGATAACATTGAAAATAGTCATATAGTTGCCTTAGATGAAGATGATGAAGTAACATTAGAATATCCTTCACTAAGGGAAGTTGATATTATTCAACCTCAACTCATCCTTTACCCACCTTCACACAAACCTCCAACTCAAAACAAACCTGAACTTATACTTTACCCACCTAAGAATAATGTTTTGTAGCAGTCGAGTTATAATATTGTTTCTCATATATATATCACTAGAAAAAATCCACAACCATGACAAACACCATAAACATCCCTCCCATTGCCTAACCTTATCTTACCTAGTCCTCCTCGTTTTCCTCCACAAAGTGGAAAGGAGTATTCAATCTCGTTGAACAACTTAAGAACACTCCTGCTAAGATATCATTATGGGACCTTATTCAAGAATCCCCTCATTATCATAACATGATTCAAAGTTCCTTACAACAAGTTCCTATCCCTTATAATGCACAACCAAATGACATAGCAACCATGATTCAAGGAATAAATGCTTCCATTGTTTTCCACCAAAGTGAGCTCCCTCCTTTGGAAGTGCAAAGACAAAATGATGCTTTCATGATAATATCTAGATACAATAGAACAAGCATAAAGCAAACCCTCATCGACAATGGATCCACTCTTAATGTGTGTAGCATAAACCTTTTGGATAGGCTTGGTGTGAATAAATAAAAAATTCAACCCGATTCTTTATCTATTCGTGGATTCAACAATGTAGGAAAACAACCACTTGGTGTGATCACTTTTCCTATTACAACTGGAAATGCCACATTAGAGACACTGATCCATGTTATGCCTCATGATATTTCATATAATCTTCTTTTAGGTAGATCATGGATTCATGCAATGAATGGGGTGCCTTCTACTCTTCATTGTATAATGAAGTATGTTTACAACAACAAAGTGTACATACTTGAGGCTGATCCTAAACCAAATAGTTGTTTAAACATTGAGAAAAATAAGGAAAATCCTTTGAAAACATTTACACCAACTACATAATTAAAACCCTTTCAAGAGAAAGACAAAGAAAAACATATTGAGGAAGTCACAAAGCTATTAGAAGATGATTGAGGTTCCTTAGATTTCGCATCCTTCATGGACGAATACAAGATCATAGACAAAGACTCTGAAAAGGGAAAAGAAAAAAGCGGTAATTTCAACACAAAATTTGGAAGACCCTTTGAAAGCATCCATCTCAACCACTTTAGAAAATGAAACAAATTATACAACAAACTTTGATGAATCCGATTATCAGAACCACCAAATCCAAAAGAAATGAATAATATTTATGGAAAATGTTATGAACTTATGAAACAACTTTGTTATAGTGGCAAAGGATGTGGTACTAGAGAACAAGGTATCTGTGTCCCTATAGAGCCTAACACACAAGGAACAACTAATGGTCTTGGTTATTGTCCCTCGAATGAAATAAACAAGCCTTCACTCAATTTTAACACTCTTACAAAAGATTCCTCTAAGCCAACTTTAACATTAGTGCATCTTGAACTGATAGACACTAGTGGTCTTGGTTTTTTTCCTTTGAAAGAAATGAAAGTGTACCGCAAAAAATGTATCCCTAGACATTTTTATGCTCATTTGAGTCCTCCTGGTGATTTTGGCTTGATTTTTACTTGTTTTAATGTTGTGATGTGGTTAACACATTCACATTAGGTCTTGGGTCCTTGAAAATCATTAAGAACTTTATGATGCTTTGTAAAAGTGTCGTGAAGTGTTGTAACACATTTTCACACTTTTCTAGGATGTTTTAAATATAATTCACTTAAATAGCCCATTTTTATCACTTACCAAGTCTTATTTCAAAGTGTTGTAAAGTGTTGCAACAAACTTTCACGCTTTTCTAGACTTGTCATCGATAATTCAACCCTTCCTTATGTTTAAATGACCCCTTTATACACTTACCAGTCCTACTTAAGTGTATTTTTTAGAATAATATTGTTAAACATCATTTAATACACTTTAATTCTTGACACCCACTTAAAATTCTTAAGTGGGATTAAGTCGCCAATAGGGGTGACTTAGTCCCATTTGGCTCAAAAATCAAGATTATTTCAAATTTCTTGTGGGATATTATTCTCTTAACCTTAAGGTCGACCTGTGATGAACATTGTATTTTCAAGAAATTTTACATAATTGTGTATAAATATAGGGTTTTCTCTCTCATTTTAACCCCCAATATTAATTCAATTATTCATCAATCAATCCATTCAAGCATTCAAGCACTTCTAATCATCCAAGCAAGCATTCTAGGCATTTTCAAGAGCTTTCATTTGCATATCTTCAAATTTCTACTTCAAGGGTTTGGTGAGTTGTGAAATTGCATGTTGTTAATTGATCAGTCTCATTTCATTTTCAAGGGTTTAATTACCAAACCGAGGATTGATCAAGGAGAACCCCTATTCTCTAACCCTTAACCCTTCTTCCCCTCTTTGCATTAGTGTTTTGCAGGTCTTGTATGCAGGTTTATTAAAGAGCAAGGTGTTAAAAGGTTTCATTAATTCATCAAAGTCATTCAAAGTCAACAAATCCCTAAGAGAAGCTTTCAAATCACCTACAAACTTAATTCTGTAGATTCAAATCTGACAACCTATTAGGAACAACAGTGCAGGTTGAAGACTACAAATTCCTGTCCCGAATTTCTTGAGATTCCCAGGTGGACTAAGTCACCATTTATGGAAAATTAGTCCCATTGCTAGGCCTAAAAAGTGATTTCTGTAGTTTTGGATACCCTTTTTCCTGAAACCTATTTCAATAGAGTTTCCTTGAAACAAGACTAAGTCACCTAGCTTGGTGTAAGTGTCCTAGTTGGCTTCATCAGTGAATTCTATAGGATTCCAGAGCCTCTCTGCATCACATTCTAGCTTCCAGGTGCACCTCTACAATTTTATTCATTTTTGTTATTGTTTGTTTGCATTCTTAGGTCATTTTTTTATATGTCACCGTGTTTTCAAACATGTATTTCTTTAGTTTTCATTTAATAATCAATATCTTTCATTAATTTTATGCATTTAGATCATTCTATTTAGGCATATTTCATCCATACTTTCATTAATATTGAGTGAACCTCATAGATTTTTGTGATTTCTCTCTCCTTTTAGGTGCAAAAACCTTAGAAGTGTAAGAGAGCCTCTATCCACAAAAAATTATAGTTCATTTTGGTGAACCTGACTTTAGATCATTTTTACTTATGATTTTAAGAGCATTTACATCCTAGGACTATCTTGCATTAACATTGCATTAGGTTTTGCATTTTTTTGCATCCTAGGGTTTTCAAAATTGCATTAGTGGAAAAACCTCATATAGCTTGCATTATTGCATGTAAAATCATTGAACATACCAAAATTCTACATATTCATATTATATTTGCATTTGAAAATCTGAATAACATAAAACTCAGTTTAAAGTTTTTGAAAAATTGTTAAAAAAATCATTACTTGGATTCATTCACCACCTTGGGCGACTTAGTCTAGTTGCACAGTCTGCATTGAATTTTCTATCATTTCTAGTTCATTTTCTACATTTCTATTTTCTATATTTACATTTTTGTTTCTGTTTCTAGATTTGCTGTTTCATTCAATTTCTTGCATGTAGCTTAATTTCTTGCATTTGCATTATGGATTTGTGTTTGAATAAGCTTTGGATGTCCTTAAAATCCCTCGTGGATGTGTCAAGTTGTGCCTTCAGAACTGATCCTAATGACCTTGAACTCACTCCTGCTCCTTCAAATCCTAATGCATGTCCTCCTTGTGATGTTGACATCATTGGAGAAGATGATGATAGCATGAGTAGGTTCCTTTACACTTGCCTTAATAACCTTGAAGATAATGCATCCTTTTATCCATCCATGAAACCATGTAAGACCTTCCTACTATACCACCTCATGAGACGTTTAGTTACTTACATCTTGAAACAAAAGTTGAACCTAAGTTCCCTACACAAGGTGAACCTAGTTCCTCTAAACAAGCAAATACACTTGACCATTTTATGATAACAAAGTAACAAAAAATCCTATCAACCTTCAAGACACATATGGAAAAGGTTTCACTATCTTGAGCAAACAAGGATGTGACACAACAACTGAACATGAAATACATCAACTTTTTGAGCAAGTACCAACTGATGAAAACACAAAGGGGATAGGTTATAAAAATCCCCCTCATAACAGTAACCCTCCTATAGAGTATCTAAGGATTCGTGATGATGGCACAGTGATCTTTGAATCTCCCCTTGACTTGAACACCCTTCTTCCTCATGAGCAACCCTTGAATAATAACAATGATAAGGATACAAGGATCCCCATAGGTCCTCCTCCTTCAATTCATGAAAAGGGTGAATCTAGTAAATGCAAATAACCTTACAAATTACAAAAAATAAAGTTTCCTCTCTGTCCACCACTTGAATGTGAAAGGCAATTGCAAATAATTTTAAGCAAAGAACTCATAATATTACCACCTATGAATAGGTTGGTGATATATCCTAAAGATTCCAATGTGCCACATTGTGCATACCATCGTGTTCTTGGACATTGTAGTGATGAGTGTCATACATTGAAGGAAATATTGAGCAAGTATCACTTCGATGGCAACGACTGCTACTCAATAGTCCCATAAAACACTTTCCTACTCCTTGACATGCAATAGTTGTAGAATATTCCATTCTCACTATTGCATGACCTTTCCCATCACTCACCTTGACTCATTCTTGTCTTGCACTTAGTGTGGGGCAAGAAGTTGTTAACCTTGTCCTAGTAATGCATTTGTCATTGTTCCTTAGTGTTAGAGTAATAAGTTATTATGCTTAATTAATTATATCATATTGATTAATTAATTAAGTCACTTATTCCTCTTTGTTACTTAAGCTAAACTTAGGCACATTAATAATTAATTAATTATTAATTATTAAGTGTGCACACTAGGGTTTCATTTAGGGTTTCTTGATCTCCTTCATAAGGATTGATCTCTTTTGTAATGATTGATTCTCTTAATGCATTTTTACACTTTGAGGTTTACATAACATCTTCTTTGGTTCTTCATATCTTTTGCATGTGACAGGTATCCATCTTGCATGCAGGTGATCTTGGTTTCTAACATGGTATTAGAGCTCCAGACCTACAACTGCTTGTTCGTGATATGAAGATATGGCCTCTCTGTGAGTTTCAAGTGCAAGGGTTTCCACAGGCATCTTTTCTGCAAGATCTAGGGGTAGCTGTCTTTTCAGGACACTATGGGCTCAAACGAACATTGCCATCGCGTTCGCAACGTACCAAAACCCTAGAAACGCCTGTCAAATCATCCATTTTGGTGCAGTTGATCTGGGAGGCAATTTTTTTTTATCTGGGGGGCCATACAGCCTCCCCAGCATGCAGTTCGAGGCAAAAATTTCAAAAAAAAATTAAAAAAATGAAATTTTTATCCACCGGGTAGTGCCTCTCGTTCAAAAGAACTTCGCCACTGCCACACCCCCCGGCGGTCACCCGGGGAGGCGGCGGCCGCTGGGCGGCAGCCACCGCTCGCCGCCCGGTAGGAACCCCGCGAGCCTCCACGGCGGCAGGGTCCTGGGGGACCGGCGCTATGCACACCCTCCCGCCGGCCGCCCGACCCCTCTGCGGCGGCCCAGGTCTGGAGGACTAGGGGATCTACCCTCGCACTAGCCCGCCCCCTGGTTTGCACGGGACCGGGGCTGGAATTTTTCTTTTGCAGGGGGGCCAAATTTTTGTGGCGATGGCTAGACAACCATCAATTTTATGCTCGTGAAGTGCTGACGTCAGCATCCGTACGGCGCTCTAAGCCCCCTTACTAGCCCTAATTTGTCTTAAAAGAGCAATTTTTTTCTTTTGATCATAACTTGGGCATACGGTATCAAAACTGGGCAAACGAGATATTGCTGGAAAGCTGGTTCCGAGCACTTTCATTTGGTGCAGTTTATTTTATAGTATTTTTCTGTTTTACTGCATTTATTTCTGTTTGAAGTCAGATGTAATTTTTATGCTTTCAAGCTCATAACTTTTTGCCACGATGTCCGTTTTTCGCCTCATTTGAAGCATTGGAAAGGTATTGAGGAGCTCTATGTTGCTATCTATGCACTTTTTCTGTATCTGTCCTAGGTTGATTACTTAGACCAGATTTGGCCTGATGGGTTGTTTGGAGATTACTTGGATATTTTGGCAGTTGGGAGGGTGCATCTTGCATCTTTGCACTTCATTTTCAGTAATACATCTTTCAATTATTGCTTGCTGCTTCATAGATTCCAGAGTTGTTCTCGTTTGGAGTTTTCAAGTGTTCCGTGGCATCGGGTCTGTTGTTGCTTTATCATGATTCCTTGAGTCAATCAGTGACTCTCATCCGATTTTAGTAGTATACAGAAGAATCTTTCCTTGCTTGCCAGTATCAGGTTCCAGTGTTACTCTACAAAGTTCTTTCAATGCTTCTTTGTAGCATGTCATCTCATTGTAGGGGGGTTTTGTCCCACTGGGTTTTTCCTTCTCTACTCCATTCTTGCATTTGTATATGGGTACCTGATTAGGCCTAGTTGCCGGGACCCATCTTTGCTTTCATGCATCTTATTCTAGTGTTTTAGCTTCTTCCTAAGTTCATCTTAAGGGGGGGTGTTAGAAAGTAATAAGTTATTATGCTTAATTAATTATATCATATTGATTAATTAATTCATTTCCTCATTCCTTAAGCTAAACTTAGGCACATTAATACATAATTATTGTTATTAAGTGTACATACTAGGGTTTCATTTAGGGTTTCTTGATCTCCTTCATAAGGATTGATCTCTTTTGTAATGATTTAATTCTCTTGGCATTTTTACACTTTGAGGGTTTACATAACATCTTCTTTGGTTCTTCATATCTTTTGCATGTGAGTGGTATCCATCTTGCATGCAGGTGATCTTAGTTTCTAACACTTAGCTATTTGTTCATTAAGCATACCAACTAAGATTGGGAGTGGATGAATTGTTAGATGGTTGACTTTCATTTTCCTTACTAGTCTTTGCATTTTTTTCCTTTCTTTTTTCTTTTGTTTGATTTTGTGTGATGTGATCCCCATCATGTTTGATCTTTCTTTCATGACATTTTATTTGTACCTTCATTCTTCTATATGTTGTGCGTTTCCTTTTTTCTCTTTTTTTTTTTGTTCTTGTGTTTTCCTTTTGGGGATGACACAAAGCATTGAGACACCCTATGTCTCTTCCATGTTCACCCAAAAGGCCCCTTTCCTTTCCTTTTCCTTTTTTTTTTCTTGTGTTTTCCTTCTGGGGATGATGCAAGACATTGAAACCGAAATGTCTCCTTTAGGTTGACCCAAATGGATTTCTTTTTTTTCATTTTTCCTTTTCCTTTTCTCTTTTCACTTTTATTTTGTGCTTTCCTTGTGGGGATGATGCAAAGCATTGAGACACCTTATGTCTCTTCTAGTTGACCCAAAAGCATTCTTTTTCTTTTGTTTTCACTCTCTTTGTGTCATTCTTCCAGTTTATGTATTTGGGGAATGATGATAGGTCCGAGCTCCTAATAAAACATTGCAGCAATGAACATACTGGCCCCAAATCCATAGATTCCATATGTGTTTGGTGTTTTCATTTTGGGGGCAACCCCTCTTTCCTTCATCCCTTTTCTTTTGCATAATGCAACCTTACTTAGAAACATATGACTTGGAATAGGGCTTTCCAAGTTAGTTCTCATGTCTTCTTTCTTGTTTTCATTTTTCATTTGATACTTTAAAGTAATTTCTCATAGTACGGTGTGTAGCAGTTCCTTTAAAGTGGGGGCATACATGTTGGCATTATTATTTTTCACGTTTCCTTTTTCATGGTTCTTAGTACAATCTTCTTGTTTCATACGATGTGTTTGTCGCTTTGAGGATGACATTGGGTGTAGTGTCCTTCATGAGTGTGATCTATCTTAGCATATTACATTCCTCTTAGTGGCCTGATGTGAAGCACTACATCCCCTAAGTTGTGAATATTCTATTCTTTGATTGGTCCTATGTTGGAGCATTAGACACAATGTTCCCTAAGCTAAAACCTCACATGAACTAAGCAAGAATCCTTTGAACATATTTTGCATGTTGCATTTTTCATTCTTTATATGACCACCTTGCATAACACAACTTGCATGCCTATGGTGCCATCATGTTTGTTCATGAGTTCTAAGCATACAAAGATTTGCTTGTCTCATGAAGCTCGAAAAGTCATTTCCTTTTGTGGCACCTTATTAAAGTTAGCAGGAGGTATAAATTTGGTATGGTTGAGTGAGAAGCCCATTCTGAGGCATGACTTTCCCTATAGCCACCTCCATGTGTGTGAGTGCATACCAGCCATGAGTGTATGTTTCTCACCTCTTAGGAATTTTCACCTAACAGAAAACCATGAGTTCCATCACCTTAGAGTGAGTATGCATTTTATTTTCTAGACAAATAGCCTAGATCTAATCCACAACGGGTTGGACAAACAATTAAAGCTTGATCCGATTCTCTCTCTTGTTTTTCTCTTTCTCTTTCATCACTTTCATGTGTGTTCCTTTGTACTCATGTTTGGTTTTCCATGGGATCTTGATCCTGGGGGCTTGATCACCCCTCTTGATTATTGTATCATCTTTCTAATCATAAGTGCATTCAAATCCTTCTTGATATGCAAGTTTGGCTACTTTAGTGTGAGTTTGGAGCAAGTTCATCCTCTCACTAAAGTGGGGGCTAAATGTACCAGAAAAAAAATGTATTCCTGAATAGTTTTACACTCATTTGAGTCCTCTTGGTGCTTTTGGCTTGATTTTTCCTTGATTTAATGTTGTAATGTGGTTAACACATTCACATTAGGTCTTGGGTCCTTGAAAATCATTAAGAAATTATGATGCCTTGTAAAAGTGTTGTGAAGTGTTGTAATACATTTTCACACTTTTCTAGGATATTTTTAATATAATTCACTTAAATAACCCATTTTTATCACTTACCAAGTCTTATTTCAAAGTGTTGTAACAAACTTTCACGATTTTCTAGACTTTCCATCAATAATTTAACCCTTTCTTATGTTTAAATGACCCCTTTATACACTTACCATTCCTACTTAAGTGTATTTTTGAGAATAATCCAATTAAAAATCATTTAATACACTTTAATTCTCAACACCCACTTAAAATGCTTAAGTGGGACTAAGTCGCCAATAGGGGCACCTTAGTCCTATTTGGCTCAAAAATCAAGATTATTTCAAATTTCTGGCGGGATATTATTCTTTTAACCTTGAGGTCAGCCTGTGATGTTGTATTTTTGGGAAATTTTACATAATTGTGTATAAATACAGGGTTTTCTCTCTCATTTTAGCCCCCAATATTCATTCAAGTATTCATTAATCAACCCATTCAAGCATTCAAGCAGTTCTAATCATCCAAGCAAGCATTCTAGGCATTTTCAAGAGCTTTCATTTGCATATCTTCATATTTCTACTTCAAGGGTTTGGTGAGTTGTGACATTGCATGTTATTCATTCATGATTTCTCTTTTCAAGGGTTTAATTACCAAATTTGATTTCATTTCATTTTCAAGGGTTTAATTACCAAACTGGGGTTTGACCAAGGCAAACCCCTATTCTCTAACCCTAACCCTTCTTTCCCTCTTTGCATGAGTGTTTTGCAGCTCTTGTATGTAGATTTTTCAAAAAGAAAGGTGTTAAAAGGTTTCATTAATTCATCAAAGTCATTCAAAGTCAACAAATCCCTAAGAGAAGCTTGGAGATCACCTACAAACTTAATTTTACAGATTCGAATATGACAACCTATTAGGAACAATAGTGTAGTTTGAAGACTATAGATTCCTATCTGAATTCCCTGATTTAGATTTCCCTATGTGGACTAAGTCACAACATCTGTGGCTTCGAATTAGAGTCCCAGTTTCCAGGCCTAGAAAAGTGATTTATGCAATAAAATCTGGAAATATCCCTTAAATTTCCTGACCTTAACCTAATTGTCTTGATGTGAATAATTTTTGTAATTTTTTTCCACAACTTAAAACAAGACCACCTTGGCCAAAAATGTCTTTTAATCCTAGCATAGAATTGGGTTTGATTAATGTGATCCTAGTTGAGCTTCATTAGTGAAATATTTAGGATTCCAGAGCCTACAAATACCCTATTGCCACCACCCCCATATTTTAGGTGTACCTCTATAGTTTTATTCATTTTTGTTATTGTTTGTTTGCAATCTTAGGTCATTTTTGCATACATCACTGTGTTTTCAAACAACTTGCATTTCTTTAGTTCTCATTTAATAATCAATATCTTTCATTAGTTTTTTGCATTTAAATAATTCTATTTAGCCATATTTCATCCATACTTGCATTAATATTGCGTGAACCTCTTAGATTTTTGTGATTCCGCTCTCCTTTTAGGTGCAAAAACTTTAGAAGTGTAAGAGAGCCTCTATCCACAAAAAAATACAGTTCAGAAAGAAACAAATAAATCCTCGCTTAATATCAATATCATCATGCAAAACACTAATGATTTGAATTTGATATATTTTACACCCTCTTGTAAAAGAGAATACAAAATCTCTCAATCTAAAGAGTCTTGTGTAAATATGACATCTTGTACTAAGAAAGAGATATCTTTGTCACAAAATATGGGAACATCTTCTACCATTGATCAAGAGGGTATCTTGTCAAGACTCCTCCAAGATAGTTTGATATCTCTCCCTCCAAGAACATGAAAGGAATTTTACTACAAGAATTCATTTTGTGCATATCATAGAGTTCATGGTCATTCTACTAATGAATGTAAGGCTTTAGGTGATAAAATTCAACATCTTAAGGAGTGTGATGCTCTTCCTTATGTCGGGGCACCTAATTCCTAAAATTGATACTGATTTTCACTCTAGCATGTTTCTCATCAATCATCTTGGCTCATCCTTGTCCTGCACTAAGTGGGGGCAAGGGATTAAGTAGCCTTGTCCTCGTATGTCACTTGTTGTTTCTTTTGGCTAGTTGGCCACCTTTCATTTACATATCAGAGTAAGCTTGGGATGTGGATGACATGCCTTAAGTTGGCTTGCATGTGACATACTGAGTTATGCAACCCCCTTAACCATGATGTAGTTTGATTCAGAAACATATGACTTGGCATAGGGATTTTCAAATAACCTCTCATGTCTTATACTTTAAAGCAATTGCTCACAACAATGGTGTTAGCAACTACTTTAAAGTGGGGCATACATCGACACTCATGTTTCACCGTGCAATTTTCTTTATTTTTGCGATGCATCCTTTTCTTGGTGGTATAATTGGGCTTGATTTCCTTTGAGAGCATGATATTTCTTTGACTTGTCCTTTCTTGGAGACATTAGGAATGATGTTCCCTAAGAAGATACCTTACAAGAACTAAGAAAAATTCCTTTGAATGTACCTTACACTACTTTGCATTTACAATAACTGTCATATAGCCACCTTGTATAACACACCTTTCCCATCCGTGGAGCCATCTTTTTTGTTCATGAGTATCAAGCATACGAAGTTTTGCTTGCTTCATGAAGCTCAAAATTCATTGTTGTGTGGCATCTTATTAATGTTATCAAAAGGTATAGCTTTGGTCTGGTTGAATGGGAAGCCGAACTTAGGTTTGACTTTCTCATAGCCACTTGCTTGTTTATGTGAGTGCATACCAGTCGTGTGCGTACGTGTCTCACCCTTTTGGATACTCACCCAATGAATAACCTGAAGTTCCATTGCCTCAGAGTGAGCGTGCATTTTTGGACAAACAACTTAGATCTGATCCACATTGTGTTGGAAAAATGATTGAAAAATGATTGAGGCTTGATACACCTTGTGCATGTCCTTTTGTGCTTATGTTGGTTTGACGTAGGATCCTAGATCCTGGGGGCTTGACCACCTCCTTTGATCTTTGTTATCCTAGACCATCCACATCGATACACTTGGACCCCTCTTGAATGTCTACTTTAGTGTGAGTTTGAAGCAAGTTCCTCCTCTTACTAAAGTGAGGGCTAAATGTAGTGTAGAAAAATATCGTTGTTTACATTTTCACATTGTATTTGGGAATGATTAACATTAAAATGGACCTAATGTCGACTTGATCTAGTTTTGTAATGTGTTTTACACATCCACATTGGGTTTAGCGCCCTTTTAAGCTAAATATACCTAATTTTGCCTTAATTTAATATTGTAAAGTGTATTTATTTGTAGCTTCACATTAAGTTTTGGGCCCTCTTGCATTTATGACCTTCATATCATCATTAATGGGCCTGTAAGACCCTACATTATGCATCTGAGGCTTATTTCAACCAAAATCCCAACAAGATCAACAAATAAACTTAATTTATTAACTCCCCAACATTTCTTCCACTTGATAAAGCTTGGTGGGACCCATACGCCACCTTGGGCATATGAGTCCCATCTAGATGGGACCTATATAGGACAAGTGGTGTATGAGTCCCATTTGACCCCTTTTTGGGGTTTTGAGTGGGAAATCAAGGTTTTAAGTTCAAATTTCATGTATGTCAAGCTCTGGGATCTAATAAATGGTAAATAGGATGGATTTCCTATATAAACAAGGTCTCAAATCATTATTTCACATAAGCATTCATAATATCAAGCCTAGCATTGAAGATTTAAGCATTCCAAGACTTTGCAAAAGTGTCAAGAGAGTTTACAAGAGCATTTCTAAGGCATCCAAGGGCATAATTTTTCATCATTTCTTGCAGCAATTCAAGATCCATCATCATGTCAAGATCATCAAGCATCAAGCTTTTTGTTGAGCTAGTGTTGTGATGTAACATTGAAGATGCATTTGCAAGCATTGTTTCATATCCATATTCAAGATCAAGATCTACATTCTACATGACCACTTCATGATAGATTGTTGATTTACATCTTAAGACATCATTCAAGGTATCACTGTTCATGTTTCATATTTCATGTTTCATGTTCATATTTCATTGTTTCATCACAAAGTTTCATTACCTAAACGGGGTTTGTCCAAGGAAACCCCTATTTCCTAACAATCAACAAGTTTTTTTTTCTCTCTCTCTCTATATGTGTGGTTGTAGGTCTAGGTCTTTTGGAGCTTGAAGATCCTTTGAATAAAAAGTTATAAGGTTGAAGAAAGTCATCAAGTTGTCATAAGGTTATCATCTTCACGAAAAGTCACCTACAGGTTGCAGATCAAAGTTTCAGATCTAGAAGTGAATTGTGGAAGGAAGAGAAGAAATAGGAGAGTAGATTTAAGCCTTAACCCTTTGAAAAATAAAAGTGGGTCTGATACACCACTTGTGGCGTATGAGTCCCAGTATAGGGCTTTTTCTAGATTTCAGGAGATTCAGGTTCACCGTTGTTAGATTCCTATTTCCACCCAAAAAACCTAGTCTGGGATTGGGTGACCCCACAATAGTGGTTTACAATTTTTGGCCAAACTGGATACTGAAATTATTATTTTTAACTAAATCTTCACATTCGGGAACCTATAGCGGCTAAACCGTGAGGAATTTGAAGATGATGCAAACAAGAGTCTCGTCAAATTTTGTCTATAGATTCTAAAAATATTTTTTTCAAAATTTTTGGAATTAGATTGCACTTCTTTTTCCATCTCCCATGAAAAACTATTTTTCAAAAATAACATTTTTAAAAAGTGACGCACACCGTGATAACGCATAAATTTTTTCCATGAAGGATAAAATTCTAATTCTTTTGAATTTAGATTTGTAACCCTTGATATCTAGTGCTTCCACTTGGTTAGATAGTTTTAATTGAATATTTTTTATTTAATCGTTTCAAAGTCAAACCACTCTCATAAATTTGCTAGCGCTGACCAGATAACGTTGTGAATCCTTTTTGTATATATCGAAATTCAATTTTTTTTTGCTGGATCAAGGACTTCAATATCTGGTGCACTCATATTTTTCAAAAAAAAATTGATAATATGCTATTTGTCCACATGTGCAGAACAAAGACCTTCATTTTTGGTGAAGAACCTATGTTTAATAAAGCTAAAAAAACAAATATATAATAAAATCAAAACATATAAAAATTATATTCATTGGATAGCTTGTTTCGAGGACTATCTGATTCTAGGCGAAGTTTGAAGAATTTCTTCATTTTCAACTCTCAAATCCCAGCTCAAAGCGTGAAAAATATTTTTTCAGGTCTCCGTGAGGGGGATGTAGGGCAAGGGGTCTGGGCCTAACCATGGTTTTGAGCTACCTCTCTCCAAGGGCTTCTGTTCCCAACCCCCTTTGCTATGCATTTGTTTTATTTTTTGGCAGCCAAAATTTAAAGGGGTACACTCGAACACTGGTTCGAGCAAACCCCTAATGCGTTCGGTTGAACCAATAGGTTCGTACAAACCCACAAAATCACTCTTTTTTTGCTTTGGGGTCATATTTTTTGAATTTTCCTTCCTCACTTGAATTGTAAACTAATTATTATGGCTTCAATTCTAAATTGCCTGCACTGCTGTGACATGAGTCCCAACAGGCATTAAAACAACAAGATTTCTCAGGGTTTTGGAGCTTGTTTGGACCCCATCCCTCTTCCAGGTGTAATCCATGCTCATTCTCATTGTTATTGTGCATTTTAGTTTCATTTCCAGGTCATTTAGTTGGGTTTGTATAAAATTTTGCATGGCTACATCATTTTCAAAGCCCTAGCTTGGTGGTGAACCCTAACTATCTCTTTAATCACACCCTACATTCTATTGCAAGATCTCTTTCCTCGCTTCTTACATTCGATTGAGATCTCTAGGGTTTCGAATGAAAATAGAAGAAAATTTATTATCTCTAAGTCCCAAGCCATAAAGTGACCATTTTCAACCTTTCAAGATTATATAAGATCATGAAAAGTGTCTTAATCCTATAATATGAGACAACTAACTCATAACTACCTATGATAAGATAAAGTCTAGATATGACAACTAAGACTTCTAGAAGGAATCTTATATCGTAAGTAAACTTAACATGTGAATATGTCCCCTAATTTCCTAGTAAGTGAATTAACTAAGTACAAGACATTTATTCACACCAACATAGATATGTCCTTTTCAAAGAGATTATTAAGAGACTATAGAGATGGGTCTTGAATACAAGGCCATGTTAGGTACCCATGTACAAAGAAAATACAATAAATTTAATCAATTTCTCACAAACAAAGAAAAGGAGAAAACCCAATCATACAAGAATCCTCTCCAAAAGAGAAAAGAAAAGAAAAAAATATGATGTATGAAGGACTCAATGATACCCCCCAAATACTACATCCATCATGTATATACAATCAATAACCCCCCATAAGAGTGAAAATAGAGACAAGATATCCCCCCCACAATGAAGAATCTCCAATGTCGATGAAGAATGCTTGAAAACAAAAGATAATCCAATGTTCGCAAGCAACACATCTTCCCTTAGGATGAAACAAATCTATAGGTTGATGAAGAAGCCACTCCATGTCAAACTAAAAGGAGGATGAATGAAGTATCAAGATGTATGCCTCTAAAAATTGATTAGGAGCCTCCAAGCTTGAAGAAGCCACAACATAATTATGGTCAAACTTAACCAAGAAACATGACAAATCAAGAGAATGAGGAGACTCATGAATGCTAGTCTCCAAAGACAATGATGATGGGATAATGTTTGTACTAAAATTGTCATCAAATAGGAGAGAAATCCCCTCAATTGTGTCCTCCAAATCCACAGTATGAGATTCCATAAACAAGTTAGAAATGTACCTATCAAATATTCATCCCACAAAGCAAGATCTAAAAATCTGTGATCATCCTACTGAATAGAAGCACTATTAGTTGAACAAGCAGGAGGTGGAGGAGTAGGAAACTCAACACTGGTCTCTAGAATACCAAGGTTTAGATGACCAAACTTCTCAAAAACATGATACACACTCAATGAAGTAGTGTGATATGCAGTCATAGGAACATTATCATCTTCTGAAGAAAAATAAGAAAAGGAATACAAATGAGATGAGTAATCAACCATCCTGATAGCAATGATATCCCTAGTCTCGAAGTCCCTTATGCACATGAGATGCCTCAACCATCCTATCAACCATCTTGATAGCAATGATATCCTAGGTTGATGAAGAAGCCACTCCATGTCAAACTAAAAGGAGGATGAATGAAGTATCAAGATGTATGCCTCTAAAAATTGATTAGGAGCCTCCAAGCTTGAAGAAGCCACAACATAATTATGGTCAAACTTAACCAAGAAACATGACAAATCAAGAGAATGAGGAGACTCATGAATGCTAGTCTCCAAAGACAATGATGATGGGATAATGTTTGTACTAAAATTGTCATCAAATAGGAGAGAAATCCCCTCAATTGTGTCCTCCAAATCCACAGTATGAGATTCCATAAACAAGTTAGAAATGTACCTATCAAATATTCATCCCACAAAGCAAGATCTAAAAATCTGTGATCATCCTACTGAATAGAAGCACTATTAGTTGAACAAGCAGGAGGTGGAGGAGTAGGAAACTCAACACTGGTCTCTAGAATACCAAGGTTTAGATGACCAAACTTCTCAAAAACATGATACACACTCAATGAAGTAGTGTGATATGCAGTCATAGGAACATTATCATCTTCTGAAGAAAAATAAGAAAAGGAATACAAATGAGATGAGTAATCAACCATCCTGATAGCAATGATATCCCTAGTCTCGAAGTCCCTTATGCACATGAGATGCCTCAACCATCCTATCAACCATCTTGATAGCAATGATATCCTAAGTAAACTTAACATGTGAATATGTCCCCTAATTTCCTAGTAAGTAAATTAACTAGGTACAAGAAATTTATTCACACCAACAAAGATATGTCCATTGTATTTCCTTTGGTGAGGATGTCATTTTGAGTGAAAATCATCTTCACTAGATGTGCCTTCTTGACTAGAATTTCCTTGAGTCAAGTCATTATACCAACAACAATCAATGTCATGTATGTGGGTACTATAGATGTAACGTCATCAATTTTCCTTTTGACGCTTCTAAGTTATTATTTTGGTGACTTCCATGATTTATTTTGTGGTTTTCCCTTTTGAAGCTTCTAACCATGTTGTTGTCTCAAGATCAATGCTTTTTCTTCAAAATCATCTTGCATTGATTGGATGGCTTCTTTTCATTGTAGAAAATTCACCAATTCTTTAAATGAAACCTTCTGCTTTATGATGTTAAATGTCATGAAAAATTCCAAAACTAGGAAGGATGATATTTTAGAGTGATTGGGATGAATAACTTTTCCTCCACTTTCTCTTTGAATGCAACAATCTCTACTCGTAGTTTTGACACTCGATGTAAGGAATCCTCTCCTTTCTCCTAGCTTTCATATTGAGTGTATGAATCTTGGAATGTAGATGGAGGATCTTGGTCTCATTCTTTGCCTCATAGATGGTGGATAGAGCATCCTAGGCCTTTGATATTGAAGAATCTTGAACATGTGGCTAAACCTCATCAAAGATGTTGAGGGTGCATTGGCCTTGTCAAACTTCTTTCACTTATCTACATTAGTTGGACAATGCACTACACTAGTAACAATCCCCCATATTCTTCAAAGTGGCGAATTGTGTGCATATTCATATTCCACACAACATAGTTAGGCCCCTTGAGGAGTTGAGCATCTAAGAAAAGTAACTTTAGTTCAGACATGATGACACCAAAAAATAACAAAACAAAAATTTTATTCCTAAAAAATAAATTTTATAATTTAGATTGACATACACATCCTAAATTGAGGATGAAGAGAGGCTTGGAGATGAGCTTGGTATAATCATGCAATGAAATGGGGACACTTATGTGGGTGTTCTACCTCACATTAATCTTCTGCATCATAGCCTTCCTCAAGCTTGACACAAGTTCTCCTTTCTTGGCATCACACATCAAATAGAAAATACTTTTATAGCCCTTGCCTAAATAGTTAATGTTTTGGAGAGAATTTAGAAGAGAAAAATAGAAGTTGGTGGTATTTGGAATTTTGTCTCGGCCTCTTAGTTGTTTCCCATTTTCATGGTTTCAACGCTGTTGGCATCATCTGAAAAATTCAACATTCACCATGTCTAAAAATGTGATTATTCTTTATGGATTGAAAATAATGTAGTATTTTGGCACTCTACATAAAATATCTTATTATTGACACCTCTATACTATGATCCAATGTCTTAAAATATTTTTTATATTGGTTATTCTAATAGAAATAAGTGCCAAAACAACAATGCTCAAACCAAATATCAATTGAAAAAGACATTAAAATTGTCAGAAGACAATATTCACTTACACCATAGATGCAAGTTGAAAGGATAGATTCGAGTTGTGTATTGCCCCTATTTCTTGTTTACTTTGCTAAGGTAGTCATTGGTCTCTTTTATTATTCTACCTATATTCTCAACACCCTATCTTTTCTTTTATTCATGCTAAATGCATTCAATGCACAACTTCTACAACATTTGTGTGGCAATATTCACCTTGCAATATTCCTCAGTGATCAAGAATATTAGGGCTCATTTCTTATTCAAAGGAACAAAAGATAAAAATCTATATATTGATAGATTGTAAATTGCCATCTTCTTTTTCCCCCTCCATGCCTCACCATGTCTATATTATCTTCTACAAAATATCATGCCATACTACAATACACCCAACATAACCAACATCTTTGATACCATATGAAGAGTTAAAATGCTTGATATAAATATTCAATGATCTACAAAAACCTTTGTACAAGGAGGAAAAAGTTTGAGGAAATGGTTCTATAACCAAACCTCTATAACTAAACAATGTAATATACTCCTAAAGTAAAATGGTACTCTAAAACTATAGAGGTTGTAGTTCTTACAAATTTTCATAAGAAATTTCTTAATATTTTACCAAATAAGATGAAAAAAGTGTGCAGTGTGGATAGGGAATGAAAGGAAAACATGTAATATTTAAAATCCTTTGTCATGTGCCCAAGAACATGATGTTTTGGAAATTACCATCCACTAACTATCAATTTGTTTGAAGCTGATAGAGTATTATTCTGCAAATATTATTCCCCTTAAAAAAACTCGCATAGAATCTATCCACGGCTTTGGATGAATTGATATTTTCCTCTATATTATATAAATATTATTTTAAGGAAAATAATATTCTAATATTTAGTATTAATCAAATTAAGGGCTACTGAAACCATGTTTTTGTCATGATTAGATAGTCAATTTACACTACAATTATGGATGAAAATAATGGAATCAAATACGAAACTTATTTCTAATTAATATCATTTTATTTTAGGACTTTTAAGATGTCCTTTCATGTAATCTTATAGGAATAAGAATCTTTATTTTCTTGTACATTTTTTATTGGTCATATGAAATGTGAGTTGAATAATTTATTGATGTTATGGCAATTGGATGGTATAGAGATGTTTTCCTTTGTTCACTTCTTTTGATAGACTTTGTTAAGGTAACATTAATACTTATTTATTCTCTATTAATATTTAAAGCTTACATATGGGGTAGGGCGTTATCTTAAGGGTTTTATTCCATTTTAAATTTCATGTGTGTTATTTATTATGAAACATCATTCTATATTATGTAGAGAGGGTTTTCAAAATATATTTTTATATTTTTTTGGTTTGTTGACCTTCTCATCTAATTTGAAAATTTAGTCACAAAATTATAACTTTAATATGCACTTCAACTATTCATTGAGTAGCAAATGAATAGATCTTAAGGAAACCACATAAAAGAATAGTGGGCATTTCATGTAAATTGGTGATAAAATCATTGGTTCATATTCTATCTCTTGATTTTATAGTTTTTTTGTTAAAAAGAGGGTAAAAAATTTATTGAAATAAAAAAATACTAGTACAAATAAATCAGGGAACAAAAAGGCTCCTAAAGAAAAGAAGAATCACCAAATCACCTAGCCAAGAGACAAAACCACCGCAAAACCAACACCATTCCTCTTCAATAGGCATGTCCTTCAAAATAATCATCTCCAATACTTGGCACTAATAGGGGATAACTACTCCCATCCCTCAGTCTGCCAATCCCCAACATGCTCAGAAGCCCACTTGGCCAAACAGTTCACAACTTTATTCCATTCACGAGGGATGTGGGTAAAAGAAACCACCTCAACATGGAACAAAGCTACAAACTATGTCAAACCACTGAAGCAAGTTGCCAATGAACCCCTTTCAAATTCTGCTCATTCAAAAAATTAACAATAATATGAGAGTCAAATTCATAGATAATCTTACACCATCCCAAAGCACAGGCCCACTCAATCGCCCAAAGAATCACCAGCCCCTCCATAATATTGTTAGTTTGCTACGCTTTATGAATGGAGAAAAAGAGAATTATAGAACCAAAAGAGTCTCTCCTAGCTCCACCAATCCATGTAGGCCCAAGATTACCCCTAGAAGAGCCATCAATGTTGATCTTCAAAAAACCCACTGGAGGAGGAGACCAACACCCAACCCTCAGAACCTTCTTTAGTATGCCTATCTCTTTGAACACAAAAGGAATTAGAGGTCAAACCCCACAAACCCAATTTGTTCATAATATGATGCAGAGCATCATAACCAAATCACTTAACAACACCATTTCTTCAAGAGAATTTTAATCTCTATTAGAGTCAGGAGAAGATCAAATATGTAATCTTCAACTTTTCACTTAGCTTCATCAAAACACATTCAGTCTTCTAATCTACACAACTTCAAGGCATCTAGTTAGCATTCCAACTTCAACAAACCATATGTCATTATCAATATTCTAATCGACTCACTCAAAGAAAAAACCATATGAGAAAACTTTGACTCAATCAATCAGATCCACATCATTCTCAACCACCATATCAACATCCATAAATTCTCTCATCCTTTCATAGGGAAACCATTAGGGATTTAACACAAGATGACTATATGAGTACAAATCTAATCAGAAAATCATTCATTCCATACCTTCATTCTTCAAAGAACACTGTTACCAAGGAAAAAGTGAAACCAATCAACCATTATCACCATGACAATCTTCATTTCCCATTGTATCTCAACTAGGAAATAATCACAAGCCTTTCTTCATGCCACTACCTTGCTCACAATCCTACATGATACATAGCATGGACGAAAAATGAATCATATCATACTTACGAGCACTGTCCATTGCAGTTTCCATCAATCACATGATTGTCCCAGCATAATTGTACACTTAAACACCATTTAAGCATATAGGAAATACCTTTCTCACAAACACAAAACCATAAGCCAACCTCCTAAACCATTACAAGTGATTTCAAACAACTTTACTAACACTGGAAAGGTAGGGACAACCATAGTCAATCACTTATTATTCTGTTGTAACTGAGTTATAGTTTCAAGCAAACAATCCACCATTTTCCCTGTAGGATAATAAACCCTTAAAGCGGGTAAAAATTTCAAATTAAATTCAAACTCCAAGGTCTGAAGTCATGTTCAAAGACCATTTACCAAACATAATAACATAACAAAAACTTACAACAATCTTCCATAAGGAAATGATCAAATTCTCAGACAGAACGTTGGAAAAGGCTACTAAATTAGCCCATTTTAACAAAGAAAGTGGTGTCTAAATTTCACCAATTCATCAAGGAACATCAAAAAATCCTTATTTACACCTCTAAACTCAAGATTCTCTAGTGGATAAGGTTAGAAAAGGTTAAAAGCATATTGTTTCATCAAACCCTTAATTATAGGGTGAAAATGCCAAGAATAGGGAGGGTTTCAAGAAATACATACTTATAGATCTCCAAAACACCGGCCACCACTTCCAAAACCTTGCAATACATTTTCCTACACCTTATACACTGTTTCCAAGCCTCTGCAAGCTTTGTTTCTTCATGACCCATGACTGTAGCATTAATTGGTGTATGGAAACCCTTAAACTTTCATGTGTAGCAGCAACTCCACCATGGAATTCTTGCTTTTCCCTACACTTACAATCATCAAAACATACAAAAAATCATATCCTTAACCTACTCCACCAATCTACTTGATCTACATTGGTGGAGTAGTGGTGAAATACCCTATTAGATTCTCAAAACCCAATATTTAGGATTTAAGATTGAACCACAAAGGATTGCTCAAACAAACATTGAATCCAATGGATCCCCTTCCAAATGGATGTAAATGAAAGGTGATTTCACAACCTACTAGAAACAATCAATTTTTGAATCCTAGGACAGATATTTAGTTCGTACAAGATAGAAATAACTGAAAGAATACAAAAATAGACCAAAAATAGGGAACTTTTTATTATTTCAATTCTTCAAGAATACAATGATCTCTTTGATCAGTCTTTTAAAGGCTTTATAAATGTTTCCACTTGACCTCTCAACTCCTCAAATAGTTACAAACACCCTTTTACTCTTAATCTTGTTTTATTTGTCAACTTAACAATGGCAATAATGCAAGTTTTACACCTTTTTTCCCACTTTTTGACAATATTTTGAAAATCCAATTATGTGATCCCCCCTAAGGACCTATTTAATAACTTCATAAGACCTTTACAATGTTCTAGACTTGAAAAAATTTTACAATTTATCCTTTTGAAGGCATTTAAAGAACGAGGTGCTCATGCACCATAATATCATCATCACTCCTTTCCAAAGGAAAATACATTTCAGATTTAGCATCCACCATCTCTTGGATCATACCAACAATTATTTGCCAAACCTATTGAATCAACAACTTCTCCCCCCAAAAAATCCTACGATTCCTTTCCAGCTAGATTTTCCAAAGGATGAAGGTAGGGCCAATGCACCATAAAATTTGGAGGAAAGAGGCTTGTGTGGGAGGTCTCCCTAGGCTACTCCAAAATTCAAAAAGAGGAGACATGAAAACAAGGATGTTTCCAGATATCCCACCAAAAATACCAAATAAGCATAGAAAAAGGATAATGGAAAAATTGGTGGGAAGATTCCTCCTCATTGGACCTACAAAGAACACAAACTGAAGGGCCTTGAAATCTGTACTTCCGAAGATTATCCCAAGTCAAGCATTTGCTCCAAGCTAAGGTCCACAAGAAGTAGTTACACTTAGGCCAAGAGAACTTATTCCAAACATGTTTCCACCAAGGAACTTCCAACCCTCCATACTTTCGAGTTACTAGCTCCTGATATCCACTTGCCACCATGAAAACACCCTTAGGATCTAGAAACCAAGCCAAAATATCCTTATCTTGAAGAGAGCTACAATGCTTATTTCCAAAATATTTTGAAGCTCAACACAATCCTCCTCCAAGCTAACCATTTTCCATTCACTAGGAGTCTTCCACCTAGACATCTCCATCTGCCCACAAAGATAAGAAGTCTTAAAATCGATCTCCCTATACCAACTAGCCTTTAAGAAGCACTGAAAAAGATCTTATAGATTAGGATACCTACTCATAATACGGGAAAATACATCCCAAGAGTCAAACCAAAAGAGAGCCTTAGACCCCCTATTGCATATCCAAAATAAGCCCTCCTTGATCAACTTAGCACCTTTTTTAAGCATGTCCCAAATCATAAAACCTTTCCCCACAAATGGGTACTGGGGAATCTCTACCTTCAAAATCCCACTAAGATATTTGTGAGATATAATACTAGCTCAGACATGATCTTGTTCCAAAAACCATCTCTAATAAAGGTTTGCAGACAACGCCAACCCATTCAACATCGAATGTCGCAACCTGAGACCACCAAATTGCTTCAGGCTACAAACAATGTCCCACTTCACAAGGCTCCACTTAGAAGATGAAAAGTTTCAAACCCATAAAAAATAATTGCCCACCAAAGAATCTAAATCCTTGATAAATCTAATAGGAGCCACCTGAAGCATACACCTATAGTTGGGAAGAGCCTGAACCACTGACTTTAGAAGTTGAACTCTACTAGCAAAAGAAAGCCATCGATGAGTCCAATGGTTCACCTTCGCCCAAAACTTGTCCAAAATATTCTACCAGGAGCCCCTAGGGAGGGTACCATTTAAGGAGATAGGAATGTTGAGATAATTCAAAGGTAGAGAGCCAATTTGAAACCTCAAGATACGAGAAATCCTATGTTGTATGAGCCTTAGAGTATTGAAAAATAAAATGGAACAAGACAAATGGTTGATCAAGAAACAACTAGATGTCAAGTATTTACTCTATCTTCCTAGACTTATGCAATCAATATTATTACTTCACAAGGAGATGTGACTAACATAGAAGGATTTACCAACATTGGTCTTGTAGTAATGCAAGGACTATTCCCATGGCTTGCGGTTCCTAGAATAACACCTCCATGGTTTGTAATACACCAAATCACCTCTTAGCCGCTTTCGGTGACAAAAGTACCATCTATCAATATTTAGCAAATGCTACACATTACTCTAGTAGTGGTCCAAGGCACTTTGCTAGAGGTGAGGCTCTATGGAAACCATTCTTCCACAAAACCTTTTATGGTTTCTACCATAACTTCAGCAAGGTCAAACACACCTCTTGACCAAACCATAAATTCTAACTCACACTACTCCTCAATATATCATTCTTGTTGGTGTGAATTAATGTATTGTACCTAGCTAATTCACTCACTAGGTAATTGGGGGACATATTCACATGTTAAGTTTACTTAGGGTATAAGATTCTTTCTAGAAGTCTTAGTTGACTTTTCTAGAACTTATCTTATCTAGCTAGTATTGCTTGATTCCTAGATAGTTAGTTTGTTAGGTGTATGATGTAATAGGATTAAGACACTTGTCATGATCTTGTCTAATCCTACATCTCTACCTTTCCTTTATAAGCAAGGAATCTCATGTACATTTTCATTGAAACATATTGAAGCATATTCAACCATTATTCAATCTTGCATTGTTGAAGCAAGCTTTCTTGCCATTCTCTCCCTTGTGGAAGATATTTTGGTATAACAACTATTCCTGGAGGTGTTGGGGAGTCACCATTTACTCCCACATGGTATCAAAGCTCCAATGTTGCAGATTCCTTCCTAGATTTGAGGGTTTGATGTTGGCTTGAAGATTTTTCTGGGTGCATTTTGGGGTTTTAAGGACCTCACAGTTGAATCTAGGGCGTTGAAGAAAGTAAGGTTTTCCTTTTGTTTCATCAAATTTGGTTATGTTTTGGCTAATCTATGAAGGGTTTGAAAAAGTGTGAAGAGTAGTTGATCCAATAGGTCATTGATTTTTCAGAGCACTTTGAGCCTAGATCAACATCACCATTGCTCTCAAAAGGCCTCATAGATGAATTTTGACAGTAAATTTTTCCATTTTCAATAAAATTTGCTTTTAGGCATTCTTCATCGACATTGGAGCTTCTTCATTATGAAGGGGATATCTTATCTCTCTTTTTCCCTCTTATGGAGGGGGGTAATTGATTGTATATACATGATGGATGTAGTCCTTGGGGGGTATCATTGAGTCCTCCATACATCATGTTTCTTTTTCTTTTCTCTCTTTTGGAGAGGAGTTTTGTCTCATTGGGTTTTCTCCTTTTCTCCGCTTGTGAGAGATTGATTGCGTTTCCATTTGCATTTGCATTGTAAATGGGTACCTAACATGGCCTAGTAGCCAAGACCCATAGTCATAATCTTTGCATAGTTTGCATAATAATCTCCTCCCTAAGTTTCACTTAAGGGAGGGTGTTGGTGTGAATTAATGTCTTGTACCTAGCTAATTCACTCACTAGGTAATTAGGGGACATATTCACATGTTAAGTTTACTTAGGATATAAGATTCTTTCTAGAAGTCTTAGTTGGCTTTTCTAAAACTTATCTTATCTAGCTAGTATTGCTTGATTCCTACATCTCATGGTTTGTTAGTTGTCTCATGTAATAGGATTAAGACACTTGTCACGATCTTGCCTAATCCTATATCTCTACCTTGCCTTTATAAGCAAGGCATCTCATGCATATTTTCATTGAAACATATTGAAGCATATTCAACCATTATTCAATCATGCATTGTTGAAGCAAGTTTTCTTTCCATTCTCTCTCTTGTGGAATATATTTTGGTCTAACAACTATTCCTAGGGTGTTGGGGAGTCACCATTTACTCCCACAATTCTAAGTCTCATACTTTAGAGAAAATTGTTCAATGACTCTAGTAATTCAAGTGACAATATTGAGGATCAAACTTCAAAAATCAAATAATTCTATCACTATATTAATTCAAGTGGCACTCATGAGGCTCCCACTATGCTAATTCATTTTCTAACATAACTTGCACCCATCTACATATGGTTTCATGTCACAACCATCAATAGATAAATTCATATATAGAAATAGTTCCACTTAATGAATTCCACTTCCTTAATGCTAATTCATTTTCTAACATAACTTGCACCCATATACATATGGTTTCATGTCACAACCATCAATAGATAGATTCATATATAGAAATAGTTCCACTTAATGAATTCCACTTCCTTAATGAATCTTAGTCTCCAAGACATGTAATATATATAGAAGATAAATAGATAGGAAAAGATAGTATTCATGCATCTTTCTCAATAGTATGCCATGTATAGAAAGAAAATAATTAAAATACATAAATATTTCTTTAGTTCTCTTTATCTCTATCTCTAGATCTAGATCCTCATTTAGAGCTAAGTTGTCCACTAGGATTCAATTTGGGCCTTAGATCACTAGGGGTTAAAAATCCTAGACCCTACAGGCATGGGTTCATGTATGACTATTTCTATTATTGAAATGAGTATTTACCCCAATATCCACTAGAGATAAAAAATTTGGAGGAGGTTTTCTTCATTCATTATTTCAAAGAAGGGAATAAGAGTGTAGATTTTCTACAATTTTGCATTTCTCTATGTTGGTAAGTGATAGGCTTTTTTTTAATTTTTTTAGGTCTTTCTCCTTTTTGGTTTAGGGGACTATGCCTCTTAAAGGTCTCTAAGGTTTGTCTTTATGATGTCATCACATTTATCCATACTATTAGTCTTTTATGTTTGGATGTGTCTGCAAAGAGTGTTTGTATTTCCCATTATTTCTCCCCCTCATTAAATATGCTTTCTTTATTAAAGAAAGCATGTTCAAATATCTTAAACTTAGAAAAAGCCTAATGATTAGTTGGACCATACATCCTTTACACATGTGGGATAAATATTTTATCTAAGTGTTATCCATTATATGTTTCACTCTAATTGTCCTATGCTTCCTACTTTTAACACCTTACACATGTAGGAGTGATCTTTTATGGCTCAAGTATTATCCACTAAAATTTTTATTTTGATTTTCATATGCTTTTTTCTTTCAAAATTTTGGTTGATGTGTGGGCATTTGGGGATTCCTATTGAAAATAAATTTGTTTGTAAGTTACAAGAATAACATAGGACCTCATTATGGAGGTAGATTATTTGATGGGAGGTTGTGGAATAATTTATTCATTCCTTGATCTTGCCTTGCTCAAATTCAATAAGAAAATACTATGTTGAGAAGGTTCAACCAATATATGTGTTTATAGGAATCATGCCTATATCATGGAAGACTTTAGAGATAAATTACAAGTGTGAGTGGTGGACCAATAAGTGTTGGACTATATTCTTACATAGCTTCTACCTTGACCCTTTATTGTTTGAATGGTATAGTCGACAAGGATAAGCTTCCCAATCAAGAGGATGACCTAATAAGAATTCTTTGGTAGGAATTTTTGGCCCTTAGAAGTGGAATTTAGATGGTTTATGATAAAAAACAGAGATCTTAAACCTTCTATAAATAGTTGGCTGTGTATAGATAGATTAAGGGTGATCCACAAGGATGGCAATTTGAATGTAGCTAGTTTATTCACTCTCTCTTCTCTTTTTAACGAAGGAAGGTCCTCGTCAATACTTATGTGAAGATGGGGATGAAGATCCATGATTTTGAAGAATGAGAAGACAAGTAGGATCATTGGAATGTTGAGGTTGGTTCTTCGGCTTGTGGACATATAATGCAGAAGGAAGTGGTTGGGTAAGGTAGCGGTGCTAGGTTGTGGACATTTTATTCTTGAATATCAATTGGTGTAATATGTTTGGATTTTGGATGTTTGATTTTTATTTTCTTTTAACTAACTTTCTTACTTAAGCTAACTTAAACCCCTTCCATAATCCTTGATAAACAAAAAATATATATTTTTTGAAACTTTTTTGAAAAATAAATATAAGACTTAAAATTATATATATATATATATATATTCAATAACAAATTTAATTTACAATTTTTTTTTGAAAAGACAATACCAGACAAATAATTTTATACCTAAATATAAAGAATACAAATTAATGAAACAAATCTAAATCTTATAGAATATAATTTTAAGAGAGCAATACAAATTACCCAAACAAATCTAAATGTGATTTGTTTTAAAAATTAAAATTAAAAAGAATACAAATTAACAAAACAAATCTAAATCTTATAGAATATAATTTTAAGAGAGGAATACAAATTACCCAAACAAATCTAAATGTTTTAAAAATCATAATTTTAGTTCATTAGAAAACAAGAGGTGCGCTGCAGCTACAGTCCCTGCCAAATGCAAAAGTATAACCAATTGGACCAAAACTTTAAAACTTGAAAGCAAATGATCACATCTCAAATGTTGATAAGTTTTTGGAAGATTGGTTTAGGTCAGGGCTTCAATATGAGCTTAAATATTGCACATCAATAAACAGAGACATATGTGTGCAGAGTGCATGTGAAAAACATAGTATATATACCCAATTACAAAAGAGCAAATTGAATTTAGGAACTGTAATCATCTGCAATGTCCAGAACAACTCAATTCTGCCTTCCCAACAACGTAGAAGCATTGGTACTATGTACTAAAGAGACGTTTGCTGAAACTCAAAGTCATCATCATTATCATGTGGAAGAGGCTGGACTGCAGCTGCTACCATACCTGAGGAAAGTAAGAAAATTAAGCATAAAACAAATCGATTCCAGTATAAGGTGTAGTACAACTCGTATAAGGTGGAGTACAGTTAGACTAGGCAATCTAAGGATTGCTACATGAGCGTTTGCTGCAATAGACATCCAAGTTTTGAAAATGACATTTGATATTTACATAAGATTGCACCAAGCTTAAGAAATGGATCCTACTCTATTTGACAAGCTTAATAGTAATTAATAGAAATTATCAAAACTTTAATACATTTGAGTAAATAATATGCATAGTTAAAAGAATTCATCTGATACACGAGACTAAATTCAAATCAGTCTAGAACAAATGAATGAAACCCATCTCGGTGGAATCCAAATGCATAAAATTCCTTCCAGTTCGCTGTGTTCTGCTCTATTTTATTTATCTCTGTGTTTATCGTTCTTTTCAGAAAAGAAGCAAATGTCATCAAGTAAATAAAAGAAAAACAGAGCAAAACATTAACAAGACATGGCATGTAATGTGAGGGATGCCTACTTGCCAGGCCTTTCCGAAATGCGTGCTCTGAACACCATTTGGAGATAGGGCAGGGGGTTCCACGAAAAACATTTGCCCTGAAACACCCATACTTCTCTAGTAATGTTAAGAGCTTCGGCATCATGCAATATCCTCATCTTCATTATGCACATATGTTTGGCCTGAATGCTGCCCTTGCTATTTGTTTGCAGAGCAATTACACTGAAAATGATTACTATATGCTTAAGTTTAATTTTCCAGTTGAATGCTGCCCTTGCTATTTGTTTGCAGAGCAACTTTTGCTGAAGAAATTATATACCGCCATACAATTAATGTGCAGAAGTTTGAGATCTGTGACTATTAAATTGAATAGCAATGGAAATAATGATGAGCACTGCAGAAAATCCCAATGCCAGGATTTCGTATCAGGTGGTATTTCTGATACAGGCTTTGAAGCAATTCATTTAGAGCCCAAATTGTCTTTTGCTGAGAGCTTGGTTGGGTACAAACAGTTCTGCAGAGGTGAAACAATTGGACAGGCCTTGCATCAACAATCATTACAGGTTAGTTTAACTTGTCTTCTCTGTGTTATGGATGTAACTTACTTTAGGATTTGTCATGGCTTTCTGAAACCACATTCTAAATTGCTTTGAGGTGACAAATTCAGGAAAGTTGGAAATTATTTTGATCCACTATATATAATCATTAATAATTATAAACAAAAGTTTTGAGATATATTGATGTACTCCCATGCTAAATCATAACATGAATAATTTCTATTGGACTCTATCATGATGAAGAGCTTTGGTTTCATTTAGTGCCATTTAGATATTGTATGTCCAAATTGACGTGGACACTGGCAGAGTTAGATAATGTGGCCAAGTTGGCTAACAGAACTTGACAACTTGTATAAATATGGACCAGGGACAAGATCGTTTAGCAGTCATATTTCACTTGTCTAGTTAGACGTAATGGCTAATGGAATAATTAAAACTTGTAAAAAATAGGGAGCAAGGACAGGATCACTTGTCAGTTGCCCATGATTTGCCCACTGTAGGTTAACTGGAGATCCACATTCTCTTTAATCTCTGTTTATGACATTCAGATGAAGATGCAGGGCTGTAGCGAAGATTTTGTATCAGCTCCTTTGTTTTGTCATTGTTTGATTAGTATGAGGGCAGTCAAAGGGTGTTTTCTTCCCCAGGTTTTTCTCTCGGGCCTTTGTGACCCACACTGCAATTTCTTCTTCAAATTATTTTGTGGTTTCTTCTCATAATGATGCTCCTACGAAAGTTGTGGTTACATGTAATCCACACTGCAAATTATTCTTCAAATTATTTTATGGTTTCTTCTCATAGTGATGCTCCTATGAAAGTTGTGGTTACATGCAAGAACAAGGATATGGCATTTCAAGTATAAGGATAATAATAACATAATCAATGGTTTGATGAAGAATAATGTGAAAACCAGAATAACATAATGAAATAGACAATGAAATAGAAGTGTTTTTAGATAAGATTGGACAACTGAATTACGGAGACCATATATTAAAGATTCATACTTACAAAGCGTGACGTCATCTACAACATTATGCAATAAGAGTAAGACCTAGAAAGTGGACATTGTTACCAAAAAGTGCAGAAAAATGCAGCAGAGGAGTAAGTACAGAAAAAATGATCAAGCATAGGTTTTATATACAACAATGCTATTCAACTGCTATTACTAACAAATGAAACACAGGCTTCAGAAATGTTCGAGAGTCTCTTGAAATAGAAGTGGAGCCGGTGTATAAAGTATAAACATTGAACAACAAACTGCAAGGAATAGTGAGTGTAAAGTATAAAAAACAAGCATTTAGCTTAAAATAGAGTGGAGCCAAAACCTTTGCAAATGCCACCACTGCAGATCCAAATTAGAGGTGTTTTTTTTGATGTGAGGGGCATTTTTTTGAAGAACCTCTAAGAAAAAGGAAAAATGCGTAAAGATGTGAGAATAAGTTCTTCTGTAACACTACTGTGTACATTCTCATATATAATTTTTCTCGATCACTATTTATTTTAGAGAGGTTTAGGAATAATTTTGGAACTGGGAACAATAAGAACTAATATTATACTTATAGATGACTGTGTTTTGGAATTTTTACTAGTTACAAGTTTTCATTGCAAAGTGATTTTGGATTCAGTAGCAATGTGAACATTTTACAGATTTTCTACTTTATTTCTATACCTTGGAACATTGTAAAAGAGATTGAAGATGAACCTATTATTGTTGAAGTAGTGATTTAGAGGAATTTGATGGGAGATCGCTTGCATTGAATGCCTTTTCATTATTTTACATAGTTCCATGGGGACACATCCCCCTCAAAAAATGAGCCGTTTTGGAGATGGGGACGTTTCCGAGACGTTTTGGAGACGGGGACGTTTCCGAGACGTTTTGGAGACGGGGACGTTTCCGAGACACAGAGACATCAGGGAAACATTCCCCGCCGTCCCTCCGTTTCGCCGCCGCCTCCGAGACATTTCGCTTTTGAGACTTCTGGACATTTCCGAGACTTCCTGGCATCCCCCAAAATGCAAGAGTCTTCTGAACGTCCCCTTTAAAATACAATAAAAAATGATTTAAAAAAAAAAAAACAAAAGCTAAAATTTATGTGTGGTAGTCTGGTTGAACTACAGAACGGGCAAATTCTAGGTACGAGGGTTTTTTTGGTTTATTTTTTTGACATTTTGTATGCTTTGTTGGATGTCCATACCCGTCTAAAGTAGCTCCTTGCGTTTAATGCTTTGGTGGATGCCCACACTCCATACCCATTGATGCAAGCACAGGAGGCGTTTTAAGTTTTTACTTTTTTAACTTTTATGCTTTGTTGGGTGTCCTCCGTCCGCCGTCCATACTCGATAGTTATCCCACGCACAGGAAGACACAACAGTTCTAAGTGAAATGCCTCAAAGAGATGTCATCGCATGGGATGCAGTCTGCATCCCATGCGATGACATCTCTTTGAGGCATTTCGTTTAGAACTGTCGTGCCTGCTTGCATCGACGGCTAAGAGTCAAGATAGAGCATTTTCAATGTTCTGCATTTAATTTTTTATTTTTTAATCGATACTCTCAGCAGGAGGATGTTGGGAAATGTTGTGGAATTTGGATTTACAACTAACAGTGTAAAGCCAGATTCCACAACCTTTGCCAGCATCTTGTTGTCTGTAATAAAATTAAAAATGGGGGCTTTGGAACAGGTTATGTATTCTACAATCTTCATTAATTCAATGAAATCATTGCAATGTGTTTAAATTCTAAAGTTTACTTATTTCTTAGGCTTCTATAATTATACATCTTTTTATAACTATTTTTTCAAGTACTATATGTATTTCAACGCACCGCTCACCCGCCGCTCGCTGCT
This sequence comes from Sequoia sempervirens, assembly GCA_007258455.2. NCBI lineage: Eukaryota > Viridiplantae > Streptophyta > Pinopsida > Cupressales > Cupressaceae > Sequoia > Sequoia sempervirens. Next base: position 574,186,768 of record VDFB02193867.1, on the reverse strand, counting down.
CCCAAACTTAGACCCCGCGCCCTTGAAACGCATCCCTGCTGTCTCCCTGTTCCCGTCCCTGAAACTCCGTGGAACTATGTTATTTTCTAATTTACTCAATTGTAAGAAGTCTGAAGACATTGGTAAGTTAATAAGGCACTCCAGTAAATGAAAGAATTTCAAACTCAAGATTTCCTTGTATTGATGAAGACACTAGTGTGATATAAATCGCTCACAAAATAAATGTGAGAAACCCACTCTAGTTCTACATATTGTAAAATTCATTGTACCGAGGAGATTCAGGGAGCAGTCTCAGATACAACACTATAAATTATAGTTTTCAACATGGTATTTCACAAGCATATTGAATAACAGAAATAAAAAGGCAGAAATAATATTCATACACGTGCCTGAATACCAAAAGATGAGGAATGTGAATGATTGTTGGAGAAGATAAAATGGTTTATCTGCCAATAATTATGAAAGAAGTGGAACCATGTAGAAACTGTAGGTATTGCAGCTCTGTACTCATGGCATTGGGTTGTGCCGTGCCAATTGATACTAGGCATCAACAGCTCTAGCATAAATGGAGAAGCCCACGAGGTGCTATCCCCTTGTATCCTGCCCGCAGTGGTGCATGAAAGCCATGACTGGCATTGTAGCTTGAACCTGTAAAGAAGGGGGACACAGTGACAACTAGGAAGCTATATCTCCCATACAATGGTTTAGTGAAAGCAAATGGTGAATGGGGACTTTCCAGTGAAGATGAATCCTGTTGGTTAATTCCTCCACTTCATAAGTAATGAGAACTGGTAGTACATTAACACACTCTTCTGCATCTAAGTGCGGACAAGGTTGAGCCTTGAGATTTTTCAGAATAAATTCACACTGCGTAAATCTTGCGACAACATAAGAAATAAACGTTGGGTTCTGTAAGATATGAAATGATAGGTATTTGAAACTCTATATGAACCATATTAATAAGGATGAAGTGTCCTTATTTTTGGGAGATGCATAAACTGCTTACACTCTTTAGAAGCCCAGCCCATTTGAAAACCAAAAATACTGCGAAGAAATTTGAAGAAAATAACGTTTTCAGGATGTTTTAAATGTGGGGAAAATTAGCTGGGTTCTCATCAGATTCTAAGCACTAGCATTTCGAGCTTAGTGTATATAACTCGACGTTAATATAACTAGCTCCTTATGTATCAACTGGCGTGCAGATGGATAATTTCCCGTTTAAATACAAACACAAAAAGCTTACCCTGCTTATCTATATCCTTATTAAACAATGCAATAGAGAAAATGGTTGAAGCACGGGAACAGACCCTTCTATCCCTAACTCTAGTTTCTCAAGGAAATAACTCTTGTTTCCAAGTATAACGGATACTTCTTGTGGAGATCAATTAGGTTACTACTAGGACAAGAAATATGCATATCAATGTCACAAGACCCCATTGATAATATACAGAGGGAGTCGGCTCCAGACACCAAATGTTAATGCATATCCAAAAGCAAGCCCAGATTAAAATGTGAAGGCAGAATAAGAATCTGTATGTAATGCAAATGTAGTCAGAATAGTGAACTCACCTCAGCAAGAAACAAGATAAAAGAAAGAGTATTGAACCGTAACTAGTACCCAAGCTGCATCTCAAACATATATTTTACCTAAACAAACATTCTGGACAAATGAGTAAACAGCGAAAGTAATCTTTTGTTTGAGAAAGTTAAGAGTTAATTTCAGAATTGTTAAGGGCAACTGTTCTATTAGGCAATATTTGCAAAATGTGATAGCAGAGACAAGGCAAGAATGCCACCTACCCACCAGTAGCCCTCATTGCGAAGACACATCCAGAGTCTGAAAACATTAGAAAGCTATGAACAATTTTCCTTCCTCCTTTTTTTATTGGTTGGAAGAACAATTTGTAAATGGAAAAACAGAAAACCACCACGGAAAATAAGAGCTGCCTATCATAAAATTTAAAAAATAGTTGAAATTTCATTTTAATAATGAAATTGCTTCAGACCATAGGATGAACAGTTTTAAGCTCTCCTGACGCGACTTCCCAGGAAAGCACCAGTATCAAATAGTGGAGAGAAACATTTGTCTCCGCCTATGGATAGGCAGGGACTAAAAAATGAAATCACAAAGTAAAACAGCATGAAAAAATGTAATCCTATGTTTTCTCTGGTCAGCAATCTTTATTCTTAGAGAAAGTAGTCTACATATTTTTTAATAAAATAAGAGAGAAATTAGTGAAGTACCGTTTGGGTTTCCTTGTCCTTGTAGGTGGGAAACATTGGCTCTTGAAAGTTCGCTTTGACTTCTGGATTACACTTTTGCATCACTCCAAACAAACTTTTCTGCTGTGCACATCGCATCCCAAATCTTCTCCTCTTCAAACTTTACCGCCCACTCTCTGTATCTCTTTACCAGCACGTTAGGCAATTTTAACAGGCAAGAGGCAATTACATCTGATAAAGACTTATACAAGTATTCCATCAACTCATTTTCATTGTTAAAAGGGCGGCTTAGAATCAGTTCACACACTCTATATTTGCTGTAGCTGGCCGCTAACTTGAAAATCAGAAACTCAGAAGAATATTTTTTCATTCCCATTTTACAATGAATCTGTACAGGTTCATATACATACTCAGATCCTACAATCAATACTCAGATCCTACAATCATGCTGTGTGCGTTATCTATACAGCTGCACTATCTACAGGATAGGAAAGTATCCGACAACAGTTAAGGGAAAAACAGAAGACAGTTTAGGAAAGAATCAGAAAAAATCAGAATATCGCAACACTCCCCCTCAAGTTGGTGCATAGATGTCACACATGCCCAACTTGCCCAAAAATGTCGAGAACACTCGACTTGAAACTGCTTTGGTGAGAATATCGGCCAACTGATCCTCTGATCGAATCGTAGGCAGCTCCACAATCTTCTCATCTAACTTCTCTTTAATGAAGAATCTGTCTACCTCCACATGCTTTGTATGATCATGTTGAACCGGATTATGAGCAATATCACAGGCTGCTTTATTGTCACAATATAGTTGAATTGGCCGCCTAGGCGGATAGCCCAAATCTATTAGGAGAAGTCTTAGCCACAACGCTTCACATACTCCAAGTGCCATACCTCTAAATTCTGCCTCTACACTTGATCGTGCAACAACATTCTATTTTTTGCTTCTCCATGTAACGAGATTACCTCCTACAAAGGTGAAATAACCTGAGGTAGAACGCCTGTCATCTACTGCTCCAGCCCAGTTAGCATCAGTATATGCATCCACATTTTGATAATCCTCCCTTTTAGTGAATAAAATTCCTTTTCCAGGAGCAGACTTCAAATACCTCAAAATGCGCATAACTGCATTCATATGTTGCTCTCCAGGATTATGCATAAACTGGCTAACAATACTCAATGCATAGGCAAGGTCCAGCCTTGTGTGTGCTAAGTACATCAATCTTCCTACAAGTCTCTAGTATCTTCCTTTATCAACTGGTACCTGATTAGACTCAATACATAACTTCAATCTTTCTTCCACTAGTGTATCAGCTGGTTGACATGCTGACATACCAGTTTCCCGTAACAATTCTAAGGCATACTTTCTTTGAGACAGAAAGATCCCTTTATCAGATCGAGACACTTCGATCCCAAGGAAATATTTTAAGGGACCGAGGTCTTTCATTTCGAATTCTCTGGACAAGTAAACCTGTAGAGCCTTCCTTTCTTCAGGATCATTTCCTATAACCACCATGTCATCCACATACACAATAAGTGCAATGATCTTACCCTGTTGTTTCTTTAGGAATAAAGTGTGGTTTGAATTGCTTTTACGGTAACCAAAGGCTTTCATAGACTTTGTGAATCTTCCGAACCACACCCTCGGAGATTGTTTCAATCCATATAGTGACTTTTGTAATCTACACACCTTCTGACTATGTATTTCTGGTATCATGCATCCGGGTGGGAGTTCCATGTAGACTTCTTCGGACAACTCTCCATGTAGAAAAGGTGTTCTTCACATCAAACTGTTGTAATGGCCAACCCAAGTTCCCAGCTAGAGACAACAAGACACATACTGTATTGATTTTAGCTACAGGTGCAAATGTCTTTGTATAATCGATCCCATAGGTTTGGGTGTACCCTTTTGCCACCAGTCTAGCCTTAAAGCGTTCAATTGTACCATCTGCTTTGTACTTCACAGTATAAACCCAACGACATCCAACTAGTTTCTTTCCTGGTGGACGGTCAACAAGTTCCCAGGTTTTATTTTCCTGCAATGATTTCATCTCCTCATTCATAGCGGCTTTCCATCTTGGGTCAGCTAAGGCTTCCTGCACATTGTTAGGAATAGATACAGTAGATAACTGATTTACAAATGACTGATTTGATTTTGAAAAATGATGGTTAGACACATAATGACTCATGGGATATCTAACTTTACTAGAAAGTTTGGGTTCATATGTGGGTTTAGGGATACCTCTGGTGAGACGCTGTGGTAGTTGTTTTCTAGATGGTTGAGGAACATCCTTAGTAAGCGATTGGTGTGGTGTATTGGCTACCTGCGGGGTGAGGGACTCGGACGAAGGTGGAGCCACAACTTCTGTTTTTGGGTGTTCATCACTATTTTGATCCAAGGTTATATCATACACCTCCAATTCACCCACTTCTTGATTAGTAGGTTTAGAGAGTTCCACTTCTTTAGAGATGTCTAAGTTACCCACATCTTTAGAGATGTGAACATCAACATCTTCAGAGATGTGATCATCATAGTGTAGAGTCTGAATTTCCTTCTGGTACTCCCCCTGAAGTTTAGGCTCAGAGGAAAAATACATCGAGTCTTCATGAAAAACTACATCCAATGTAATAAACATTCATTGGGTTAGAGGATGATAGCATCGGTACCCCTTTTGATAAGCAACATATCCTAGAAAGACACATCGCAGTGCTCGAGGAGATAACTTGTTGCGCTGATGCTTATGGAGGTGTACAAATGCTACACAACCAAAGACGTGAGGAGGTAAATTTGGTACAGCTGGAGCAACAACCGCCTCAGCGAGAGCCTGGGATGGTGTCTGGAAATCAATAGTGCTGGAGGGTACCCGGTTAATCAAATATGCTGCAGAGGTAAGTGCTTCACCCCAATAAGACAACGGCATATGGGCTTCTATCAACGAAGCACGGACAACCTCCAACAAGTGACGATTTTTTCTCTCAGCCACCCCGTTCTGCTGAGGTGTATTGGAACAAGTAGTTTGATGTATAATTCCGTGTGCTTCCAGATACTGCTGAAGTTCAGAACTCAAATATTCACCTCCATTGTCACTACGGAGAACCTTAACTTGTGCATTGTACTGAGTACGAACCATGTTATAAATTTTTTGAAATAACAAGTTCACTTCACTTTTAGACTTCATTAAGCACACCCAAGTCATTCTGGTACAATCGTCAATAAAAGTAACAAACCAACGTGATCCACCCAATGTAGTGACTTTGGACGGACCCCAAACATCAGAATGTATGACCATAAAAGGAACTAGACTTTTATTCAAAGTTAATGGAAAAGAAGCACGATGGCTTTTTGCAAGTTCACAAACTTCACACCGGAAGCTAGAAACAACAAATTTTGCAAATAAACTAGGAAATAATTTCTTCAGGTAACCAAAGGAAGCATGCCCCAGACGTCGATGCCATAACCAGATTTCAGATTTATGCTTCTCCCCCTCAGAGCTATCCATCATTAGAGCTTGACGCAGCTTGTCCGAACTCTTTGACACCAAGTCCAAGTAATACAACTTCCCTCGCCTAACACCACAACCAATCGTTTGCCTCGTTCGGATGTCCTTAAACACACAGAAATCAGGCCAGAAAATTACAACACAAAGTAAAGCAGCGGTGATTTGGGAAACTGACAACAAATTGTAATCCAAAGATGGAACAACTAAAACAGAATCTAGATTCAAAGTATCAGTGAGAGGTAAGGGTCCTTCTCCGATAATTGGGGCCGAAGAGCCATTGGCAGTGGAAACAAATTTTTGTGAGGATGGTTTAAGAGATGAGACCTGACTAGAATCAAACATCATATGATCCGTAGCACCGGAATCAATTATCCATGCACTATTAGAAACAAGTGCAGACATATTTAAAGCCTTACCACCATTACCTGCCGTTGTTGCTAATGCTGAGATCTGTCCAGCAACATCATCCTCTGTCTTTGTTTCAACAAACGCAGCACTGGAGGTCTTTTTTGAATTCTTCTTCCGTGAATCGCGGCTACGATCCCACCATTCTGGATACCCCACAAGTTCAAAGCAGTGACTTTTGGTATGACCAGTTTGATTGCAATGGGTGCATTTGTAGGTGGATTTATCGGCACCATTAGTGATCTTAGGCGTGCTTTGAGAAGGCCGGTTCTGATTAGATCGGTTTTGGGTCACCATGGCTGAAGCTTCAGCCTTTTCTGGTTCTCCAATCATCGTTGTGCGTCGAACAGCTTCACGGCGGACCAATGCATAACATGCTTCTAATTCAGGAATAGGATCCTTTCTCAAAATTTCACCACGGACTTGTTCGAAGTCACCATCTAATCCAACAAGAAAAATATGCACCCTTTGTCGCTGAACTGATTTTCGGTAAGATTCAACATCGTTCTCACTTTCCATGATCACCTTATCACGATGATCCAACTCACCAAAAATCTCGGTTAATTCTCCATAATACACAGAGAGTGTTCTGCCATTCTGTTTGGCAGAGAAAGCCCTCTGATTCAAGAAAAATACCTGCAGTTCATCTGCTCCATCATAAAAAGCCTTAGAAAGGGCTTTCCAAATATCTCGAGCAGTGGGTAAGCGAATGTATCGCTTCATAATTTCTGGGGACATAGACATCAACAGCCATCTCTTAACCTTTTGATTGTCTGCATACCACTTCTCATATCCATCATCCTTCTCGGTAGGTGGCTGTGAATTACCACGAATGAAAGAGAGTTTCTCCTTCTCAGCAATATGCATCTCCATGATTTGAGACCACAGATCATAGTTTGTTTCATTGAGTACAATCCCTGCATTGAAGGATGAACCTTCAGATTGAATAATAATGGGAGCAGATTTGGGCTGAAGTGCTTCCGAACCTGAATCGCCCATGGTTCAATAAAGAGGAAAAAAAATTAAAAATTAAAAAAAATGATTCAAAATTCGTAGCTCTGATACCAACTTGAAAATCAGAAACTCAGAAGAATATTTTTTCATTCCCATTTTACAATGAATCTGTACAGGTTCATATACATACTCAGATCCTACAATCAATACTCAGATCCTACAATCATGCTGTGTGCGTTATCTATACAGCTGCACTATCTACAGGATAGGAAAGTATTCGACAACAGTTAAGGGAAAAACAGAAGATAGTTTAGGAAAGAATCAGAAAAAATCAGAATATATCAAGCAAATGGGCACCCCACAGCGACCAAGCCACCTTCTGTCGTCCAGCAGCCAAGCGCCGACTTCTTCCACCTTCTACATCGTCCATTCCATGCACGTTCCAGATCTTCTCACCTGTCCATGATAAATGCTTAACCTAACATCATTCTACAGTGTAAAATGAATTTAATTCTCTTTGATCTATAAATGAAGCACCCGACCTTGTGTTGAGCAGTGCTCAGTTTTGAGCCAAAATTCTCTATTTTTTTTCTTCCTGCGCTAGTGTTTCTCTAATTTTCTTCATGGTATCAAAGCCACGGGGGGAGATTAGTGAGTGTCATCCTGCAAGTGGAGACCTTTCTTTGAGTATCCTCCTTTAGGGTGTTTTGTTGTGAGAGACATGCGACGAACTGTTGATGTGGGTGTCATCAAGAGTGGCACGGGATCTGCTAGTGAGGTGTTCTGAAGCTAGGCGCTAGCAAATGTGACAAAAAGGAAGAAGTGTGATTTTAGAGAGTGCTCCAAAACTTCTGTGTCTTGCTTCTTTCCTTATGTTTTTCTCAGTTCATTTTTTCATGGATTCTATTGGCATTTCTTTGCCTACAGTTAATTAAATGGAAAAAACTATTATGATTGGGTATCTCATATAGAGATTGCTCTAACACTTCAAAAAAATTATGAGATTGTTACTGGCAATGAACAAAGACCAGCAAGTCCTGGAAAACATCAAGAAGATTGGGATAAAAGGGACAAACAGGCAGCAACATTAATCAAGCTCACACTTTTAGAGGAAGTCTTTCTAGAAGTTCGCAATGAAAGAAGTGGAGTTAAAGTATGGGATATTTTGAAAAATATATATCAAAATTTAGGTGACGTATGGATCCTAACTCTCACCACATAATATTAAATTGTCAAGTTCACAAGAATTAGTCCCTCATCTAAGTAAATTAAAGGAAAAGAAAAATGAGCTTGCTTCTCTTGGAAAGAATATACATGATACAGATTTTGTGAAAATAATATTACAAAGTCTTTCAGGATCTTATCAATCATTCATAAGGAGACTAGACACTGCAGATAAATTAAAAAGTATTAAATCTGAAGAGTTATGTTCTAAGCTAGTGCAAGAAGAAAAATGCCAAATTAAAGAAAGAGAATCATTAAATGGTGAGTCTCAAGCATTCATAATGAAGGAAAAACAAAATTACAAAAACTCACAAGATAATCAATCTAGAGAAAGGAATTGGAAGTATGAAAATAAAAATGTCTCATCTAAGGATTATGACAAAAGAAAATGTGCCATCTCAGAATTGGGAGAATGCTAGTTAGTTTGTTGTGTGTTGTTTTTTGGTTAGTGGTTTTTGATTTTTGGACTTGATCTTTTTTGGCCCTTGAGGCTAGATGTGTAAAGGGTACAACACCCTGTAAATGTTGCTTACCTTATCAAAAACAAAAGCAAATGGAAATGTAATTATTGTGGGAAAATGGGTCATAAGGCAAATGAATGTTACAAGAGAAATAGAGATACAAAAAAGAAGGCAAACAAGTTCACAAAATATTCTAATTCTAAAAGAAACACTTTTTGTGTTGCACTTAAAGAAAACAATTCTTTTAAGGATGATTGGGTCATTGATTTAGGTGCTACACAACATATGTCTCACAATAAGGAACAATTTGAATCATTAAATGAGAGTAATGCAGAAAAAAAAAAATTTGGGAAATAATAGTGCTTTAGAAGTCAAAGGGACAGGAAATGTTAAAGTTGATAATGGCATGTTTAAAAATGTGAAGCTAGTTCCTGACTTGGCAACAAATCTTCTTTTTGCATCTCAAATTGCAAGCCAAGGATATAAAATAGATTTCTAGAATGACAAATGTTTAATCAAGGATGTAAACAATAATTATGGAGTGATTACAATTGGTAAAATGGAGAATGGATTATATAAATTTCAAAAAAATATTTCTAAAGGTGGAGATGAGAATATGTGTGCTATTGCCAAATATGATGATATGAGCAGGTTATGGCATAAGCGTATGAGACATATCAACTATCAAAGTCTCGATCTTATGGAGAAACTATAGATGGTGCATGGGCTTCCAAAAATATCATCAAGTCACAAGGTGTGTAAAGGATGTGCTATGGGAAAACAACATGTGGAAATTTTCCCACAAGGTAAATCATGGAGAGAAAAAACTCATTTACATTTGGTTCATAGTGATGTAATGGGTCCTTTTAGAACACCATCACTTGCAGGATCAAGGTATGCCCTCGCCTTTATTGATGATTGTACTAGAAGAATTTGGATATGTTTCCTAAAAGGGAATGATGAAGTGTTTGATAAGTTTAAAGAATTTAAGGCATTAACTGAAAATCAAAGTGGAAGATCTTTAAAGATAATAAGAACAAATAGAGGAATGGAATATATTAACAATTTAAATTTCTTAGATTTTTGTAAACAACATGGTATAAAGAAGGAATCAACTGTCTCCTACTCACCCCAACAAAATGGAGTTGTGGAAAGGAAAAGAAAAAACTATAATAGAAATGGCTAGATGCATGCTTCATTCTAGAAATATAAAAGCTAAATTTTGGGCTTAAGCAATCTATACTGCAGTTTATATTTTGAATAGAACACCTACTAAGGAAGTTTTGAATATAACACCAGAAGAGGCATGGAGTGGTAGAAAGCCTACAGTATCTTATTTTAGAGTCTTTGGATGTAATGCATATGCCCACATTCCTGATGAAAGAAGGAACAAACTTGAAAGGAAAAGTGAGAAGTGCATAATGGTTGGATATAGTGAGGAGTCAAAAGAAAATAGGTTATATAATCCTAAAACAAATGAAATTCAAATCAAAAGGAATGTATGGTTTGATGAAGACATTGAAAGTAATCATTCTCCTACATTATCTTACTTTCCAATCTTGATTGAAGAAGAAAGTCTACTAATGATCAAAATCAAGGTGTGCAATCTTCTACAAGAGGAGAAGAAACACAAGTTGAGGAATCAAGTGAAAGTGATGATGAAAACACACAGAAGACCAGAAGCATTCAAGAAATCTACCAAAGTCCTAGAAATATGTTTTCTAACTATGCTCTTATGACTAGGGTGATGTAGGCTGACAATCCAAGTACATACGAGGAAGCAAAAGGAAAAGAAGAATAGGAGGCAACAATGCAAGATGAGTACACATATTTGATGAAAAATGGAACTTTGGAATTGACAACTCTTCCAAAAGGTAAAATTGTGGTTAGTTGTAAGTGGGCCTACAAAAAAAAGTTCACATCAGATGGAGCTATTGAAAAATATAAGGCAAGACTAGTGGCTAAAGGCCTCTCACAAATGGAAGGTATTGACTATACTAAAACCTTTGCTCCAGTGGAAAAAATGAGCTCAATTCACACAATAGTTGCTTTAGCTGCAAAATTTGGTTCAATTTTTTTACAAATGGATGTAAAAAGTGCATTTCTACACAGTGATCTTAAGGAAGAAATTTTCATGCAGCAACCACCAGGATTTGTTAAAAGTGGTGAAGAACATCTAGTGTGTAGATTAAAAAAATCATTATATGGTCTTAAGCAAGCTCCAAGGTCATGGTACTCCAAAATAACTTAGTCCTTTATAGATGCATGGTTTAAAAGAATTAAAGCTAATCCAGATGTGTATGTAAAACATAGTGATGATAAAGTTGTTATTATTGTATTATATGTGGATGACTTGATAATTATAGGAGATCACACACATAATATTGAAATAACCAAGGATCAACTCAAACAATATTTTGAAATAACTGATCTAGGGTTGATGCACTACTTTTTGGGTATGCAAGTATGGCAAGAAGAAGGAAGGATCATGCTTTCTCAAAGTAAATATGCTCTTGATGTATTGAAAAGATTTAATATGAGTGATTGTAAACCATCTAATACACCATGTGAAGTAGGATTAAAATTGACTGCTAACTCTACTCAAAAGAAGGTGGATGGAAAACTGTATAAACAACTTGTTGGGAGTCTTTTGTATCTTACGATAACTAGACCAGATATTGCATATGCAATTGGTATTGTATCTAGGTACATGGAATATCCACACATTGAACATTGGAAAGCAACCAAGAGAATATTAAAATATATTAAAGCCACTTCTCAACTTGGAATTGAATACAAATATAGAGGAGATCCTATTTTAGTTGGATATACAGATTTTGATTATATAGGTGACATTGATGATAGAAAATCAACTTCAGGATACATGTTTCATCTTGGATCAAGACCAATTTCATGGAGTAGCAAGAAGCAAGCAATATTGTCCCTATCATCAACAGAGGTTGAATATATTGATTCATCAAAGGCATCTCAAGAAGCATTGTGGCTTAGAAGACTACTTGAAGACACATACCATCCACAAGATGTTGCAAGTATGAGTGAGTATGGTGGCATTGTCAGTAATGTTGTCATTGATGTCAACACAGTACAGGATGTTGCAGAGAAAGGAATCAAATGATTACAGGTTGCGCATGTATAGTTGAGATGTTGTAGAGATGTTGTGAGTATATGGAGCTATCTTTATGGTGTTGCAGGTGTGCTAATATGATGATATTACCTAGTTCTTTTGAGAAATAGTGGAGACAGAGTTGAGTTTGTGTTCACAATGAGCTATGATTTGTGCTTCGCATTTCTTCTGTGTTGATCCTATGCTTGTGCAGATCTGAAGTGTTGTTTATGGGCTTCATTGGGTAATATATCCTGGATTGTAGCTTCTGGTTTGATGGAGAGTGAAAGTTGTGTTCATCGGTGTGTGAATTGGTCTAGTAGAGTTGTTTGTTTGTGGACTGGGAGAAATGTTTTTGCTCCGAAGTCCTCTGCTGGTTCGTTTCAGGTCTTGCGGATCTAGAAGATGTCTTGTAATGGTGTTACCTATGTTCTGTCGAAGGTGTTTGTGGTTTGGTGCTCCAAAAGTTGTGTTTCAGTGTTACTGTGTGTGTCTATACAGACCAGATGGACTGGTGAGAAGTGTTTTGTGTATGAAGGTTGTTGCATTTGCTTCAGATGAATCTAAAGGTATCTGAGATGTGTTCCAACGTATGGTGAAGCATGTTATGTGGTCTGCATGTTATCTTCTCGTTGTAGAAGCGTCTACTTCAAAGTTCATTTTTTTTTTCACTAGGTTTGACTAACCTAGTGTCTAAACCTCATGCGAAGGATAAGTATCAATTGAGGAAGCGTGTGATTGATCTGAGACATTGTTTTGGGTCTTGGTTAAGTGTTGGTTTGGTCCACTCTCATTCTCTTCCACTGCTGAAATGTTGAGTTGCCACCTAATTTGAATTTGCAATATGAAGAATGCGTATCTGACATTAGAGAAAGTTTCCAAGGTTGAAATTGGTATAAATACAAGTTGATATGTTATGAATTGATGTATCAAACATGCCGCAAGTTTGAGAAGCAAGAGTGTGTGAAATTGAATTGAGGTAGTAGTACTTTAATGTGTCAGATTTCTGAAAGTAGTGAGCTGATGGTGTTTGCAATTCCCCGATCAAGGATGCGGATGTGTGTAATTTGCTATGGTGGATTTTTTTGTTATCTTTTGTATCTGTAGGTAGTGAGCCTCCTTGTTGGACGGTGAGTCCTATCTATAGGTAGTGAGCCTTATATCCAGACAACACGAGCCCTTTTGGGCAATGAGCCTCTTTGTAATTGATTTTGGAATTACTTTATATTGTGAGTTAATCCTCACCGTGGTTTTTCCCTTATTGGTTTTTCCACATAAATCTGGTGTTTCTTGTGTTGATATTACTTTATGTTATTTGCATTTCATGATTACACTTAATAATAGAATAAAGTGGATTTGAAGTTGATAATTGTTTGAGTTTGTGTTTGACATTGGAGACAACTAATTCACCCCCTCTCAGTTGTCTTGCACCTTTCAACAATTGGTATTAGATCATTGGTTCCTCGGAGGAGAGCTTAACGGCTTGAGGTAGATCCGATGGCGCACAAATTGGAAATCCCTATGTTTGATGGATCTAACTACACTGACTGGAAAGTGTAGATGAGAGGTTACTTGATGTCTCTTGGTTACAAGACTTGGAAAGATGTTGAAACAAAATATGTTGCATCGACAAGTGGTCCTTCTTCTGCAGATGAGATTTCTGCCTATGAGGAAAATTAGAAAACAAGGTATGCAATCTATAGTGCTTTATCTAAGACTGAGCAAACAAAAGTTATTTCTTTTGGCACTGCTTATGAAGTTTGGAAAAAATTGGAAGATATCTATGAAGGAAATGATAGAGTGAAATTGTCAAAGAAGCTAACAACTAAGCGTAGATATGATAACTTGAAAATGGAAGAAGGTGAAGATATTGCAAGCTATTTTCAAAGGATTGATATTGAAATGAATGAAGTGAAAAATCAAGGTGGTGCCCTCACTGATAGATGTAATGGAGAAGATTTTGATGACTCTATCGGAGAGTTACAGTGATAAGTTTCAGCTATTGAGGAAGTGTATGATCCTAAGAAGTTCACTAAAGAACAACTATTTGGCACCTTGACTACATTTGAGATGAGAAAGTTTGGAAAGGAAAAGGAGAAGACATAATCAACCTTTAAAGCTACAAAGATAGAAGATGATCTGGATACTGATGATTCATAGGAGTTGGAAGCAAACTTTACAAGGAAGTTGAAGAAAGGTACCGGTAAGTACAAAGGTATGTTACCTTTTAATGTTTTTGTTGTGGAAATATTGGTCACTATGCTTCAAGATGTCCAAATAGAGATGTACACAAGAAGAACAAAGACAATAAAGACAAAAAGGATAAGAAGTTCAAACTAATGCACTATGTTAGAGAAGATGTTGGAATTTTTGATGATGAATCTTATTCTAAGGGCGATAATGATGAATGCCTGTTTCTAGCCTTAGAGAATAAATCAGTGTCTACTAACTCTGGAAGATGTGCTAGGGAAAGTGGTCTGGAGAACAAGAAGGAAGAGATGGAAGGTACTCTGGTTACTACATTTCATGCTAGACAAGATGAAGACTACCGTGTGATTGACAGTGGCTGCTCAAATCACATGACCAGAGACAAAAGTAAGTTTACTAAACTTGAAAAGTACGATGGTGGATTAGTCATGTTTGGAGATGATTCTAGTGCAAAGATTTTTGGGAAAGGAACAATTAGTTTTGATGGAAAACATAGTACTAATGATGTCTATTATGTAAAGGGCTTAAGGCATAATCTTTTGAATGTTGGAAAAATGTGTAGCAAAGGATTTAAGCTTGTGTTTTAGGACAATACCTATGAGATAAAAAAGGGTCCAGAACTGTGGTTGTTGCAAGAAGAACATATGGAAACATTTATCAACTTAAGGGTGTTGATGGTCAGTGCCTTGTATCTCAAGTTAATGAAATTTGGCTATGGCATTGGAGGATGAGACATGTAAACTTTGATAATCTAATTAGGATTAGTTCTAGAGAGGTTGTCCGGGATATGCCTAAAATTACCAAGCCTGCCAATACTATTTGCAAAAGTTGTCAGTTGGGAAAACAAACAAGATGCAGTTTTAAAGGAAAAGATCATTTCAACTACTAAAATGTTGGAATTGGTTCATACAAACCTCTATGGTCCTACAAGAATAGGAGGTCTTAATGGTGATAGGTATTTCATGCTCCTTATTGATGATTATTCTAGAATGACATGGGTTACTTTTCTTGGGGAGAAAGCTCAAGCTCTGGATATATTCAAAGTGTTCAAGGCCAGGGTAGAGAATGAAGTGAACCTCAGAATCAAATTTTTAAGGTCTGATAGAGGTGGAGAATTCACTTCTAGTGAGTTTAATACATTTTGTGAAGAGCATGGCATAAAGAGACAATTTTTTGCTCCCAGAACTCCTTAGCCGAATGGAGTTGTTGAGGAAGAACCGGACTGTTCAAGAAGTTGCAATTTAACTATGATGAAAGAGGAAAATGTACCTAATGTATACTGGAAAGAAGCAACCCACACTGTTGTTTATATTCTTAACAAAGTCCAGATCAAAGGTAATAACACAAAGACTCCTTATAAGTTGTTGACTAGTGATATTCCTACTATTAAGTATTTCAAGGTGTTTGCAAGCAAATATTACATTAAAAGAGATGGTGAGAACCTTGGAAAGTTTGATGCTAGATGTGATGAAGGTATTTTCCCTAGATATTCAACTAGTAGCAAAGCTTATAGATGCTTCAATAAAACATTGAGGAAGATTGTTGAGAGTGCAAATGTGAAGGTTGATGAAGATATGCACAGACCAGTTGAAATAAGTGAAGTTGAACCTGATGATTCTATCTGTGTAATGTCCCTTCCTTAGATAGCTCAATCTATAGCGAAGGTTGGCCTACTGTTAGGGTTCCCGTAGGTCAACAGAATGGTTAGGGGACCCAACCGAGGGCTATGGAGATTAGCTGGGAACCTTATGAGCCTTTTAATTTGGAGTTCAGTTGATGAATCCAGGGTTAAAGTGAAAATTTTAAGGTTTACTTTAATGGAATAGTAAAAGGTGAATAGTAACTAAAAATCATAAGGTGAATAGTGAAAAGTGCCCCCATCCTAGCAACTCAAGTTGTTTTTAAAAAGTGGCCCTTTTATTTGGATGAGGAAAGACCTTGAAGAAAATTATTTTATTGAATTTTATTAAAAAAGTCCATGAGAGGTTATAAAGCAATGTGTTGGGCTCCTTTTTGAGGATTCTACTCTCATTTTTACAAAACACTTTGGAGGTTTGAGCTCTTGAGAGGGGTTTCAACATTGCTTCAGCCTTCTAAGAAAGAAAACTTTCAAAGGCTATCGTGGATTAGACGAGAATCCAATTCACCTTTGGGGAGGGCCTACCTTGGGTCTTCATTTAGGATTTATTGGATGAGTTTTAGGTATATATTTTGCATATATGAGTTTGTAGCAGCATTATATCAACATATTTCTTCAAATCAGGTGCAACCATTAATAGATTGAGTCTCAACCAGGCCAATACTATCACATATTTGCATTCTACTTGTTGGTTGTACTATTTTGGCAACCAATTTCATATCAACACTTCCATAACAACGATCAAACCTATAGCTGCATATTTCACATTCTATTTCAATCTTCTACCATTGTTATCATGCTCATATCAACCTTCATACATTGTATTTTCATGAACTGGCATAGAATGGGTATGTTATTGGAATATTGGGTATTCAAATATTTCATTTGTATTGGGTTTAATAGAGTTGTTATAGTCTAATAATTTTCATATCAGACATAACTTTCATTTTAATTAGACCTTATATCTTTAATTTAATGGCATAAATGGAAGTGGGTTTATCAATTTATGTTGTGTAATCATTTATATATTAGTTCTATGCATTTCCTTTATGTTATTGGCATTGAAAATACTCAACCAAATGTCGAAAGCAATCAAACAAAACTCAAAAAATTAGAACAACACTCAAAAAATCAAAATTCATGAATTTGCACAACAACTGTTTAACAGAATGTCAACACTTTGAAAATTGAGTTTTCGGGTTAGATGTAGTAGGGATACTTCAGTGGTATCAGAGCTTGGATTTTTCCAGCCTATTGGGTGAATTCAAGTTGTGTATACTATAATGGATTGGTTTCCAGTTTGGACAGCGAGATAGGTCATCATGGCAGGGTTGTTTAGCAATAAACAAGCATGGAAAGAATTTGAACAGACACAACACAAGATCATTCATAAATTGCAACATGTTGAGGATTCCCTTTCGAGGAAAATTAGACACACTACTAGTTCATATACATCTACAAGAGAAGCTAAGAGTTCTCATGTTTCACCAACAAATAAAGCAATTATGGCTAGCTATGACAACTATCTCTCTCTTCCTCAAAAGATACAAGACATGCTTTCTTTCACATAATTCTTGGGTATACCAGATGAGGATGAGGATGATTCAAAGTTTTCAAGTCCATATCAACAACAAAAGAAGAAAGAAATATCAAAAGATGGTAAAGAAGCCACTGGAAAAGGTGAAGAGTTTAATTTGCAAGACCAAGGAAAGAAAGAAACACTTGTTTGTAGTTTGCAGCCTACAATGATCACAATGAATACAAAAATCAATCATCATGTGGGAGTCCTAAAGAATAAATAACTTTGGTTCAAAGGGAGATACATAGCACACCATTGAGTCATCATGTTGATCACAAAGTGGAAGGGCTTACAATCACGGGTCATCCCATTAGAGGTGTTGAAAACATGACACCAAGGTTTGACACCTATTCTGATTTTTGTAACAACAGTTTTAGTCATGTAGTAGCATGCATTTCACATGAAGGTAATGATGTTGTTGATTCCTCCTATGATGATACTCAAGTTGAGAGTGCTACACATGAGGTATATATTGTGGATTCAAACCACAAAAGTTTTGATTTTATTCACCACACTATGGAAGATGTTATGGTTGTGTGATGGGTGGTCACTAAGAGCTAAGAAGGCCAAAAGGCTTGTTACCCAAGCAAGACAACATTTGCATGAGGTCAAAGAAAGATGAAATCAACTTGATAATGTAGGAAGACAAAGAGAATCATACATTAGGTCCTTATCTCTTCCAAGGGAAGAATGTGTGGATGATGGGCATACAAGTGAAGAGATTCTTGAGCTAAGCCCACAAGAAGAGCATGCTGAGTTGTGCAATGAAGAAAGGAGGTATGGTGCAGGAGATTCAGTTTTGTCCAGTTTGCATTACGAATTTTATGACCTCCCTCTTTTAGAGAGCCCCTTGAAGGCTCAAAACAATGATGATAATACATACACACTTGTTGGGCCAACCACAAGTGATATGTCCATGTATACATGCAATGGAATATATTTGAATTCATTTCGGTTATTCATGCATCTTCTAAAATGAAAGGACAATTGTTAAGATCTCATGAAGCATTTTGTTTTAAAAGGTTGAACAAAAAGACTAAGAGGTTGCTTCCTAAAAAGATCTTGCATTTTGATAATGTTTGGTTTGTCCAAGACTTCAACAAAATGGAGTTGGAGTTTATGGTTGATGGTAAGAAAATTGTGCTTAAAGCTCTTTCAGATGGTGGGCCTATAGAAATTTCGGCACATAGGTTGAAGTCTTCCTTCACTCATACATTTGGTAACAACAGCCTAATGAATCCTATTGATGAGGAAATAACCCACCTAATATCTGATTCTTTGTACCACAAGGTGGGTGATGTGGGAAAGACATTAGACATGTGCAATAAGTGGAGTCAAAGAGCATCAAAGGCTAAGGAACTTGCTGCCAAAGCACAACAACAATTGCAAGAAATCGGAGATTGTTGCAAATATAGGGAACAAACTGGACAACAGAGGGAAAATTACTTTAGATCCATGTTTCTTCCAAGGAAGGAATGTATACAAGTTGAACAAGCAAAGGAAGATCTCATAGACAATGAAACAAAGAATGAAATCAGTCTTAATCTTCAATTTGGGAACAACAGTGATATACTCCACTTTTCTAATAACATTGCCACTAATAGTTATGAAGAAAGTAGTGGTACCATTCCTACTATTGATGGACTACAAGAGGCAAGTATGATACATGACAATTTTGATGATGTCTCTTGTTTGAAGACTGAGTTTATGCAATTTGATACACATGATGTTGCACATGGCACTATTGCTACTCTTTTCGGTGTTCCTAGATATACTCTTTCGTGTGGGAAGGAATTGTCAAGGAACAATGGGTGTTATGCATGGTAGATAGTGGTGCTACTCATAGTTTCATCAATGAAGGCTTTGTAGCCAATATGGGACTGTAAGCTGAAGATTTTGAAGGATTCTAAGTCATGCTAGTGGATGGTTCCAAAACGAGTTGCACAAGGAGGATACCACGATTATCCATTGCATTGGATAATTATTCTTTCACATATGACTATTTTGTTGTAGGTGTTGGTGGAGAGTCAGATGTGGTACTTGGTGTGCAATGGTTGAAGTCTCTTGGAAGGTTTGTCCAAGACTTCAACAAGATGGTGTTAGAGTTTACTCATATGGGTAAACACAGTGTGCTTAAGGCACTTGATATGAGACTAAAAATGGGACAGCGAAGAGTATGATAGTTTGCTCTAACTTTGATGACTCCAAAGGTATGGATACAAGGAAACAATTCAATCCTAATTCTCTGATTTATAACAGCAGTGATTCATCCTCCCTTTTTCATGATTTTGGTGCTTCTAATCATAGGGAAATGAGTCATGATAATTCTATTATGGTGGGTACACATGATGCATGCTTTGTACATGATAAGTCACATGATATATCTCGTGTTAGGACTGGGTTTAGACACTTTGGAGCAGCGGATATGACTCGGTCCCAAATGTTGAATGACGATTGGCTAGAGAGGGCAAGGCAAGCCAAGTTGATGGCTCATCAAGCCAAACTTCATCTTCAACAAGATTTTTATTCACACGACTCCATGAATGATGAGAAGCAAGAGCTATCTAACATCCAAAATTCTTAAGTTTTCAGTTGATGTTGACAATTTCATTAAGGTGTATCATGATTTTATGGGTGATATATTCATTGGATCACCCACTCTTGGTTTGACTTTGGGTATCAATGGAGACAACTACAATACAACTATGGATTTTTCCCCTATTTCACATGCTTATGCAACTGTTTATTGGTTGGGTTGTGACACAATTTTCATGGATTCATGGTTGACACGTGGTTGTCCTACATGGTTATACATTGTATATTCATATTTATCTAGGTCTACATCAATTTTTGGGTTGGATTGGAGTGTGTGGAGACACGATCACTTAATAGGTAAGGTGTATGAGATGGGTCTCTTTTTTATGCATGGGTATACAGACATCATTGACTTCACTTTAGTTGTTGGTCTGATTTGTAATAGCATCCTTGAGGTGGGAAGTTTGACAGCTCATGAGAGGAGTTTTCAATATGTCACACACCTTGGGACAACATGATATGATAGCATATATGAAGGAAAATGTGGAAGGTAAAAATTTAAGATGGGCCTCGTGTTGGTGATCAGCCATCTCCCATATTTGCATGGTTTCATTCATCTTGTTGTTATGCAAGAATATGTGATAAGAATTGAAGAACCACATTGCATGCAAGCTTTGACATTGTGCCTTTGTTTCATAATAATATCATTCCTTGATCACACTTGGAGAGTATATTTGGTAAATGAAGAAGACACCGTGGAGCATTTAGAGGAAAATAGTACTTCATATTCGAACCTTTGGGTTTTGAGTTACAACACAAGGATCGAGGGTTGCTCTACAATTTTTAGCATGGAATTTTCAGCCATAGTTCATTAGGTTAGAGTTCTCACAATGGCGATAGATGGTTGTTTCATACTATTGATCACAAAGACTTTAGTTTGGTCCTTTAGGATAGCAGTTGGTTGGGGAATTTGGAAAGATTGGGATCATTCTTTCTTTGTTAGAGGTTGGCATAATGATGAGCTCCCATCATCCTTTGACATTAGAGGTACCTGGTGTTTCTACAGGAGTAAGATTCTCAGTTGGATAGATGATGTTTGCATTTATAATAGCAACACATCGCAGATTGACTTGATTGATTATGCACGTAGGATGATTTGGGATTCTGGCATTCACATGATTGGTGCATTGTTTCTTATGGATCATAATGAGTTGTTTCACAACTCCAAGCATAGTGATGTTGATATCACAGTAGCATAGTGGATTGGCGAAGCAACATTCTCGAGGTGGATATGGGATTCTGGTATTTGGTTTCGGCATGCAAGTGCAGATTGTTTGAGGGAAAACAATCCTGGGAAGGGAGGACTGTAATGTCCCTTCCTTAGATAGCTCAGTCTATAGTGGAGGTTGGCCTACTATTAGGGTTCTTGTAGGTCAGCAGAATGGTTAGGGGACCCAACTGAGGGCTATGGAGTTTAGCTGGGAACCTTATGAGCCTTTCAATTTGGAGTTCAGTTGATGAATCTAGGGTTAAAGTGAAAATTTTAAGGTTTGCTTCAATGGAATAGTAAAAGGTGAATAGTATCTGAAAATCATAAGGTAAATAGTGAAAAGTGCCCCCATCCTAGCAACTCAAGTTGTTTTTAAAAAGTGGCCCTTTTATTTGGATGAGGAAAGACCCTAAAGAAAATTATTTTATTGAATTTTATTAAAAAAGTCCATGAGAGGTTATAAAGCAATGTGTTGGGCTCCTTTTTGAGGATTCTACTCTCATTTTTACAAAACACTTTGCAGGTTTGAGCTCTAGAGAATGGTTCCAACATTGCTTCAGCCTTCTAAGAATGAAAACTCTCAAAGGCTATCATGGATTGGACAAGAAACCAGTTCACCTTTGGGCAAGGCCTACCTTGGGTCTTCATTTGGGCTTTATTGGATGAGTTTCAGGTAAATATTTTGTAGGTCTAAATTTGGAGCAATATTATATCAGCCTATTTCTTCATATCAGATGTAGCCATTGATAGATTAAGTCTCAACCAGGCCAATACTATCACATATTTGCATTCTACTTATTGCTTGTTCTATTTTGGCAACCAATTTCATATCAGCACTTCCATAACAATGATCAAACCTATAGCTGCATATTTCATATTCTATTTCAGTCTTCTACCATTGTTATCATGCTCATATCAGCCTTCATACATTGTATTTTCATGCTGGCATAGAACGGGTATGTTATTGGAATATTGGGTATTCAAATCTTTCATTTGTATTAGGTTTAATAGAGTTGTTATAGTTTGATCATTTTCATATCAGACATAACTGTCATTTTAATCAGACCTTATATCTTTAATTTAATGGCATAAATGGAAGTGGGTTTATCAATTTATGTTGTGTAATAATTTATATATCAGTTCTATGCATTTCCTTTATGTTATTGGAATTGAAAACACTCAACCAAATGTCGAAAGCAATCAAACACAACTCAAAAAATCAAAACAATAGTCAAAAAATTAGAATTCATGAGTTTGCACAACAACTGTTTAACGAAATGTCAACACTCTAAAAAATGAGTTTCTGGGTTAGATGTAGTAGGGATACTTCAATCTACAGACAAGTACCAGAAGAAAATAAGGAAGAAGAACATATTGGAGAAGAAGAAGAAGCTCTGGAACCTGCTCCTCGTACTCCAAAGTATGTATAGAAGAATCATCCCGAAGAACAGATAATTGGAGATAAAAGTGAAGGTGTGAGATAAGAAGCAAAGTGGTAGCAGCTAAGGTGAATCTATGTCTACTTTCAAAGATAGAACCTAAAACAGTGTGTGAAGAATGTAAAGATGAGAGTTGGGTTAAAGCAATGAAAGAGGAATTGCAGTAGATAGAGAAGAATCAGACATGGGAACTGATTCCTAGACCGACAAACAAGAATGTAATTGGTTCAAGGTGGGTGTTCAGGAATAAGTTGAATGAGAATGGTGAAGTTGTGATAAACAAAGCAAGGCTTGGATACAAAGGTTATTCACAATTTGAAGGAATAGACTTTGAGGAGACATTTGCCCCCGTGGCAAGATTGGAGGCCATTCAGATGTTCTTAGCATTTTTTTCTCATAAAGATTTCAAGGTATATCAAATGGATGTCAAGTTTGCTTTCCTGAATGGATAATTGGAAGAAGAAGTGTGCATGGAACAACCAAAGGGATTTCAGTTATTAGATAAACCGAATATGGTTTGTAAGTTGAAAAAGGCACTATATGGACTTAAACAAGTTCCCAAAGCATGGTATGCAAGGTTGGACAAATATTTGACATAGCAAAGGTTCAACAAAGGCTCCACAAACAATAATCTTTACTTCAAGATGGAAGGAAACAAAATGTTGATAGTAGTTGTATCTATTGATGATATCATCTTTGGAGGAAATGAAGGTATGTGTAAGAGACTTGTAGAGGAGATGCAAAAAGAGTTTGAAATGTCTATGATTGGTGAGTTAAATTTCTTTCTAGGACTTCAAGTGAATCAAATTGATAAGGGCATATTCATTTCACAGTCAAAGTATGTCAAAGAATTGTTGAAGAAGTTTGGAATGGATGACTCCAAACTGGTTTGTACCCCTATGGTGATTGGATGCAAGCTAAGTAAAGATGATGAATCTCCTAAAGTTGATCAGAGCATGTACAGATCTATGATTGGTGGATTGTTGTATCTTACTGCTATTAAACCAGATATCATGCATGCAGTATGTTTGGTTGCCAAATTTCAAGCAGAACCTAAAGAATCACATATTACAGCTGTGAAGAGGATATTTAGATATTCAAAAGGCACTCCAGATTATGGCTTGTGGTATCGTAAGGATACTGATTTCACTTTGAGTGCTTAAACTGATGCAGATTGGGCCGGTTGCATGGATGACCGAAAGATTACAAGTGGTGGTGCATTCTTTCTAGGAGGAAGATTGGTTTCATGGATAAGCAAGAAACAAGATTCAGTTTCTTTATGCGCTACAAAAGTTGAGTACATTGTTGTATCATCTTGTTGCACACAGGTTTTGTGGATGAAGCAAACATTGAAGGACATAGGAATGATGTGTGATGAGCCTATTCCCATCTTTTGTGATAATTCAAGTGTAATAAACATTTCAAAGAATCTGATAATGCATTCAAAGACAAAACATGTCTATCAGATATCATTTCTTGAGAGAGAAGGTTTTGAAGAATGAAGTTAGACTGGAGTATGTGCCTACAAATGATCAGATTGCAAATATATTTACTAAAGCTCTTCCAAAGGATACTTTTGAGTATCTTAGGGGGAAGTTGGGGGTTACTACTCTTCCTTCTTTGAACTAGGTGCACATGGAGGTGCATTAGTCCAATGGATCTACAGATTCTTCATTTGTCTGGACTAATGATTGGGTCTACTCCTCAGTGGGAGTAGAAAGTTTCATTGTTGTAGTGTGAGGTGTGTGGGTGCACTCCTAAGGGGGGGTGATCTAGAGCTACATATGGCTGAAGAATTATGCAAACCTTTTGTTCTTTTCCATTTATATCAAAGAGGGAGAGAAAGTCATGTGAAGAATAGTGAAAGAAAAAGTTGAGAGAGAATATTGAGAGTGCAAGAATGTTGTGTAGGTTGTCTAATCTAAAAAAACAAAGGAGAGTGCAGGAAAGGAATGGATGTTTTCTTTGTTGATTTTTTAATATCATGTGTTGCCATCAATGACAAAGGGGGAGATTTTTGCAAGTATGAGCAAGTACGATGGTGTTGGTATTAATGTTGTCATTGATGTCAACATAGTACAAGATGTTGCAAAGAAAAGAATCAAGTGATTGCAGGTTGTACATGTATAGTGGAGATGTTGTAGAGATGTTTTGAGTACATGGAGCTATCTTCATGGTGTTGCATGTGTGTTGATATGATGAGATTACCTAGTGCTTTTGAGAAATAGTGGAGACAAAGTTGATTTTGTGTTCAAAATGAGCTCTAGTTTGTGCTCTACATTTCTTTTGTGTTGATCCTATGCTTGTACAGATTTGAAGTGTTGTTTATGGGATTCATTAGGTAATATATCCCAGATTGTAGCTTTTGGTTTGATGGAGAGTGAAAGTTGTATTCATCGGTGTGTGAATTGGTTTGGCAGAATTGTGTTTGTGGACTAGGAGAAATGTTTTTGCTCCACAATCCTCTGCTGGTTCGTTTCAGGTCTTGCAAATCTAAAAGATGTCTTGTAATGGTGTTACCTATTTTTTTTCAAAGGTGTTTGTGGTTTGGTCCTCTGGAAGTTGTGTTTCAATGTTACTGTGTGTGTCTATACAGTCTAAATGGACTAGTGAGAAGTGTTTTGTGTATGAAGTTTGTTGCATTTGTTGCGGATGAATTTGAAGGTATCTTAGATGTGTTCCAGTGTATGGTGAAGCATGTTATGTGTTTTTCATGTTATCTTCTTGTTGCGGAAGCATGTACTTCAAAGTTCATTTATGTTTTCATTAGGTTTGGCTAACCTGGTGTCTACATGTCATGTGAAGGATAAGTATCAATTGAGGAAGCATGTGATTGATCTGAGACATTGTTTTGGGTTTTGGTTAAGTGTTTATTTGGTCTGCTCTCAATCTCTTCCACTGTGAGAATGTTGAGTTGCCGACCTAATTTGAATTTGTAATATGAAGAATGTGTAGCCAACCTTGGAGAAAGTTTCTAAGGTTGAAATTGGTATAAATACAAGTCAAGATGTTATGAATTGATGTATCAAACATGCCACAAGTTTGAGAAGCAAGAGTGTGTAAAAGTGAATTGAAGCAGTAGTACTTTAATGTGTCAAATTCTTGAAAGTAGTGAGTTGATGGTGTCTGCAATTATTTGATCAAGGTTGTTGATGTGTGTAATTTTTTGTGGTGGATTTTTCTGTTATCTTTTGTATTTGTAGGTAGTGAGCCTCCTTGTTGGACAGTGAGTCCTATGTATGGGCAGTGAGCCTTGTATTCGGATAGTGATTCCTTTTGGGTAGTGAGCCCTTTGGTAGTGAGCCTCTTTGTAATCAGTTTTGGAATTACTTTATATTGTGAGTTAATCCTCACCATGGTTTTTCCCTTATTGGATTTTCCACGTAAATCTGGTGTTTCTTGTGTTGATATTTCTCTCTATTATCTGCATTTCATGATTACACTTAATAACAAAAGAAAGTGGATTTGAAGTTGATAATTGTTTGATTTTGTGTTTGAGATTGGAGACAACTAATTCAACCCCCCTCTCAGTTGTCTTGTGCCTTTCAACACAAGACTCTCCTACTATAATATTTTGTGATAACCAAATCACTATCAAGCTAGCAAAAAATCCAATTTATCATTCTCGATCTAAGCATATAGAAGTGTATCGCCATTTTGTTCTTGACTTGATTAAAAGTCAAGTAATAAAGCTACAATTTTGTGGAACAGAAGATCAAATCGCTGACATATTTATGAAAGCATTGCCTATTGTAAATTTGTCAAACTTAGAGACTTGTTACAGATCAAGGAAATTCCTATCTTTTCTAAATAAACATTATGGGGGGGAACCCAACAAGTGAATGTAGTAAATAAGTGACAACTCCTATTATAGTAGTAAATAAGTGAATGCATATGGGTACCTAACAAGGATTTAGCCCGAGACCCATCTTTTCTAGATTATGGGGGGACATTTAGAATAATTAACATAATTAATTTATGGGGGAATGTTGGAAAGTAAATTAATTATGGTTGTTGGTGCCTCATAGCTGACCAAGCCACCTTTTTTCGTCCAACAGCCAAGCATCGACTTCTTCCACCTTCTACGTCGTTCATGCCATGCACGTTCCAGATCTTCTCACATGTCCATGATAAATGCTTAACCTAACATCAGTCTACAATGTAAAATGAATTTAATTCTCTTTGATCTATAAATGAAGCACCTGAGCCTATGTTGAGAAGTGCTCAGTTTTGAGCCAAAATTCTTTGTTTTGTTTCTTCATGCGCTAGTGTTTCTCTAATTTTCTTCAAGCACTATAGAGACTTAGACTGTTACAAGAATGATCAAATATTACTATGACATAGCACAAATATTTAAATGCTTCTAGTGGAAAAACTTCTTGAAAGAGTTTTGATAGCTTTGACATTCATGGATAACCCTCCATATGGTCATTAGAAACATAAATCTAATTCTTCATCAAGCTTATCAGGGTGAACAATGTTTGCATGAGAAATATATGTATCCATGTGGGGAATGTCGAGACTGAAGCCAAAATGTTATATGCCAATCAAGGGTTTCCATTTCATTCTTCATGTTGGCTCAAAGTTATGGATTATCACAAAAGTATTTTAGGGATATGCAAGAAATTTTTGTTCTCTATGATGCCTGTGACACATATTATCACGTGCATATCTTAAACCAATCGTCATATATGCATTTTTTTCAGCAAATACACAAGAATGATCCCCAAAATGCATATAGTATTAAAGACCATGAATATTCATTTCTACAACGATAGAATTTGAAAGAATGAACGTACTTGATCTTTTATTCATCATCTTCCATGTGCAGCCATAGAAATCAAGACTCCTTCAACATAATAAACAACCTGAAACTCCTCAACGTCCATCCCTCTTTTTTGGCTTATAATGTGCCCCTACATCTGTCTAAGCATTCATGTTTCCCCAGACTCATTCAACACCATTTACCTAAAACCTTAGCTTTTTGCGTGTTACACGGGTAAAGAAAAACTAAGAACATCCTCTTCTCCTTTTTTTCTGGCGCCCAAAACCTATTCTTTCAGTTATTTTCATATTTTTACACTTAAACTTCTCAATTATTAAAACCCCACATTATCTTTTCTCCTTTTTTCCATCTTTCTCTCCCTTCATTAGAGAACTTCAACCTTTATCCAAAAATCTAATGCTCATTATAAATATTTTTGAGTTCTAAATTACAAGTCTTTTGACAAAACTCAAAATAAAAGCCTTGAGATAAAGGATTTTGCAACAGTATCACGAAAAATATTAATTTTTCATTATGCGAGGAAAACAACACACCTTTTCCCAATAACATATAGTCTTTAAGCAAGATGCTTTCAACCTTTGAAATGAATTATCCTATTGAATGACAAAATACAAAGGAAATTATTACCTAATCAATAGAGATCCAATAAGTATTGTAATAGAAGTAGAAGATCACAACTTGGACTATATCAAGAGACTATAAACTTAAAATGAGAAATAATTAAACATAAAATATAGTAAGGAATATTATTGTTGGTATGTGCTAAGAATCTAACAACTACGTGGAGACTTGGTTAGAAATATAATTGTCTTGATAGCTTCTAAACAATGCTTGAAATGTATTGCTTACCAGAGCAAATACGAAGTTGCAAACTTAAATCAAACTCAAGTTAGCAAATATAAATTTTGATAGTTTGATATAAGGTTATATATCACATAAAATATTAAGCATTTCAATTTTGAATAACTTTTTTAATTACAAACTATAGTCAAAATTACATATAGATATATCCAAAAGTAGCAATCTTACAAATGTCTAAAGGAAACAATTGACAAAATATTAACATGTAGTATATTAAATTGTAATTGTAAGATAAGAAAATTTATAATTTTTACACACAAGAATGTGGTGCACATTATGTTAATAGCATGGATTGATGACTAGGATTCATTATATTGGGGTCAAGATAAAAGTAAATGAATTGGTAGTGCTAGTGGATGAATGATTGCTTTATTTGTTTGTTATTTAATGGATTGAAGGTGGGATAACAAAAAATATATAGTTGGTTGAAGTGTTGTTGGATGGGAATTGGAGTTTGTAAAATAGGTATGGTCATGTTTGTCAATTGAAACATCCCGAAAGATTTCTATCAAATAATTTAGCAATTTTTAATGTATTCTAGCATATATCTCATGCATGATTACCAAATGCCTATTTAGAAATTAATCTACTTAATATATATAATTTCCTCAAGCTACCAAATTCTTATTGATCATTGCATGACTATTTCTCTTGGATCAAGGAAGATTGGTCTCAAGACCAATAAGAATCACCTATGAGTGCTTATAATTCATCACCTTTTATAGGTTGGAAGAAGTTGTACATAACCTACTATATTATTTGTTTGGCATAAAGGGGCCAATTTTCGGTGATAATTCATGTCATGCACCTTCATTTGAAATTACTATTTGTTTGGAATAAGGGGGGGCACTTTTTGGGCCAATCTTGTGACTTTCTTGCTCATTGATCCAATTGTTAGATGAGGCTTTAGAATTTTTTTCTTTGGAGCGTCAAAGATCTTGCAAGTTGTCAAATCAAGACCCAAACTTGAAAATCAATTTACTAGTGTTTGATATTCTAAAATTATTGACTAATATCAAGAAGCACGGGAGAAATATGCAAGGAAATGAAACTAGAGAAATTGTGGAAGCAAGGGTAGATCACAAGGTGTGATAACTACACATGTGAACTTTAGGTATCTACCTTATCGCCATAGCAAAAACTCATAGAGCATAAATTGAGGTAATAGATTTAATCCATATTAAAAATCATATAAACTCTATTTTGAGTGATAGTAGGATGATTCATTTAATATAATACTAGAAAACAAGATAAATAGGATGCAAATGGCCAATATGACAAAATGGGAAATTTTATGTAACAAGCAGAAAATACAAGGAGTAGGAATATTTTAATTATTACTATGGTCAACCCCCACAATATCAGGTCATCACAAATCATTCCATTCATCATATTAAAACCATTGGAAACTTTGCAACTAATAGCACATATGTTAATCGTAAAATAGTAAATTAACAAGGAGTACACCAAAAAAAATTATTTCAAGATCTACCAATTTTTTTTATTTATAGTCTAAGGAGAAGAGGAAGAGGTAGGAGAAAAGGGAGTGGGCAGATACTTCCATCAATATAAAATTAAATTAGAAGTTTAATTTAGAGAGAAAATATATATGTGGTGTAAATGTAATTGTTTAGTCATTGTAAATTGTAATGTTTTCATAAGTCTAGAATAACCAAAAAATTATTAAATTGTGTAATTGGATCAAAGAGAAACTGGAGAAAAAACTAAGTGGATGGAATAGGCAATATCTCTCACTGGCTGGCAGAATTCAAGTCTGTCAAAATATATTATCCTCATACAGTATTTATTTTGTGTTCATATGGTTTTTTAACAGTTATCAAGTGAATGATATCCATAAGAGAATTTGGTGTTTCTCATGGTTAGATGGAAAAGGCAAAAGAAAGAGGCACTCAGTCAAATGGGACTGGTGTTGTTTGAGTAAGTCTTATGGTGGAATTGGACTAAAAGACCTTAGACTGCAAGGAATTGCCTTGGCAGCTAAGTGGATCCTAAAGTCTCTAGATGGAAATGAGCCATGGAAGGTTTTAGTGAGAAACAACATTCACCTGGTTGCACCTAGGCAAGCTAAATCCTAGAAACACCTGCCCCTTAATGACATTCTCCTAACAAGCATCCTATGGTCCCAGCTGGTTCGGTAGTTTTCAAAAGCCTCTGGAAGGCCTGGGAACTCACGAAGCATAATGCTTAGAATAAAGCAAACAATATAACTCTTTAAAACAACATAAAATGTCAAATATACAATTCCATTTGGTGGAATTTAGAGTATAAGGGTAAAACTCTTGCATTGCTACAAGGATGTTCTGCCAAAAGTTGGAACAAAAAAGGCATTGTAACCTTTGTGGATATTCTAGATAATGGAAGGCTGAAAAGATGGGATTATCTCCGTGAGAAGTTTGATCTACCTAATTCTAATCTTAGAACTTACTCGACCTTAGTAGAAGCATGCAGGGAGGTTTGTTCTCCAAATAGCGTTGATGATCGAACCAACACTGAAAATGATTTCATTTGGAAAGATGGTTCTAGTGTCACTAACATTAAAGTTAAAACTATTTATAATGATTTGGTAGATAATAACTCGGTGGTTCAACATGTTAATTTGTGTTGGGGTTTGAATTTAGACTCTAAATAATAGACTAAAATTCTTTCTTTTGTTTGGCATCACTCTATGGAGCCCAAGAAAGCGTGCTTTAGATGGTTAATACTAATGTAAAAACTTCCCTACAAATCTAACCATGAAAATGTTGAAATCTGCAATCTTTGTAAGACCTCAGAAAATATCAAGCATTTTTTTTTTGAATGTTTTTATGCACTGGAAATATGGAACTTATTTTGTCATAAGCTTAAAATCTGGAACAACAATGGTAAAATCAATTAGAATGATATCTTGTTTTGTAACTTCAAGTTCAATTCCGATTGTAAACTATTTTGGTTTTCCGATCTAATGAAATCATGTGGCATTTATGGAAGGCAAGAAATGATGATAAATTTAAGGGTATTAAGAGGGTACTTATTGATTCTTACAAGAGACTCACATTCTAGTATGTTGCTTTGTAGGTTTCAATTCATGTGGAGATCTCAATGGAGAAGTTCATGAGGTTAATAAGAGAAGGTTCTGTAACCATCAACAAAGAGGAAGTGAGATGTGGGCAACCTTTTCAGCTGAACTTGGAGGAGGTTGTGATATTCCAAAGGGTGTTTGATGAGATTCAAAGAGCAATTGACGATGTTGCAGGTCCAGAAAGACAAAGAGCCCCCCAACAATTGTATCCCAAGGAGAAGATGTGGCAAATCTTGGTGCAGAAGAAGTGGTTTCAAATGATCATCTATTTGTAGATTACCTTTTACGAGATGGAAATGAGGAGAGCAGTAGGGGTGGAAGATCTATAAACGGTCTGTGATAAAGGAATGTCCAATATGTAATGACTTCATTATATCTGGAGCAGCAACTGTAACTTTTTATATCTATCTTGCTACTTAGTGTGTTGGGGCATATGAAATTGTATTGAATCTGTAAAGATCCTAATGTTGGTCTTATCGGGCTAGACCTGTATATGCTATGTAATGGACATTAAACTATAATTAATACAAAAAAAATTATTAAAGAAAATGTGCAACATGTTTATTTAAATTAAAAATAAATATCTATAGTATTCATAATATTTACTGGAAGAAAGCTATTTATAACCCTACAATATTATTTTAAGAAGAAAGAAATACAACAACATTCAATTTTGTTTTTTATTAAGGAGGTAAAATAGGTTTTGAAAGGACCCTAAAACCCTTTACAAAAAAGAAAAAAGATAGCAAAAGAAAATCACAAAAATAATAATTTGTTCACAAAAATGAACTCCTACTAAACATCAACATCAAAGACAACCTAAATTGTTAGACAAAAAAGGGAAAAAGTAGGAAAATACCCTAATTACATCTACTTAATAATTTTTGCAACTCTAATTCTTGTTGGTAGAAATTCACACGAAGCATTAAAAAGTACGTCAATTTTTTCCTCTTTATAGGTTTTCTTCTTGCTAGCACTAGTTCTAGTACTAGGGCCTACTTTTCCTCTTATCCATTGGAGCAAATTGTCATAAAAAATATGAATAGCCTAGCTCTCATGCAGATTCATCAACTTTTTTGTAAGGATTTTGATGATTTCACCACTATTCTAAATGGTAAATTTGTTAACTTGAAACCAGGGATAACTTTAAGAAACTCCCCCAGAAAAAGATATAAAATCCTAGCAAATCTTTCATTATTTTGGAGAAATATTAGTTCTATTGGTTAATCTCATTTTTTTAGAAAAAATATTAATTTTATCGGTGATTTTTTAAAATCACTAGAAATTAGTAAAAAATCTTGGCAAATTATACATGTATTTGAACAAATAAAATTAATTTGTTGGCAAATTATGGTTGTATTCAAAAAAATAAAATAATTTTGTTGACAAACTTTTTTATTTGAAAAAAGGGGTAAAATTTTATTCAATCAAAACAAAATTACAAGGCAAAAGCTAGAAGCCCACCAAGGCAAGACCACCACAAGAAGCACCAAAAACAACCTTACAAATTCATGTCTTCCACTAATAACCTCTCCAGGGTCTCAAGGTATTCAGAAGGTAAGACCTCCCTTCCACTAATATCCCAACCATCCACATTCTCAGAAGCCCACTTCGCCAAACAATCAGCCACTTTGTTCCATTCCCTAGGGATATGACAAAAGGAGACAAAATCCAAGGAACTGCATAGACTCAGAATCTGTCTGACCATAGAGGCTAATTGCCAACTAACATCACCCAATCTCTGGTTGTTCAGCATATCCACTACAATCTGAGAATCAGACTCACAAATGATCCTCCTCCAGCCTAAAGAGCATCCACGCTCAACAGCAATCAAAATAGCAATTGCCTCCATCAGATTATTAGAGTGTTGACCTTTGTAAATAGAGAAGAAAAACACAGCACCACCATCATGACCTCTACCAATACCTCCAACACCAGCATGACCAGGATTCCCCTGAGAAGAACCATCAGTATTAATCTTAAGGACCCCCACCGGGGGAGGCGACCAACCCCCATCACGACAAACACGTTGCCTGACATGACGGGGTCTTCTTCCCACAATGCTTCCCCTTCTACTATCCTCTAGGTTCAAATTCCGCAAGATAGCAAGATCACCAGGATCAATATTTTCAAACATATCACACTTAGCAGAAATAGTCTCCTGAAGCCTGCTAATTATCTTCTTCCACAACTGCAAACTCCCCAAACTGGAGCCACCAAAGACTCTACGGTTCCTCTCTAGCCAGAGGTTCCAAAGGATAAAAACAAGCCCAACAGACCAGGCCACCTGCAAGAAAGGAGTCTTCGCTGGAGGCCTTCCCAAACTCTCCCAAAATTCAATTAGGGAAGAAGCATGTATACAACCATGATGCCAAGCCTCCCACCATCTATGCCATAACTCTCTAGAAAAAGGGTAGAGAAAGAACAAGTGGGAGGTACATTCCTCACTGTGCGAACAAAGGAAGCAAATAGAAGGACCCTGGAAACCTCGTTTGCGGAGATTTTCCCAAGTGAGGCACTTCTTCTGAGCAACCAACCATAAGAAGAAATTGCATTTGGGCCAAGAAAAGTTGTCCCAAACCTTCTTCCACCAATGCACCTCTGCGGGACCATATAAGTTCTTGTCAAGCATAGCATAGCCTTGGGCCACAGTAAATTTACCATTTGGACTAGGACTCCAAGCCAACACGTCCCTCTCATTAAGGGAGCTGCAGAGCCTACCCTCCAAAATTCTAGTAAGGGCAGCCCGATCCTCATCAGAACCCCCCATGGGCCACTCCTGCGGGTCCTTCCAACAAGCCACCACCACCTGACCAATCCGCTTGACAGTTTTAAAATGCTCCACCCTTATCCAACCAGCCTCAGAAAAAATATGGCAAAGAGGCTGAAGCTGAGGGAAGCTATAAAGAATAGGAGGGTGGCCATCCCACGAGTCATGCCAAAACAAAGCATCAGAGCCTCTACCACAGATCCAGAAAAGACCCTCCTTAATCAACTGAGCTCCCTTCTTAAGGGTATCCCAAATACAAGAACCTTTACCCAACAAATCGAGCCGCGGCACATCAAGGCTATCAACTCCAGGAAGGTATTTGTGGGAAAGAATCTTGGCCCAATCCTGATCCTGATGGTTACACCACCTCCAGTAAAGCTTGGCAGCCAAGGCCGTGATTGCAAGAGCCATAGACCTAAGACCAAGGCCCCCGGCATGCTTTGGCCGGCAAACAGACTCCCACTTGACTAAACTCCACTTTGAAGAAAGAAGGTTACCCGACCAAAGAAATTTCTGAGACAGAGCATCAAATTCCCTCACAAAGGTGGAAGGGGGAGCTTGCACACAACACCTATAAATGGGAAGGGCCTGCACCACAGTCTTAAGAAGAACCACTCTCCCAGCAGAAGATAACCATCTGTGAGTCCAATGACTAACTTTACTCCGAAACTTATCCAAAATCCCCTGCCAATAATCTCTACGCTGAGATCCCAAAGCCAAAGGAATCCCCAGGTACATCAAGGGAAGAGACCCAATCTGAAATCGAAGTATCCTAGCAATCCTGCTCTGAATAAGCCGAGGGGTATTAAAGAAATAAATGGAGGATTTGTCATCATTGATACATTGGCCTGAAGCCTTCAAATAGATGTCTAAGGCTTTCCTGAAGTTCACCGCCTCACTAATTCTAGCCATGCCCAACAACCCAGTATCATCCACAAACTGAAGATGAGAGTAGGATGGAAGATGATTGTTCCAGCTCCAACCTTGGATAAAACCCTGCCTCACCTGAGACTTAATAAATCTTCCAAGGCCCTCCGCCATGAGAATGAATAAATAGGGAGATAAAGGGTCCCCCTATCAGAGACCCCGAGACGCACTAAATAAGTCAGAAGGTTCCCCATTAATGAGAACAGAGAAGGAGGACGAGGTCACACAACTAAGAACCCAATTAACCCACTCCTCATTGAAGCCAAAAGTCAAGAGAATTTTTTGCAAGAACTCCCAGCTCACCCGATCATAAGCTTTAGCCATGTCAAGTTTAATGAACATAGCCCTCTCCTTAGAGTGAGCCATAGAATGAATAGCTTCCATTGCTATCACAACACCATCCAAAATTTGTCTTCCTTCAACAAAACCACCCTGCTCAGTGGAGATCAGAGTACCGAGGAGTGGTTTGAGTCTCTCCGCAATCAATTTAGTGATGATCTTGTACACAACATTACATAACGCAATAGGCCTGAAATGAACCAACTGATTAGCCCCCTCCCTCTTAGGTATGAGAGCCAAGAAAGTAGAATTCATGGACTTGAGCATCTGTTTGTTCCTATGTGATTCCTGAACCACCTCGAGGAGATCAAACTTTATTATTTCCCAAAACTCCTGAAAGAACTCAATCGGAAACCCATCCGGGCCAGGAGCCTTACCTTTTTTCATATTAAACACCACTTTCTCCAGCTCAGGTAACAAAATAGGACATAAGAGAGCTCCATTCATCTCAGCAGAGACCAGGTGGGGAATACACTCCAAGATGGCCCTCTCCTCAGCCCCAGCAGCAAGATCCTCCCTAGAAAATAGATTTGAAAAATAATTGACAGCTTCCCTGGAAATATCAGCATTGGAGGAGAGATGAGCCCCTTCAGGTGAAACAAGAGAGGAGATAGAACAACCCTGCCTCCGAGCCTTAACCGAATTGTGAAAGAAAGCAGTGTTCCTATCCCCCTCCTGAAGCCAATCAACACGAGATTTCTGCTTCCAGAAGATCTCCTCCCGAAGCTCCCACTCTTCTAATCCCTTGAGAGCCAAGGACTCAGCTTTACTTAGATCCGAGGTCAACCCTTGGTCCCGAATCTGACGAGTGATGATATCCAACTTGGCCTGAGCAGCCAACTTCTGAGCATGAAGGTTCCCAAAACATTGTTTATTCCATCTCTTAAGTCTGTACTTCACATGTTGAAGCCTCTTACTAAAAGTAAACATGTTTGTCCCATGGGCAGGCATCCCCTCATACCACCAATCCACCATAAGATCATGCAGAGACTGATCTCTTAACCACATTAACTGAAATTTGAAGGAAGGATTTTTGGTGACTCCATAAGCAGTGATAGAGAGCTTGATAGGCCAGTGATCAGAGCCCCTCCAATCAAGAATTTCTGAACTGGTGATCAACCTACTGTTCATCCAATAGCACGAAACTAGAAATCTATCAAGCCTTTCTGAGATGGCCTCAACACCACATCTCCTGTTATTCCATGTAAAGACACCATTGGTTGGCTTCACATCAATGAGATTCAAGGAGCTAATCATATCCCTGAGCAGACTTGCAGAAGGGTCAAGCCTGGCTAACCCACCTTGTTTTTCATCCAAGCTAGTAACAGCATTAAAATCACCAGCCATAATCCATGGGAGAAATGGGTCTAAGGCTCGAATGAATCTAATGTGAGCCCAAAGATTAGACTTACCAGAGAAATCAGTAGGAGCATAAATATTAGAAAACATACACCTCTCTCCAGTCTCCAAACTAGAGGCAACCAGAGAAATGGAAGACCGACTAGAAATCCACCATATGGGGAAAACTTTCCTCGGGTTCCAGAAGCAAGCCACCCCCCCTGAACTGTTCAAAGCACCCACCCCTTGCCAATTACCCTGGGGCCAGATGCGCGGAGCACAATTATCCAAACCGTCCACTGTAAGCTTAGTTTCTTGAATAAAGACCACATCAGGAGACTGAGATTCAATTAGTCTGCGAACAACCTTTTGTCTAGGGATGCTGTTCAACCCCCTTACATTCCATGATAAAACAATCATTTATGAGGGTGGGAGAAGTGGGAATCAATGGGTTTCACAGACCCAGACTCAACCAAAGTATCACCCATAATCTTGACCTTCTCTTGATCAGTCTTCCTTCCACTCCTTGACGGTTTATCAAGCGGCCCCTTTTTAAAGGATTTCTGTTGTAATCCTAAACCAGGAGAAGCTTTGTTACCCTTCACAAAATCAGAGGCCCCCTTAGGAGCAGGAGGATCAGGAGCCACCACCACAGGGTCCTTCGTAGCCTGTGACCCCTGAAGGTCCCTAATATCCTGAACCTGGGAAGGCAAATCCTTAGCCAACTGAACAACCTGATGGTCCTCCGGGGATAAAAACTGCTCCTCTTTCTTTGCATCCTCCTCCTGAACCTCATGCAGACCCTTAGCCCCAGAAGAGAGCTCAACTAGAATACCTTCCTCTTGTACCAAATCCTCAAGAACATCAAACCGGTTAAAAGTACCATCATTTTGTCTATCCAACCAGGTTCGCTTTTTTCCCTTACCTTTGTTACGGGACTTAACTTGAATAAACCCCTCATTATCCACATGTTCATTAGACAAAGGAGCCTTCCCCTTGACCCCCGTAGGAGGTCTAGAGGAAGCCAAGGGGGAGGGTTTAAATCTAGGGCATTTGCGGTGTAAATGACCATATTCATGACAAATTATGCATCTAAAGGGTAGGGTCTCGTAATCTAGTTGTTGGATCCAAGAAAAGGATCCCAAGCGAATTTCCATAGAATCTGGTAATGGGTTATTTAAATCAACCTCTACACAAATACGAGCAAATGAAATTACCTTACGATCTTGAGTTTGTGTAGCTGATCCCACCGGTTTTCCAAGAAGCAATGAAATTGAGTGAAGAATATCTTCCCTCCAGAATTCCAAAGGAAGCCTCGGCAGTCGAACCCACACAGGAACTCACGAGGGGATCTCTTCAGCAGAGTTGAAGCCCATGTGCCAAGGCTTAATGAAGAGCCCCACCTAGTTAAAGAAATAGGGGCCCCCTTCAAAAGCCCTATTCCTATCCGACATGCTTGAAAAGATAACTAGAAAATAATTATTAGCAGCCAAAATAATCTCCATATCACCTTATGGGTTCCAAACTCGACGTGCCCAGGAATCCAACACAGGTAAAGAAAGACGGAGGCCCAAAAACTTGCAAATAAGGGCATGATTGCACTAATATTCAACATCCTCTACAACTTGTTCAGGTTGAATAACCAAAACTGGCCGATCCTCGGATCTCTCCAAACATCCGTTTATTTTTTTAACTTGAAATACCCCTTTAGAAGAGGAGACCCCATCTCCAGACTGGGGTTTACCCATCGGATCCTTACCACTGGCATGCACCGACCCAGATGGCTCAACCATCTCCAAGTCCCCAGAGGAAACCTCAAATATAACAAAACCCTGATTCTCCATAGACCGCAAAGCACCCCTCCACCAAAAGGGAGAAAGATAGGGACTGAGATCCACAGGCTCAAATCGCTGAACACACCCGCCAAGGAGAAGCCGATAACAGCAAAAAACGCAGAAGAAAATTCTGCCCACAAGCAAGACAAAGGCCGAGAACCCAACCCGACCTGCGCACCCCTGAATAATAGCAGACACCCCACCCCCGAGAGCTCACCACCAGCTTGGCGCCGCGCACAAACAACATAAGAGCTAGGGCACACCTGCCCTAGTTTCACCCTGAGCCACGCTGCTCCATCTCCCAAACTCACTTGCATGTTAAAGCCTAAAGATAAACCTTGTTGACAAACTAAACTTGTATTCAAATAGATAATTTTTTTTTGACAAATTAAACTTGAATTCAAACAAATAAAATAAATTCAGTGGTGAATTATAAAAATAGTCAAAACTAAAAAAAATAATTATTTGGTGAATGTGTTGGTAAGTTTTTAAAAAATCATATTGTGGGTGGTAAAACTATCAAATGTTTTATGACAATGATTAAGTTACTTGGTGAATTTATAACTTTAAACATATTTACATATAGATCATTGGATGATCGCAAATTAGTGGCATAAGTTTTATTTTGATCCAAAGTTTTGCTAGTCAAATTTATACATAAAGTCTAGATAGAATAGAGAAAAGTGTTAACAAGTCTCTAGGAAGTGCTCAATGTATCGGTAGTTGAACACCTTTATTGGTCTACAGTGAATTAAATGTTGAAGGGTTGAGTATTGATGTCTTTGATATATAATCTATTAGTGGTAAATTTTTAAAAGAAACAACATAATATCCTCTTTTGATTGGAAGCAAACCAAATTTATTGAGAACTTTGATATTGAAAATGACATAAGGTACAACTAGCCATTTAATTCTCGTAGTCTACTATATCCTCCTTCACTGTAGTTAAACACTCAATAAATTTTGTATCTTTTCAATGCTTTGAAGTACTTTTCCTAAAGCTAGATGTCAATCCAAATAACATTTGTAATGGGTCTCTAATGTGTTGACGATGCCTCCAAAAAGAAGGAAGTATACCTCACATGAGTAAATGCCATTAAATTTTGTCTTTGGTAATGTTTCACTACATTCACTGATTTTGTTTCGTTCTCTATAGGCATTAGTGTTTCAATTGGAGAACACAATGACTACCCCTTTCAATAGGCATTTGTTCCTCCTATTTGAAAATTGGGAGAACCCAATTAATAGTGTAATTGATGCAAGTGTTGGGATCCATCTTCAAAATAGACTACATTGAAGTGGAGGAGGCGCTACATGTGGTATTAGGCCATGAGAAACTATTGGAACACCCATGAGTGATTTTTCCCTCTGAAATTACCTCATAATTCTTGTCTAATATATTGGACCTAATACAAGATACAAGAATGGTCCAAGAGTTGGCATTCCACTATATCTGAGAGCTCTACATCTCTAAGGATTCATTTTCTAAAGCTTGTCATGAATATGATTTTTTTAAGGTAAGTAATGCCCATATTGGTGGTCTATTCAAGATTGCATATGTCTACACTTTGTTAGAGTAATTATGCATTAGATAATAATTAATTATTATTTTATTAATTATTATTCTAAATTATTCTCATGCACTTAAAAGCTAAACTTAGGAATTATTTTTTTATTATTAGATTGGCTATTTACAACATATGTTGTCTCATTGCATAGGATGGTGACACTTGTCACAGACTAATTTAATCCTCTTACAGGGTTTTATCTATCTAGGGATTCTATCTCCTTTTCATAAGGATTGATCATTCATTCAGGTTATTTTGCATCAATAAATTCTTTGGTTGTTGAGCACTATTGTGCCTTTGACCTTCTCTTTTGTGATAGGTAATTTCTTACAAGTGATTTCTAGGTACTATGAGGTCGAATTTGCAACTCCAACAGGGTATTAGAGCTCCAAATCTATAGCTTCCTATTCAAAATTTGAGGGATATGACCTTGAGTGATTTTTGGTGCATCTTGGAGAGAAACAAAACTTTCCATTATGTCAAGAGTAGCCAAAAACCTAAGAATCGACTATCATTTCATGAAAATCTAAGGAATTTTTGTTCAAGCATGTTTTTGAGGGGCACAAATTTTGAGGTTAAAAATTTCGTAGAGTTGTTGAGGTGATCAGTGAAATCTAATGGACAAAAAAAATTATTGTAGACATGATTTCCATAGTTCATAGTGTTATTGCAAGAAGTTTCTTGCAATAAAAAATTATTGTAGGAGCGAAAATAAAAGATTCTAGCGATCTTTTTAAAATTAGTTGGTATTTTTTTAAAAGCGATGACCACCAACAACAACCCCCAACACTCAACACCACCCCATCACAACCTCGTTGCCACTCTCCACTAGCACCCATGGGCTCTAAAAACCCTTTTCCACAATCACTTGAGTGCCCAAGTGCTCCACATCCAGCCCATGAGGGATTCACTCACCAAGCTTGTGGTCACATCAGTGACCAAGGGCTCTGACTCAACCCTTGACACCCAACAGTAGGTCACCTGTGCAACTAGGGACCTAACTTTTTTAGCTCCCCAATTCACCTACAAGGGAAAATTGAGAAAATTTTCATTTTAATCAAGAATAACTTTTTCCTTTCTTGTTTGTTTTTCAAAAACTTTATATCATCGAAAAGCTAGTTTTGAGCCCCACCTAGTGGTGCAAGTAATTTTTCCTGATTTTGGCTTAAAAAATTTCTATAGTTAGTTGAAATTAAATCTTCTCATCTATGCTTCTAAGATCATGACTCGAGCATACAAACTCTATTTTTTTATGAATGAACAAGCATTGGAAAGGTGCTTTAGTGCTCTGCATAGCATGCAACATATTTTTCCAGAAATATTCACTAGGTACACAAAGAATTGTATGAAGTGATTTTTGCTTTTTTCAACTTTTTTGCTCTCAAGCTATAACTTGTCTATCATAAATAAGTATATTGCCTAACCTTTTTCCAAGGCATCAATGATAACCATAAATTTATCTTCTAAATTAGGAACTCACAGAGTTCGTGTTGTGATTACTTCTCTTTTATTTGGTCAAAGGCCTATGAATTTTTTTTTACCATTAAAATCTTTTGCTAATAGTTCCTATAGCTTAGCCTTCCACTCCAACAACCTTGAACTGTGGTTATTGTTGGATGTTGTGTTTGTGTTGATGATATGTGGTTGTCATTGATGTCAACACTATTAGCATTAGTGCATGTGAAGCTGTATATGTCAAGGATATTGAGAAAATTGTAATAAATGAGTTGCAGTTTGTTAGTGGTGAAGTGATGTTTTGTTTGTCGGTGAGTTTCGTTCGTTGTTGATCAAAGGTTGTGGACTAAAGGGTTTGTTGCTAAGTGTATCTATTTTATCCACATTGATTTTCAGAGATCCGCGTGAAGATTTGATTGAGTTATGAAGATTTACATTCTAATAGTTTTTATGTTGCTTCAGTTGGTGTTTCTGATTGAATATTATGTGATTCCAATTAGTTCAGTTGTTGTGAATGCTTCTCTGATGTTTTTTAATGTTTTTGGATGTTTCTAGATCATGCTCTATCTTTGTTGCACATCCGCATTGATCATTGTGCTCGTGGATGGCAATTTTCTCTTGTGTGTTCATGTTTTTCATGTTCTTGGCCGGCAGGGTGTTGAAGCGTGTCGTGGATCTTTGAGGAGAAATTCATTGAAGTGCTTTTGTGTTGGAAATGTTGATTTGGGTCTTCACTATATTTTGGCTGACCTTGGTTGATTCACATTGAAAATTATCTATTGTTTTGGGCCGATAGTTTGTATTCATTTTATTATTTCTTTTTGGCCGACTTGTAGCAAATGTAATTTCATGTTGCGGATATATAAGAGCAATTGTTTATTCGAATTGAAGTGTGCAAGGGTGTGCTTGTGTGTGTGTGTGTGAATATTGTTCAAATCATTTGAAGGTAGAGTAGAATGTGAAGAAAAGTGAAGAAGTGTTCATGTGCTTAACCGGAACTGTAATCAGGCATTAGTAAATGCTATTTTCTCAGTTCAAAATATGGATGGTTTTAATTTGAATCTTTCTATAAGACAGTGTGTCTTCCTTTGTAATTGAGTAGTGAGCTCTAGGAAATGTGCCTGAATGCATGTGCATTCCCCATTTATTCTTCTTATACTTTTAACAAGGAATAATCTTGTGGACTGACCTCCACCATGGTTTTTCCCCTAACAGGGTTTCCACAAAAAATCTTGGTGTTATGTGTGTTTTTGATGTGTTGTTGATTCATGCTTTCATTGATATTGATCAAATCTAAGAATAAGGATTAAGAAGTTTAATAAGTTTGAAATTTGATGACAACTAATTCACCCCCCCTCTTAGTTGTCTGCCCTTGTGTTGCCAACAATTGGTATCAAAGCAGGTTCCTTGGAAGAAGTTTAACAGCTTGAGGTGATCTAGGATGGCGACATGCAAGAAGGATAGTCTGAGATTTGATGGAAAAAATTATTCTTTGTGGAAGACTTAAATGGAGTGTCATTTGAGATGCATTGGTGACCGTATTTGAGCATTACAAGTAATATGTATATTATTCCATCGAATGGTACTTATGTTGAGTAGAATATCCAAGCTAAGGAAGTATTGTTGAGTGATTTAACTGATACTAAGATGACAAATGTTATGGATCTGAAGACTACTTATGAGATCTGGAAAAAGTTGGAAACTTCATATGAAGGTGATGCTAATGTGAAGATTGCTAAGTTATAGAGTCTGAAAGCGAAATATGAAATGTTGAGAATAGGTGATGATGAAAATGTTACTACTTTCATGCAAAGAGTGAATGAACTTGTGTGTGGTATCAGCTATGCTGGTGGAAAGTTGGAAGAATCAAAGATTGTTGCTAAAGTGCTTAGATCCTTTCTTGCTACTTATAAAGTCAAAGCTAGTGCTATTGCATAACTCTAGACTATAACAAATGTAACCAAAGATATGTTGGTTGGTAATCTAACTACTTTTGAGTTGAGCGAATTTGGTGATGCCCTTCCTAAGGTTGAATCTACATTTAAGGCTACTAATTTTGGAAGAGATAGACAAAGATATGATCCAGGTGAGAGTTCATCTAGAAAGACATTCAAGTATGACGATGAGATAAAAAAAATTGAAGAAGAAAGAGAGCTAGAAGAGTTGGAAGCACTTATTGTCAAAAGAGTACTGAAAGGAAAATGCAAGTATGAAGGAAAATTGCCTCTTAAATGTTTTTCTTGCAATAAGATAGGTCATTTTGCATCAAGGTGTCCGGAAAGAGATTCTAAACCAAGACATAAAAAGCATAAATTTCAAAAGAAGTGTTACTATGTTGTTGATGAAGGTGTGATAGATGATGAATCTGATAAAGGTGAAGACGAATGGGTATTTATTGCTATCAAGGAAAATAATCCTGTATCTACTAGCTATGCTAGTTGTACAAATGTGGAGAAATCCCTAGTTGCTCAAGTTGAAGAGAAATATGAATGGGTGATTGATAGTGGATGTCACATCATATGACAGTAGATAAAAGTAAGTTTGTGAGCTTGGAAAAGTATGATGGTGGTGTTGTGAGATTTGGTGATAACACAGCTGGTGTGATATGTGGAAGAGGATGCATTTCTCTTTATGGTAAGAATAATACTGATGATGTTTTGTATGTGGAAGGCTTGAAGCATAATATTTTAAGTTTCGGACATATGGTTTATAAGGGTTACAATCTTCAGTTCAAGGATGGAAAGTGTAGAATATTGGGATGGTCTGGAAATGTGATTGCATCAGGTACAAAAAAAAGAGGTAATATCTTTCATCTGAATGTTGCTAGTAAATTTTGT
Source organism: Sequoia sempervirens (assembly GCA_007258455.2). Taxonomy (NCBI): domain Eukaryota; kingdom Viridiplantae; phylum Streptophyta; class Pinopsida; order Cupressales; family Cupressaceae; genus Sequoia; species Sequoia sempervirens. The sequence goes on along the minus strand of VDFB02193867.1, from coordinate 574,142,406 downwards.
TTGATTGCTCAAGTTGATGAAAGTTGGTTGTGGCATAGGAGAATGTGTCATGTTAAATTTGATAACATTGTCAAGATAAGTTCTACTAAGGCTATGAGAGATCTACCTAAGTTGGTAAAACCTACTAATGCCATTTGCAAGGAATGTTAGTTGGGAAAGCAAACTAGAATTTCATTTTGGAGCAAACAACAAATTGTTCAAATGAATGTTGGAGCTTGTGCATATTAATTTGTGTTGTCCCTCTAGAATCAAAAGCTTACAAGGTTACAGGTATTTCATGTTGCTTATTGATGATTATTCAAGAATGATGTGGGATATTTTCTTAAGGAAGAAATCTAAAGCGCTAGAAAAGTTCAAGATATTTAAGGCTATGGTTGAGACGGAGACTGGTCTAAACATTAAATGTTTGAGATCAGATAGAGGTGGTGAATTCACTTCCAGTGATTTTAATTCTTTTTGTGAAGAACATGGAATATAGAGACAATTATTTGCTTCGCGGACCCCTCAGCAAAATGGAGTTGTGGAAAGGTAGAACAAAATAGTTCAAGATGCTACTAGAACTATGATGCTGGAAGGAAATGTCCCTCATATCTATTGGAGAGAAGTTGTGAATACTACTATGTATATTCTCAACTGGGTACAAATCAAAGGTGATACTGGTAAAACCCCTTTTGAGCTATGGACTGGTCATAAGCCTACTGTTAGATATTTCAAAATCTTTGGGAGTAAATGCTATATCAGAAGAGATGAAGACATAGGAAAGTTTGATGCTAGGAGTGATGAAGGAATCTTTTTGGGTTATTTTACTAAAAGCAAGGCCTACTGATGTTACAATAAGAGATTGAAGAAAATGGTTGAAAGTGCAAATGTTAAGGTTGATGAAGACATTACTAGACCATCCAGAACCCGTGGATATGATTTTTATGATCAAAATGATAGTACAAACAAAGGTCAGACTTCAAATCAAGTGCAAATCATTCTAGTGAATCAAGAAGATCAAGAGGAAGAAGAAACAGGTGAAAGAGTAGAAGAGAGATCAAAAGAGCCTAAATTCAAGAACGTTCTAAGACTCTGAGGTATGTAAGATTGAATCATTTACAAGATCAAACATTGGTGATAAGAGTAAAGGTGTCCAGACTAGGAGAAAAATTACAGAAGAATATTGCTTGATTTCAAAGACTGAGCCTACTAGTGTGAATGAAGCATGCAAAGATGAACATTGGATTGAAGCAATGAAAGAAGAGCTACAACAATTTGAGAAAAATGATACATGGATTCTTGTTCCTAGACCCAAGGATAAAAATGTAATTGGAACTAAATGGGTCTTTAGAAACAAATTGAATGAGCAAGGTGAAGTGGTTAGAAACAAAGCAAGACTGGTATGCAAAGGATATTCACAGATGGAAGGAATTGATTTTGAAGAGACTTTTTCCCCCGTTGCTAGAATTGAAGTTGTAAGACTGTTTCTTGCTTATGTTGCTTCCAAAGATTACAAGGTTTATCAGATGGATGTCAATTATGCTTTTCTAAATGGTGAATTGGAAGAAGGGGTGTCTATTGAGCAACTTGATGGATTTCAATTAACTAATAAGGGAGATATGGTTTGTCAGTTGAAGAAAGCACTGTATGGACTTAAGCAAGCCCCTAGAGAATGGTATGCTAGATTGGACAAGTATTTGTTGAAGCTTGGATTTAACAAAGGTACTGCTGATAGTAATTTGTATTTCAAGAATGATGATAAAGATTTGATTGTGGAAGTTTTTGTTGATGATATCATTTTTTGGGGAGATGATGGTTTGTGCATGAAGTTTGCTAATGAGATGAAGAGTGAGTTTGAGATGTCAATGATTGGTGAGATGAAATTCTTTTCAGGATTGCAAATTACTCAGTTAGATAAAGGGATTTTTTATATCTCAGTCCAAGTATGTGAAGGAATTGTTGAAGAAGTTTGGTACGGAAGATTCAAAGCCAGTTGGTACACCCATGGTGACCGGATGCAAGTTGACAGCAGATAATGATTCTCCGAAGGAAAATTAAACTAGATACAAATCAATGATTGGTGGATTATTTTATTTGACTCAAACTAGACCTGATATCATGAATGTTGTATGTATTGTTGCTAGATTTCAAGCCAATCCTAAGGAATCTCGTGTGACTGTTGTGAAGAGAATTTTTAGATACTTAAAGGGAACAATTGACTTTGGTCTATGGTATGCTAAAGATGTTGATCTTACCTTGAGTGCCTTTACTGATGTTGATTGGGCAGGATATGTGGATGACAAAAAAAGTACTAGTGGTGGTGCATTTTTCTTGGGTAAGAAGCTAATCGCATGGTTAAGTAAAAAGAAAAATGCCATTTCTTTATCTACTGTAGAGGTCGAATACATTGTTGTTGCTAACAATTGTACTCAAGTATTATGGATGAAGCAGATGCTGAAAGATATCAGAGTTGTGTATAATGATCCTCTTGCTATATTTTGTGATAATTCAAGTGCCATTAATATTTCTAAGAATTTGGTGTTGCATTCAAAAACCAAGCATATATCTATCAAGTTTCACTTTTTGCGAGAAAAAGGTAAGTGAAAAGGAAGTCAGATTGGAGTATGTGCCTACTAAGGAGCATATTGCAGATATCTTTACAAAGTCGTTGCCTAAACATACTTTTGAGTATCTCAAAGGGAAGTTAGGGGTGATTACCCCTCCTAATCAGAACTAAGGATACATTGCATTGCATCAGTCTGTGCATTTCATAATCATATCTTGTTTCAGATTGATGTTGTAGTGGTTGCTACTTAGGGGGAGTAGTCAAAAGGTTTGAAATTTTAGATATGTGGTTTAGAGCTTAGAGATATTTGTCATTGATGTCAAAGGGGGAGAAGAGTAATGTGAAAAAAATAGTGATTATTTGGGGAAAAGAGCCTTTGGGGAGAAGATCATGTGAAAGAGTAGAGGAGAAAAAGAGTCAAAACCTAAGGGGGAGTAAGTGTTAAGAGTTAGTTGTGTTGATGGTGTTTTTCACATCATGTGTTTTCATCAATGCTAAAGGGGGAGATTGTTGTATGTTACATGCTTGTGTTGCTGATATGTGGTTGTCATTAATGTCAACACTATTAGCATTAGTGCATTTGAAGCTATATATGTCGAGAATATTGAGAAAATTGTAATAAATGAGTTACAGGTTGTCAGTGGTGAAGTGATGTTTTGTCTATCAATGAGTTTCGTACATTGTTGATTAGAGGTTGTGGAATCAATGATTTGTTTTTGAGTGTATCTAGTTTATCCACGTTGAGTTTCAGAGATTCGCATGAATATTTGATTGAGTTATGAAGATTTACATTCTAACAATTTTTTTGTTGCTTCAGTTGGTGTTTCTGATTGAAGATTATGTGATTCCAGTTAGTTCAGTTGTTGCGGATGCTTCTCTGATGTTTCTTAATGTTTTTGGATGTTTCTAGATCATGCTCTATCTTTGTTGCATGTCTGTATTGATCGTTGTGCTCGTGGATGGCAATTTTCTTTTGTGTGTTCATGTTTTTCATGTTCTTGGCCGACAGGGTGTTGAAGTGTGTTGTGGATCTTCGAGGAGAAATTAATTGAAGTGTTTTTGTGTTGGAAATTTTGATTTGGATCTTCACTATGTTGTGGCCGCTTTGGTTGGCTCGCATTGAAAATTATCTATTGTTTTGGGCCAAAAGTTTGTATTCATTTTATTATTTTTTTGTGACCAACTTGTAGCGAATGTAATTTCATGTCGCGAATATATAAGAGCGATTGTTTATTTGAATTGAAGTGTGCAAGGGTGTGCTTTTGTGTGTGCGTGTGTGTGTGAATATTGTTCAAATCATTCGAAAGCAGAGTAGAGTGTGAAGAAAAGTGAAGAAGAGTGAAGAAGTGTTCATGTGCATAGTCAGAACTGTAATTAGGCATTAGCAGATGCTATTTTTTCAGTTCAAAATATGGATGGTTGTAATCTAAATCTTTTTGTAATATAGTGTGTCTTCCTTTGCAATTGAGCAGTGAGCTCTAGGAAATGTTCTTGAATGCATGTGCATTCCCCATTTATTCTTCTTATACTTTTAACAGGGTATAATCTTGTGGATTGACCTCCATTGTGGTTTTTCCCTTAAGAGGGTTTCCACGTAAAAATTCTTGGTGTTATGTGTGTTGTTGATTCATGATTTCATTGATATTTATCAAATATGAGAATAAGGATTAATAAGTTTAATAATAAGTTTGAAATTTGGTGACAACTGATTCACCCCCTTTTAGTTGTCTGCCCTTGTGTTGCCAATAGTTATTGGATACAAAACTTCAGATATAAGGTTTTTGATCCAAGAACCATGTCTATAGAGAAGCCAAAAAATATTCTCAGATTGGAAATACATCATCAAACTTTGTTGAATAGGGCACTTATCTGTATCCATATACTTCTCTTCTTCCCTTCCTTGGTGCCTTTGAGACTCATAAAATATTAAATCCTCTTTAAAAGTTAAACTTTTGTATTCATCTATTTCCTGCAATTTGACTGCATGGGGTTCACATTCTTTTTCTTAGCCCTTTTTTTGTTGAATGATTGTTTCTTGCTCTATCCTACCCTCACTCGGTATACCTTGTAAATACTTTTTGTTTCTAAGGTTATTTAATTATTCTCCCAATTTGGCAACATAGTCTCCTTCATATCCAATTTACCTCTAGAACGTCTTCAAATGATCATAAAGGGACTAACACAAATTTACTTTTGTTTGTCAAACTTAGAAGCCCAATATGAACTTCAACCAACAAATTGCTCTACCTGAGATCTTGTCTAGTTAGCCTGCTTCACTGTCCAAAGATTTTTGCCTTGCACCCAACTTTTCTAATAAAAAATGACTACAATACTAGATGGATTTATCCTTTTTCATAACCTTAAAAACTTCAACCTAGTTGTTTGGTTTCTTTTCTCATTTTCAAGTCCTAAATCCAAATTAACCATGCCCATTATGGGTGGGGAGATCATGATAGTTTCCATCTTCACCTTTGTGAGTTGCTTCCTTTTCTGACCCACTTTGGTCTTTGACCCTAACTCTAAGGTACCAACTCTCATTCTTGATTTCACCATTTAAAAAAAAAATCCAACAAAATTATGTACCTACTTATATTATACAATACATAGGTGTATCTAAATATAATTTTATATAACCAATTATGTATTGTCACAATTCATTTATGTTTTTCCTTTAATTTTCTATTGGTGTCTCCCTTGAACCTCCTATAGGTGCAAGTGCTACTATTATTATTTTTATATCGAAGGTGTTCCTTACACTTAAGGTGTTCCTTATATGAAGTGAATGACCTGCTTTTAAAATCAATAGTTGAAAATTGTAGAGAAGGATGCAAGACCATTGAAATGATGTCAACCATCATTTTTTGTTTAATATTAAAAAATATAATATATAATTAAAAAAATTGCATTCTTATCTAGTTTTGTCTTTAAATCAGGAAACCAAGGATAAGAATCATTTTTTTCTTTCAAAAATATTTAAGCCAAGAGGCTTCCTACACTCACATAATGGAATGAAACCTTAGTACATTTTTATTCCTTGCATTTATTTTGACGTTCAAATGACATGCAATTGGCAATAAAATCTTGTTTACCTAGTTTATTGCATGCAACTAGTGATAAAATATTGTTTACCTGCTTTATTACATTTAGAGATGTTTGTACATAAAATCAAAAAGCATGGATAGAAACAAAGATGAAAATGCAACTCTTATTTAAATTAAAGAGATTTAAATAAAAAAACTAAATCCTATGTAAATGATTTTATAAATTTTTAAAATACATTTTAAGTATCATTTTAGAAAATGAAATGATTTACATGCAAAAAGAGGAAAAAATAATATAGAATTGATTGTTTTTATATCTAAATTTAAAATGAGTATGAAATTTTATTTAATTCATTTGTATAGATAATCACTACAATTTAACTAATTATTTTAAAACTAAATAATTTTTTTTTTATAAATTTTAGAAATTAGAATTTAATTTAATTTTAGAATAAAATTTAAGTTTTCAAGATATTGTGGCGATTTCTCTTGCAAACATATTAAAGCTCAGATTTAAATCAAAAACTTCCCTATGTAAATTATTTTATGATTTTTTTAAATGCATTTTTTAAGTACAATTTTATTGTATAATTATACTAAAAGAAAAAAAGAACAAAATTTTTGATTTTATAGATACATTTTAGTTCATAATTTATTCTAAAATTATAATTAGTAATTATTGAATTTTTTTAAAGGAATATATATATATATATATATATATATAATTGATTATGTTAAAAACTAGATAATAAATATTTTAAAAGAAACAGATAAATTATTAGCGAAATAAAAGAAACATTGAACTTTGCAAAAAAAATAATTGGACAAGAGGTGTTGTAGATATACACAACCTTCTACTTTAAAACTACTCTTCTCTTTGATCAATCCATTATAAATGGCTTCAAGGCCTTTTCTATAGCATAGATATTCATAAGTTTCTCTTAAGTAATTATACTCTAAAGCTGGTGGACTATGCTCTAACAGACTATAACACTTTCCATGTAATGACAATTGATTATTTTTCACCTTTTTTTTGTTCTTTTCTTTGATTTTAAAAGTTTGGATTTGGGTTATGAGCTGCAATAGTTGGGATACATATAGTTTGTTCTAATGGCCAAAGTATTTGTGTAATTGTGCATTAATTTTGAACAATTGGTTTGGTTTTTTGTTGAGTAGCATGTTGGACTTGTATTTCAAAAAGTGGTGGTAGCAAAAGTGGAAGGAACATCAAACAAAGAGGCTACCTATTATATCTTGATTCAAGTTTTGGATGCCAACAAGTTTGTGGATGTTTTCAGTGCTCAAATATTGTATAGGGAAGGCACTTATCCTTGGGTTCAGATATTCACCCCTTTGCTTGCACCCACACCTCTCTAATTCTTGGATATGCCTTTTGAAATTGACAGAGTATGGAATCTGTATATTCTTTAAAGTTTGGATGACTTTTAAAAATTGATTTATGAGATATGAATAATTGAATTCAACATATATTGAAAAGTGTATTCATTAAGGAGTTGCATGATTGGTTCTACTTATACTATTTTGCATGTCTCTACAATTTTTGTGTATTCATTATTATTCATTTCTCTTTCCACAAGTTCATTCTTTAATGGACACCATTTCAACTCTTTTGCTTCTTATTTTGCACTATGTTCATGTAATAAAAAAGAAGAATTTGATTGGAAAAAATAAATTGAAGTTTCAAAAACAATTTTGTTTAATGTTTAGTTTAGCATAATATATAAAGTATAATGTTTATTGTTTAATTTAGCATAATATATATGCATTTAAATGATATAAATATTATTGGGTTTTCAATCTTTTAATAAAGTTGAATGGTTTTGAATGAGTCTATAAAAGATCAAATCTTGTTGAATGGAAAACCCTCAATTGAAAAAATTTCAACCTAAAATTTCTTTTTTGTATTGAGTAGATCAAAAAAATTGTAACTTTTTAAAAATAAATTAAAAAATAACATAAACAAGATATTGTGCTTTCATTATTACTTGTTTTATCTCTATTTTCTTCGCTTATATATTGTGAAGCAAATCTTTCTATTTTTTATAATAAGTAACATTCTTTATTGTTAATCCCATTTGTTTTTTTACCACGCCACCTATTAAATATATATATACAAAGATTTATCCATAGATTTTTTTCCCATTATCTTCTAAATAAAATTTTCTTAAGAAGATTAAAATTGCTTTGTGTCCTATTTTATAAGTAAACATTATTTATATTGTATTTTGAATATGAGCAACATTTTAAGATGGGAAAATTTTCCCAAATGTTTCACATTTACAACAAGTATTGTATAGTTACTTAATTTTAATAATAATCAATAGTGTTTTTTATTAGCGATAAACAAGTTTTGCAAGGACCAAAAACCCAATCCGAACAAAGCATGCTGCTAAAAGATAAATCACAAACCATCAACAACCCAACAACAACAACACCAAACAGAAAAAAAATAAAATAGCAAAACACAGTTGCACAAAGGTTTTGAAGGGACCTTGAACCCTTTACAACAAGATTTTGACTGGGACCTTCAACCCAAGAAAAGAGAGGGACTTAAAACCCTATAAGGAAACGAGAACCACCCAAATCAGCCAGGCAACCATCAGCCTATACCACCCAGATTGTAGCATAACATCCGCTCAATGAAAATAATACTTAGCCAAAATAAAGAGGGCAACAAGAGCTCCCTACCAAAACCACCAAACCAACCCAACTCCCTACCTCAATAAAGGAGGAAAAAGGCCAAAAATATTATAAAGACCACCTTTCAAACTAGGAAACCAACTCAATCCCCACCTCAATAAGAGAGAGCTCCCCTCTACTAGAGAGGATGTCATGAGAAACTTTTTCACTATTGCTTGAAAACTCCAACACCCTCAACCTCCACCTCCATAGGAGAAGCATCCACCTCAAAAGGATAAACTACTAAGAAAACGAGAAACCTTCACATCCCAAATCCACCTCAATAGGAGACGAATCCACCTCCACAGGATCCGAGGAGAAATTCAGCACAATAGTAGAACCAACAATTGTACCATCCTTTGGCCAAACCTACATTAGGAATAAAAGGTGGAGCATAAAAAAAGATGCGAACATCATCCAATACATGAAGGAAACACTAAAAAAATGCACATCAAGTTCACATAACTGGGACCAAGAAAAAAAATAAGCATGTCTCAGCCAACAACAAACAAGCACCAATTTGGACAACAAAGTCCAACACCACCAAGCCAAGAAAAAAATATAACTTCTTCAGAAAGAAGAAACCCTCCTCATACCACCACATTGTCAACAACCTAAAAAATAGAAGAAATTTTGATCCATGAGCAAAAATAAAAGAAGGAGCTCAGCCAAACTAAGTCTAAATGCACAACAAACAACCCATAAAATGTGAGGGAACCAACTTGCCGCAAGGAATTCGTGTAGCCAAAAAGTAGCCCAAGTAGATAGAAGAATGTGAGGAAACAAGCTGGCAACACCAACACCACCAACCACCATCCAACACCACAGAGAACCCAACAGCCAGCTGTAGAAACCCCAAAGCTTATCATCAACGTCATGGGGCAGAGAGAGCCCAGGGGGAAAAGGGAACAATACCAAGACAAATCAATGAAAAGGCCAAAACAATAAGCACACCATCCACCCCAACACACTGGACAAAGCTAAGATAGACCAATCCATTGACCAAACCCCCACAAGGGGCCCAAAGAACCCACCAACAAGGTAAACCCACAGAACACGAGAGGCCAACAAAACATGAGGAAGCCAAACAATAACCCCACCCAAGCAACCAACTGTAAACCAACAACATAGAAAACACAAAGGCCTACCAAAGAAAAAGTAGGTGAAACCCAAAAGCCAGCCAACCACACCAAGAAACAAAGAGAGCCTAGGGGGCAAAGGGAAATAAAGCAAAGAAGAGTTAGGGGGAAGGCTAGAACAAGAAGCACACCATTTTCCCCAACACGCTAGTCAGGGCTAAAGATAGACCAATGCACTAACAAAACCCACTCAAGGGGCCCAAAGCACACACCAACAAGGCTATCCTGCAACCCAGAAGCAACAAAAGTAGCCAACAAAACATAGGGAAGCAAACCAACCACGTAACCCGTCGCAACCCAACAACAAAGAGAACCTAACCGCCTACCAAAGCAGTCGAAATCCAGTAGCCAACAATCTGCATCAACATCATCTGGATTAGACTCATCAACTCCCTCCCCCTCTGAAGAATTCAAACCCCCACTTCCACCACTCCCGCTTTCCATCTACACATTGAATTTTTATGATCCATTTATAATAATCAATAGTGTTAACAAAGTTATAATTATTTTTTATGATGATTTTGTAATATTGTAAAAAATGATTGCATAATTTTAAATTTCTTTCCACGTAAAATTATAGTTGATTTTTTAAAATTGAACATTCAAATTATAAAATTTATATTTTTATTTTAATTCAGAGAGGTGGTACTAATTATTTGTTAGAAAATTTAGTTAAACAACTAAATTACCTCAACATGGAACATTTATCTATGATAATAAAAAAAAAATTGCATAATGAGGTCATAATTTTTTTGAATAGTTTCCAGTGGTTAAGCATTACACCATCAGAATGAGGATTGAGATGGCGCGATTGTGTTGTGCGTGCTGAGCTAGGGCGTCCGTGCCCTAGCTCGTTCAAGTGTTTTTCTTGCTGGTGCATGGTGGGGGGTGTTCTTCGTGGTGCAGGGGTCTGTCTAGGCATGGTTTACTAGTCATTTTTTTACCTCTGTGCTTGGTCTGTGAGTTTTTTGTTGGCGGGTGAATCTTTGTCGGCTTAGGAAAGGCTACGACAGGGGTGTTGTTAGGCGTAGTCTCAGGGTTTTGTCGCTAGAGGTAAGTGCGGGTGGTGTGGTTTGGGGGTCGATTAAGACTAGCAAGGGCTGTATTAAGCCTTTGGGGTTCCTAGGCGCTGGAAGGGGCAGTGGAAGTGCGGGTGGTGTTAGGGATTTGTGGGTTGAGGCGGGAAGAGTTGCGGGGGTTTTCTCTTTATGCCATTCCTTTTTGGTGGAGGTAGTGGGGTGATAACCCTTGTGTGGGGCCTTTTGCTCTCAAGTTTCTCGAGGGTTTGATTGTCCATTAAGGAATTTTCTCTTTCCTTCAATGGCGCAAGAGGAGTCCTCGGGAGCAGGTCCTAGGATGGATTTTCATTCTGCTTTTGGCTCAAAACCCTTACCACAGGGGTCTCGGCTTTATGACAATAATTTATTTGCTCAAGATATGGAGAAGAATGAGATGGGACCGTCAGGAGGGTTTCGGTTCCCAAAGATTAATGGATGTCTAGAAAGATGCAAAGAGAGGCCGAATGTTGTGATCCCAATGGAGATGCTCACGGAGGATATCGAGTACTACTCTTGTCATTCTCTGTATTGCAAATTTTTGGGATTGAAAATCTCATTACAATTTTTAGAAGCCTGGGCTTAGAGGACTTGGTTGCCGGAAGGAGAGATGGAGATTAGGCTTTTATCAAATAACTATTTTTATGGTTACATTCGACTACATGGCGGATAGGATCAAGGTTTTTGAAGGAGGCCCTTACTTTTACAATAAAGTGGGCTTGTTTATCAAGTCGTGGCATGCGGGCTTCAATCCGGCCGAGGAAATTCCAAGTCATGTTCCAGTGTGGGTTCGATTACCGAGGCTCCCAGTCGAGTGTTGGCGTGATGATGTGTTACATTTACTAGCTTCAATGCTTGGTAAACCTATGGGTTCTTCGCAGCAAACGCAGTTTAAAAAGGTAATGACATTTGCTCGGTTCTGTGTGGAAATTGATTTAAGTAAACCATTGCTAGACTCTCTAGAAGTGTGTGTTGGATCTCACTCATGGGTCCAACAGCTCGACTATGAGACCTTACCTTTTAGATTTTGTTTGTGTCATGAGTATGGCCACTTACAACATAGATGCCCAAAGGCTAAGCCATTGGGGACTAGTTCTTCTCAGCCCCTAGTAATCCGCCTAGGGTGGATAAGGGCAAGGGTCCTATTCAGGGTGGTGGTTTAGGGGAGGATGGCTTTATTCCTGTCAGATCTCATAACATAAATAAGGGGCAAAAAAGGACTTTGAAGGAAAGGCAAGATCATGACTCTTTTAATAGATTCTAAATTTTGGAGGATCTTAGCCAACAGGAAGTGAATCCAGGTTTGGTAGATTTGGATCAAGGAATTTTGTGTACTGAACAACAGGGGCATTTAGTTGAGATGGACCAGGCAGACCATCAGGAGGTGGGTTTGGGCCTACAGGGTACTGAATTAGATGGGGGAGGCTTTGGACAAGAGGGGATCTTTTCTGGGGTCTCTCCTGCTTCGTAGGAAGTTGGGTCATTGCAGTTGGAATCAGCTTTACAAATGGAGGCTTAGAAGGTTTCAGACAGTGTTGTGGTGAAGGACAGTGAGGCTTTGTCTCATTCCGCACGGAGTTTAGGCTCAAAGGGTGGAAAAAATAGTAAGCCATCTCCTCATTTGGGTATCTTGCAAAAGGATCTTAAGAATGGAGGGGCAGAGAAAGTCTCTAAGTTGGGTAGGAAGAAGGACCTGGAGAAGATTAAATTGATAGGGGAAAATTTGGTGGAATCAGGGTTAGTCAAGACTCTAGATTCTCATTTCTCAAGCCCTTTGAAATGATTTTTCTATCATGGAATGTTAGGGGCTTGAACAGTGGCCCTCGACAAAAAGTTGTTCAAAATTTTATTAGATGTCAATCTCCTGATATTCTCTTTTTATAGGAGACCAAATTTTTTGTGGAGTGTATGATGGGTATAATGCCCAAGCTTTGGATGAACGGTGAATGCCAATGTGTTGGTGCTCAGGGATCTTCTGGAGGGGTGGCTTGCTTATGGAACCCTCAAAAGATTTGCCCCCGGTGGTGGGTGTCCTTTAAGTCCTCTATCTCTATGGTGGCCTCTTGTTATGAATATGGGGAGCTGGTTCTTTTTTCCAACATCTATGCGCCTATGGATATGCAGGGCAAGCAACTTTTGTGGTCGAATATTCGCTATGTATGAAGTATGGATCCTTATCTTCCATGGATTATTGGGGGTGACTTCAATGTTATCACGAAGATTGCTGAGAAATGGGGAGGTACTAGGAGATTTGAGGCTTCTGCTTTCCTGTTCCAAGACAATATTTATGTTTTGAATCTTGTTGATATCAAGCCCAGTAATGGAAATTTTACCTAGAAAAATCGGAGGCCCGGTGAAAACTGCATCGCGGAGCGTTTGGATCAGTTTCTGGTTTCTTGCTTTTGGGTTGGTGATAGGTGGTCTTCTAGCTCAGAGATTCTAGATTGGAGAGGCTCAAATCATTGGCCTATAAAGCTTATTTTCCTCTCGGTTGGGCGGCCCCACAAGCCCTCCTTCAAATTCTAGCTTATGTGGTTGTGTGATCCTGATCTCCACAATTACGTTGCGTAGTGGTGGCAGGAGGGTGGACCATCCTTCGATATGGTAATGTATGTCTTTACTAAGCTTCTTCAATTTGTTAAGTATAAGATTAAATATTGGAATAGGCAATGTTTTGGAAATATTTTTAAGGCCAAGTTTGATGCACAAGCTAAGTTGGATGGTATTATGAGGGTGATTAGGGAGAATGGAGTGTCAGAGAGTTTGATGCAGGAGGAATCTAAGGCTTTGAAAGCTTTGGAAGAATGGGAATTGCATGAGGAGATCTTTTGGAAAGAAAAAGCCCAGATTGAATGGCTTCAGGAGGGGGATAAATTTTTTGCCTTCTTTAATTTTGTGAAGGCACAGAGGCATGGTAACTCTATTCTTGTTCTAGTCACGAATAGGGGAGAGACTTTGACTTCTTTTCAAAGTATTTCAAATGAAGTTGTTCATTATTTTTCTTCCCTGTTCAGAGAGGATCTGCAGGGGAACTCGGTTGAGGAAGCTCAGGTCCTTTCTTGCATCCCTCAGCTGGTGTCTAGGGAGATGAAGGAGGATCTTATGGGTGAGATTACCCTTGAAGAGTTGGAGGGGACGGTGTTTCAGATGAAGAAAGGAAAAGCCCCTAGCCCGGATGGCTTCCCGATTGAATTCTTCCAAGAGTTCTGGGAGATCATCAAACTTGATCTTTTAGAGGTGGTCAAAGAGTTGCAGTGGAATAAGCAGATGTTAAAGGCCCTGAATGCCACCTTTCTGGCTCTTATTCCGAAGTGTGAAGGGGCAGATAGGTTAAGTTGTTTTTGACCTATTTCCCTTTGCAATGTGGTGTATAAGATTATTTCAAAGCTAATTGCTAAGAGGCTGAAAAAGTGGCCGCAATTGCTCATTTATGAGGAGCAAAGTGGTTTTGTGGAGGGCAGACAGATTCTGGACGGGATTGTTATAGCTACTGAGACCATCCATTCTATGGAAAATTCTAGAGAAAAGGCTATGTTCATCAAACTTGATATGGAAAAGGCATATGACAAAGTTCGGTGGTCTTTTCTTTGATATGGAAAAGGCATATGACAAAGTTCGGTGGTATTTTCTTCAGAAGATCCTAGCTACTTTCAGATTTGGAGATGATTGGATTCAATGGGTCATGAGTTGTGTCACGTCAGTTTCTTTCTTTGTTTTAACTAATGGGGAGCATTCTGAGTTGTTTGAGGCTTCTCGCGGGATAAGGCAAGGCGATCCTCTCTCCTCTTATTTGTTTATTCTGCTTGTGGAAGGCTTGGGTTGCCTATTGAGATGCTAGGTGGAGCTGGGCCTTATTTAGGGGTGGAGGTGGGGAAGTGATTTACCCCGTCAATCCCACTTGCAGTTTGTGGATGTTACTGACTTGATGGGGGCAACCACTATTCAGGAGGCAACAAATATTCGTAGGGTGTTGGATATGTACCTTGAGGCTTCAGGTCAATCAATTAATGAAGACAAGTCTTCCATCTATTTCTTTAACACTCTAGATCCTATCCAGAGGAGAATTGCTTAGATTCTTCGATTTCAGATTAGGACTCTTCCTTTGTCTTACCTTGGGTTTCCTGTTGCGGTGGGCAGAATAACGAGGGAGTCGTGGCAACCTATCCTGGATAAACTTCACTTAAAGGTTTCTCACTAGACCAACCAATGGTTGTCTTTTGTTGGGCGGGTTTAGTTGCTGAAGTCCATGGTCCAGGCTCTTCCCATTTATCGATGTATGCTTCAAGTGGCCCCTAAGGGCTTTGTTTCGAAGTTGGACTCGTTGGCTAGACAGTTTTTATGGGTGGGCAGTCTGATGTCTTCCAAGTGGAGTTTGGTTAGATGGGATACGGTTTGTTGTCCTAAGCAATTGGGTGGTTTGGGTTGAGGCATTCCGCGCTGGCAGGGATGGCTCTAGCGGAAAAAATTTATTGGAGGTGGTGCACGGAGAAGGACAAGATTTGGGCTAGGATCCTTTCTTATAAGTATTTTCAGGGTGCTCCTAGGGAAGATATTCCTCGCTACCCCTTGGTTGGCAAGGGATCGGCAGTTTGGGAGACCCTCAAGAAGGGAGTTGCGCTCATCAAGGATGGTTTATTTTGGATCTGTATGCATGGGACTGAGGTTTAATTTTGGTATGACTCTTGGGATGGTCATCCTCCCATCCTCAATTAGTTCCCTGACTTGGTAGCCCTGAGCAAGAGTTTAAGTGATGTCAGTTGGACAAGGGTAAGTGATTTTAAGGTGCTTTCGTTTCAGGGGCAGCTTGTGAGTGCTAGGTGGAAGATTCCTGAGGAGTGGCCAGTGATTGGCATGGAAGAGGATTGTAGGAATCTACATAATATTCTCTCAGGCAGACAGTGCAACCCCCTCAGGGATAGGGATATTCTCGCATGGTCGCGTAATCCGAAAGGCCACTACACGGTTACGTTGGGTTATCGGAGGTTGCTTTCTCAAAGGGTTGAGGGGGCAAAAGTTCCTTAGTGGAAGAGGGTGTGGAACAAGTTTTCTTGGCCAAAGTGTAATTGCTTTGCCTGGATTTTGACTTGGAACAAGTGTTTGACTTGGGACAATATTCAAAAGCGTGGGTTTTAGGGCTCGTCTAAGTGTGTGTTGTGTGGGAATGGTGAAGAGGACTCTTCACATCTTTTCTTTCGTTGTCCTTTCACCTTGCAGCTCTGGCATTCTTGATGGAGTGTTTGGAATAGTCCCCGTGCTCATGCTTCCTCCGTAGTGGATTTTTGGACTAGCTTGGGCAGACCTCCCTTGATGGCCTCCTTTTTGCAGGATGCGTGGCAGGTAGGTCCTATTTTCTTGTTGTGGCAGATTTGGTTGGAACATAATAGGAGGATTTTCATAAGGGAGGTGTTGCAGGTCCAACAGGTGTGGTTTAGAGTTCTTGGGATGATTCAAGAGACAATTCAAGCCAAGGGGTCTGTGGAACTGCCACTTGAGAAGAAAGATGCGGAGTTGGTGGCTCGACTGGGTATCCAGGGGTTAACCCCTGCAGCGTCTCGTGGCCAGAAAGGTAGGTGGGTGGGACAACATGTCCAGCTGTAGGGGAATTGGCAGCCTCCCCCTGTGGGTATTTTGAAGGTTAATACTAATGGTTCTTCCAGGGGAAATCCTGGTCCTGCTAGAGTTGGTGGGGTGGGGAGGGATTCTTTTGGTTCGGTGGTTTTTCTCTTTTCCATACATAAGGGGACGCAGACTATCAACCTTATGGAAGGCTGGGCGATTCTTCATGCCTTAGAGAGGGCCTATGAGCTGGGGTGGCGTAGGGTTATTTGTGAATCTGATTCACAGGTTCTGATTAATTTACTCAATCAAGGGAGGACGTCGGATGTGAATTGGCAGTTGGTTGTGCTCGTGCAACAAATTTTGCAGGTTGGTTCTCTTATGGAAAGGGTGTCTTTTGTCCATATTCCACATGAAATGAATAGGACTGCTGATTGTCTGGCCAAGTGGGCCTCAGAGCATTTGGAGGATTGGAAGATTGATGATTGGGCTCAGATCCCTTAGGAGCTTAGTTCGGATTTGGAGAGGATTCTTGCTAAGGACAGTGGGGGTGTTGGATGATTTGTACGTGGGTTATGTTGGTGTTTTTTGTCCCTTTCGGGCTTCTGCCCTTGACTTGGTTGTAATGTTGGTTTCTGATATTCAATAAAGTTTTTACCCTTTTTTAAAATAAAAAATAAAAAAAATTATGCATAATGAAAAAGAATTTGGAGAGTAAAAAAACCTAATAACCCCTTAAGCTTAGCTCAGGGAGAAGTGTAAGGAGGAACTCCACTATTAATAAGGAAAAATCAAGAAAGAGTGTTGAAGAATCAACTTAAATGACTCGAACAATTTACAATAGGAAAAGGAAAATTATTCCTTCTATTAATATTTTTCTTCATAATTTCATTCTACTTTAGTATTTTTATTACTAATATTTTCTAATAAATTAATAGAATTAGCCTAGAGTAGTTTATTTATTTATAAATATTTAATGTATTTAAATTTATTATTATATGTGCAATGTTATCTCTTTAATATGGTTTATAAGATAAAACAATTTTAAAAAGGGCATTCTCAAATTTGTATTTAAATGGAAATATAAGGTGAATGTATGGGAGTATGAGTGTAAAGATAATAGGGATAAATATGTGATAATAGATGTGTATAATGATGGGTCAAGATGATAGAAATGATCCCAACCTCATGCAAGACATTTCTTGAACCAAAATTGAGGATTTAAGAATACATATTTTAAGATTTTGGTGTCCCCATATGTAATGATGTAACTAAATTTTAAAAGGAAGTTTTGAAATATTAAAAATTGTTTAACATAATACGACTAATTAATATATATTGGAGAGGAAGACTTGAAAGTATAATTGAATAGTAAGGATTCTTTGAGACACATTAAATAATTCTATTAGATATTCAAGAAGCATAGAAAAAATATGTCATATTTTCTCATCTTATATGTATAATCCATGCCACTTCCTTAGAACTATTTAATCATAAAAAAGTTCAAATTAATTAGTTCAAATTAAATTAAACTATAATTTAATATAATAGAATAAAATTGACATATAAAAGGAAAAATGTAAAAATAAATATAAAAAGGATCATTTTAATTCATACAATAAAATACAAATTAATATAATTTTTTTTAATATATATATATTTATATATTACAATATTAATGCTATATTAAATTGAATGATAAGAAGATGTCACTTCACTCAAAAAAATTATACAATAAAAAATAATAAAAAATATTTCCATTATTTCCTTTTATTAATTACCACAAATTGTTGCAGGAGGTTGGTCACGAGGTCTAGTCTCCCCCACCCTTGTGGTACGAGAGGGCGTGTCGCGCCAGCGCCGCCGGTCACGTTAAAAAGTTTACCAAGCGCACTATAGGGGGTCGTGCTACCTGATTCCTGCAGTCAAAAAAAAAAAAAAATTACCACAAATTGTTATTATGAAAACATTTTACATAAACACCTCTATTTTATAAAGTTACACTTATGAAGAATAAATAAAATTAAATAATGATTACTTATGAATCATGATAGATAGTAAGGTTGTTGATTTTGTAAGATAAATATTTACTTTCAAGGCTTGCATCCATAACACTATAATATATAGTCCATTTAAATTATGCTATAATTACATCTGATTATAACTCTACCCCTAAATCTAATTCAAACTCTAATCCTAACACTAATTCTAACTCTACATATATAACCTTAAGTCAACTTTATTAAGGATATGATTAGTGTTATAATTGGGGCTAGGGCTCAAGTAGGCTTATGGTTCCATTGGGGTTATGATTTGATTAAGGTTAGAGTTCACTAATGGTAAGTGTCCTCGATATTAATTCTAACCCTAATTGTGATGATAACCCCAACCCAATTTCTAATTCTAACTGTAATCATAATTGAAATCCTAACCCTAACCCTAATCTTACAACTCACACTAACCCAATCCTAATCCCAATATATGCAAGCATGATGAAAATAGGCTCCTTGAGAAGGATATCTCTTGACGTAATTTATATATATTAATATTTAATATATGTATGCTAGTTATACTTAGATTTTTAGATAAATAATAATAAGTTTATATATGTGTTAAATAATTACATTGAAGGCGTTCCTTGTATGAAATGGACGACCTACTTTTTGAAATCAACAATTGAAAATTGAGGAGAAGGAAGCAAGACGATGAAATCAATCTCAACCATCATCTCTATTTTTATTTTAAAAATGATTTAACAATTTAAAAGTAGGCTTTTGTTTTAAAAAAGATAAAAAAGTTGATAAGATTCAAATGAAAAATATAATTATATTTTATTAATATTTCAGTTCTAATAAATTTTTCTCTTTTTTTTTTAATTTTTTAAAATGATTTAACAATTAAAAAGTATTTTTGTTTTAGAAACAAAGAAAATAAAATACATTTAAAATAAGCTTTTTGTTTTAAAAACAAAGATTTTTTGGATAAAACGTGAGCATTTAGGATGGTGTTGTTGTTCTCTCCCGGCCGAGCTAGGGCGTTCGAGCCCTAGCTCCTTCTTTGTTGCTGTTTGCGCCTACGATGAGGGGGGGATTCTCTTGGTGTTTAAGGTACTGATTTGAATTTGTTTTCTATAGATTCCTCTGGTGGTGCTGAGTGCTCAACGGTGAATCTTTGGTGCTTGTGGGAGGAGTTGAAACCTACATTTGGTCAGCGAATCGGGGGTGACATGGGTGTTTTGGTCACTGCCTTTGGGTGAGCCTCGGTTGCTTGGTAGGCCTGTGTGGGGATTTTTTTGCCTACTGTGCCGATAGGGTGTGGAGCGCCTCATTTTAAAGGTGGAACCTCTTCTCGTTGGTAGGTTGTGAGTGGAGGCGAAGGGGGTTGGGTAACTTTCTTTGTGCAATTTTTTCCTCTGTTCTTTCATCCTGGGGGCTTGCATGCCTGAGTAGGGTTTTTTTGTGTTCATGTCTCAAGGGGAATTATCGGGGCCAACCCCAGCATGGATTTTCGTTCAGCGGTTGGATTGAAACCCTTGCTGCAGGGTTCTAATATTTTTGAGAATAACCTATTTTCTCTAGACCTGGAGAAGATTGAGATGGGCTTGTCAGGAGGGCTATGGATTCCTAAGATCAACGGATGCCTAGAAAGGAGAGGTTGAATGTGGTGATTATGAGGGAGATGCTGGCGGAAGATATTGATTATTATTCAAGACATTCCATGTATTGCAAGTTCTTGGGGTTGAGAATCTTGCTACAATTTTTGGAGGCCTGGGCTCAGAGGACATGGATGCTGGAAGGGGAGATGGAGATTTGACTCCTAGCGAATAACTATTTTATGGTTACATTTGGCTGCATGGCTGATCAAAATAAGGTTTTTGAGGGGGGGCTTACTTCTACAACTAGGTGGGCTTGTTCATTAAACCTCGGTACATGGTATTCCACCCGGATGAGGAGCTTCTGAGTCAGGTTCATTTGCCAAGGCTCTCGGTTGAATGCTGGCACAATGATGTGTTGTATTTATTGGCCTCGATGCTGGGTAAGCCTGTTGGTTTGTCACAACAGATGCAATTCAATAAGGTAATGACATATGCCCAGTTTTGTGTGGAAATTGATTTAAGTAAACCACTGCTAGATTCTATAGAAGTGTGTGCAAGAGAGTATTCATGGGTGCAGCAGCTAGACTATGAGACTCTACCATGGGTATGGCCACTTACAGCGTAGATGCCCAAAGGCCAAACCATTGGAGACTCAATCTTCTCAACCCACTCGCAATCCATGTAGGGTGGAGAAGGGCAAGGACCCAATTCAAGGTGGTGTAGGGGATGATGGTTTTACTCCTGTCAAAGCTCAAAACAGATTGAAGGGGTTGAAAAGGACTTGGAAGGAAAGGCAAGAGGATGAGACAGTTAACAAATTTGAGATGTTGGATGATCTTAGCCAGCAAGAAGTGAACCTGGGATTGTTAGAATTGGATCAAGGGACTATGGAGTCTGAACTGCATGGAACTCCTATGGCAGGGGTGCAAGCTAATCAACAAGAGATGGGTGTGAGATTTTTGAGCTCTAAGTAGGAGGGGTGGTCCAGGGATTGTAAGGCTCTGTGTCGAGGTCCCTTAGGCTTTCACAAGATGATGAGACTATGAATTTGGAAACAAATCAATAGATGGTGGCTCAGAAGGAGTCAGGTCATGTTGCCGAAGCAATGAAGGGTAGTGATGTTGTACCTCAACCCTCGCAAAATCAAGCATGGAGGTGGGTAAGAGTGGTAAGCTCGCTCCTCATTTGGGTATTTTGCAAAACGATCTTAAGAAAGAGGGGCGGAGAAAGTTTCTAATCTTGGTAGGAAGAAAGACATGGAAACGATTAAAATGATAGGGGAGATGTTGGTGGATTCAGGGTCAGTCAAGACCCTGAATTTGCATTTCTCGAGCCCCTTGAATTGATTGTTCTTTCATGGAATGTAAGGGGCTTAAATAGCAACCTTAGACATAAAGCTATTCAGGATTTGGTCAGAAGTCAATCTCTTGATGTCCTTTTTTTGTAGGAAACCAAACTCTCTATTAAGTGTATGATGGGCTTGGTGCCTAAGCTTTGGAGGAATGGGGAGTGCCAATGCATTGGTGCTCAAGGGTCTTCTGGAGGGTGGCTTGTTTATGGAACCCTTAGAAGATTTTCCCCTAGTGGTGGGTGTCCTTTAAGTCCTCTCTTTCCATAGTGGCTTCTTGTTTTGAGACGAGGGAATTTGTTCTCTTCTCCAACATGTATGCCCCTGTGGAGCTGCAAGGCAAGCAAATCTTATGGTCCAACATTCAATTTGTTCGTAGCATGGCTCCTTACCATCCTTGGATTATTGGGGGTGATTTTAATGCCATTACGGAGCTAGCGGAGAAAAGGTGTGGTACTGCGAGGCTGGAAGCCTCTGTGCTGCTTTTCCATGACATCTCTATTCTGAATCTTGTTGATGTCAAGCCCGACAATGGGAAATTTACTTGGAACAATCAGAGGGTGGGTGATAATTGCATTATGGAACACCTGGATCGATTCATGGTCTCATGCTTCTGGGTTGGTGGCATGTGGTCTTTCAGTTCAAAGATTTTGGACTGGAGGGGTTCAAACCATTGGCCTATAAAACTATATATTCACTCTGCTTGAATGCCTCGAATGTCCTACTTCAAGTTCCAGCTAATGTGGTTACAGGATACTGATCTTCAAGGCTATGTTGCCCAGTGGTGGTGGGATGGGAGACCTTCCTTTGGCACGGCTATGTATGTCTTTTCTAAGCTCCTTCAGTTTATTAAATACCAACTTAAGCGTTGGAACCGACAATGCTTCAAAAATATTTTCAATGCCAAGTCTGCTACATAGGTTGAGCTAGATGGTATTACCAGGATAATTAGGGAGAATGGGGTGACGAAGAATATGTTGTGGGAGGAATCAAGGGCCTTGGAAGCATTGGAGGAATGGAAGTTACAGGAGGAGATCTTTTGGAAGCAGAAAGCCTAGGTTGAGTGGATTCAAGAGGGAGATAGAAATTTTGCATTCTTCTTCAACTCGGTAAAAGCTAGGTGGCATGGTAATTCTATTATGGTCTTGGTCAATGAGAGGGGAGAGACTCTTTCCTCATTTTATGATATTTTGAATGAAGTTGTTCAATACTTTACTTCTTTATTTCGAGAGGATTCATAGGATAGTTTTGTGGAGGAAGCTCAGGTCCTTTCTTGTATCCCTTCCCTGGTGACTAGGGAAATGATGGATCATCTCATGGGAGAGATCACTCTGGAGGACCTAGAGGGGACTATGTTTTAGATGAAGAAAGGGAAGGCCCTAGGCCTCGATGGTTTCTCGATTTAATTCTTTCAAGAGTTTTGGGAGATTATCACGCTGGACTTATTGGTAGTGGTCCAAGAATCTAAGTGGAATAAGCATATGTTAAAGGCCTTGAATTCCACTTTCCTTGTGCTCATTCCCAAGTGTGAAGGGGCATATAGATTAAGCCGCTTTCGCCCCATATCTCTTTGCAATGTGGTGTATAAAATTATTTCTAAGTTGATTGCTAATAGGTTGAAAAAGTGGCTACAGGTGCTCATTTCTAAGGAGCATAGTGGTTTTGTGGAGGGTCGACAGATTCTGGATGGTATTGTGATAGTTGTTGAGACCATTCATTCTATAGCTAATTCTAGATAAAAGGATATGTTTATCAAGCTTGATATGGCTAAGGCGTATGACAGGGTTTGATGATCTTTTCTTCAGAAGGTTCTGGATGCTTTTGGCTTTGGAGAGGAATAGATTAATTGGGTCATGAGTTGCATCATGTCTGTTTCATTCCCTATTTTAATTAATGGGGAGCACTCTAAGCTTTTCAAGGCTTCTCGTGGGCTGAGGCAAGGTGACCCTCTCTCTCCCTACTTGTTTCTTCTACTGGTTGAAGGTTTGGGACACTTATTGAGAAGCCATGTGGAGATGGGCCTCATACAGGGGTGGAGATGGGGAGTTGACATACCCCCACAGTCTCATTTGTAGTTTGTGGATGATACGACTTTGATGGGTGCAACCACTATTAGGGAAGCAGTGAATCTTCGCAAGGTTCTAGATATTTATCTAGCAACTTCGAAGCAATTAATCAACGAAGACAAGTCCTCCATATTTTTCTTCAACACCTCAGATCCTATTCAACAGATAATTACTCAGATTCTTTGGTTTCAGACTGGTGCTCTTCCTTTGTCTTATCTTGGGATTCCTATTGCTGTAGGCAGGTTGGCTAGGGAGTCGTGGCAGCCTATCCTAGATAAATTTTGTGCGAAAGTCACTCATTGGACCAATCACTGGTTGTCCTTTGCGAGCCGTGTTCAGTTGCTGAAGCCAGTGGTTCAAGCTCTCCCCATCTATCAGAGTATGCTTCAAGTGGCTCCAATGGGCTTTATAAAGGAGATGGATGTGTTAGCAAGATAGTTCTTATAGACTGGCAGTCTGATGTCCTCCAAATGGAGTCTTGTCAATTGGGATACTGTTTGTTGTCCTAAGCTGTATGGTGGTTTGGGGTTGAGGCAATCCTTGTTGGCTGGTAAGGCGTTGGCGGCTAAACTTTATTGGTGGTGGTACATTAAGCAAGACTGAATATGGGCTAGGATTCTCTCCCATAAGTATTTCTAGGATATTCCTCAGGAAGATATCCCTCGATACCCTTTGGAGGGAAAGGGATCGACTATTTGGACTAATCTAAAGAAAGGAGTAGTGATAGTCAAAGATGACTTATTTTGGATTTATAAACGTGGGACAAAGGTTCAGTTTTGGTTTGACTCTTGGGATGGTTATCCACCCATTATCTCTTAGTTTCCTAACTTGGTGACTATGTGTCAGAGATTCGGTGACGTTGGCTGGTCAAGGGTAAGCGACTTTAAGCTGTTTTCTTTTTAGGGGCAACAGGTGTGTGCTAGGTGGAAGAATCTTGATAAGTGGCCGGTGGTGGGTATGGAAGAGGAGTGTGCGGTGCTTCAAAATATTCTTTCAAGAAGACAATGTAGTTCCCTCATGGATAAGTATATTCTTGTGTGGTCTCCCAACCAAAAAGGTCATTATACGGTTGCTTTTGGCTACCAAAGGTTGCTCTCTCAAAAGATTGAGGAGGTGGAGGTTCCTTGGTGGAAGAGGGTGTGGAATAAGTTTTCTTGGGCAAAGTACAACTGCTTCGTTTGGACTTTGGCTTAGAACAGGTGTTTGACTTGGGATAATATTCAGAAGCGAGGATTTTAGGGCCCCTCTAGGTGCATTCTTTATGGGAAAGGTGAGGAGGATTCTTCTCATCTATTTTTTCGATGTTCTTTTACTTTACAGCTCTAGCACTATTGGTGGGGAGTTTGGAACAATCCCTGTGTTCATGGCTCCTCCTTGGTAGATTTATGGACTAGCTTGGGAAGACCGCCCTCATTGGCCCCT
The DNA here is from genome assembly GCA_007258455.2 of Sequoia sempervirens. Classification (NCBI taxonomy): domain Eukaryota; kingdom Viridiplantae; phylum Streptophyta; class Pinopsida; order Cupressales; family Cupressaceae; genus Sequoia; species Sequoia sempervirens. The sequence continues at coordinate 574,117,939 of VDFB02193867.1, read as the reverse complement.
TTTTTGCAGGATGTGTGGCATGCTGGGCCTATATTCTTATTATGGCAGGTTTGGCTGGAAAGAAATAGGAGGATTTTTAGAGGGGAGACCTTGCGGATACAACAGGTGTGGTTCATAATCCTTGGTGTGATTCTAGAGATGATTGAAGCTAAGGGAAATGTGAGGCTACCGTTGGAGAAAAGGGATGCGGAGATGGTTGCAAGGCTAGGTATTCTCAAGTTATCCTCATCCTCTACTTATAGTAAGAGAGGTAGGCAAGCGAGACAATGAGTTCAAAGAGTGGGAAAGTGGCAGCCCCCTCTAGTTGGCACTTTGAAGGTCAATACTGATGGTTCTTCGAAAGGAAATCCAGGACCGACTGGAGTTGGGGGGGTTGGCAGGGACTCTTCTGGTTTTGTGGTTTTCCTCTTTTCTATCCATAAAGGTGTGCAAACGATCAACCTTGTGGAAGGTATGTCAATCCTTTATGCTTTGGAAAGGGCCTATGAGTTGGGATGGCATTGGGTTATTTGTGAATCAGACTCTCAGGTTCTGGTCAAATTGCTTAATGCACAATAGGTGTCCGATGTTAGCTGGAAATTGGTGGTGATGGTGCAATAGATCTTGTAGGTTGGCACTCTGATGGAGATGGTGTCTTTTGCTCATATTCCAAGGGAATGGAATAGGATAGCTGATTGTTTGGAAAAATGGGCCTTTGAGCATTTGGATGGTTGGAAGATAGATGATTGCATTCAGCTCCCCCAGGAACTCTATATGGATTTGGAAAGGTTTCCTGCTAAGGACAGCGCAAATGTTGGTTGATTGTGTCTTTTGCTTTGTTTGGTCTATTTTTTCAGTTCTTTCAGGCTCTCGCCCTTGTTCTTGCTGTAATGCTTCTTTTTGAGATTCAATAAAGTTTTTACCCCTTTTATTAAAAAAAACAAAGAAAGAAAAGAAGTTTGTAAGATTGAAATGAAAAATAGAATTATACTTTACTAATATTTCAATTCTAATAAATTTAAAATTAGTTTTACTTTTTTATATAATTAAAAACTTAATTAGTTTGTTATTTACTATTAGTATTTTTAAATTAATAATTATATTTTGATATATTTGGACTTTACATTTAGTTTATACTATTTTAATTTTTAATTTAGACTTAAGTTTTAAATTTATTCTAATTATTTGTGTCTTCTTATGAAATTACAAAAAAATAAAAATTATTACGATCAATGTAATTTATAATTAATTCTTTTATTATATTTTAATTTCTATAATAAAATAAATTTAAAATAATTAATTGTTATAATTAATATAATTTAGAATTGAGTGTCTTATTATAATTTTAATTATTATAAAATAATTATATTTTGAATCTTAATTTATATAATAAAATAAATCTAAAATCTAAAATCTAAATTAAAAGTTAGAGAGAGAGAGAAACTAACTTTTGATTAGTCTTTTTGTGCAAACAATCCAAGGATGGCATGTGTCCCTAGGGAGTTATGCTCGGGGTAGCATGTCATGTTTGATTAAGGATATGACAATTCACCTTTAAGATCTCTTCAGTGCACCCATTGCATACTTAAGGAGGAAAATAGATCAATAGAAAAGAGATAAGAAGAGAGAATGGAGAGGGAGATAGAGATAAGATATAGAGAGGCAAAGGGAGAAAAAAGAGAAAGAAAGGAAGAGATGTACATAGAGAGAGAGAGGTGAGATAGGATATATATAGAGAACACTATATCTTTGTCTCCCTCTCTATCTCTATGTTTCTCATTATCTCTCAATCTCTCTTCCTCTCTCTCTCCTATTTCTCTGTATATTTACCTTCCTTTCTTTCCTTTCACCTCTCTCTTTCCCTCTCCCTATCTTTATCTCCCTTAATATCTTTTTATATCCCTATTTCCCCCCCTCTTCTATCTCCTTCTCTCCCTCTTTCTCCCTCCACCTCTCTCTAAATATGACTTCATATCTCTACTTTTCTATCCCTTCATATTATTCTATCTCTTTGTCTCTCCCTCTTCTCTCCTTCCATATCTCTCCCTCTCCCCCCTCTCCCTCTCTCTCCATATATTAATCCATATCTCCATCTCCATCTCCATCTATATCTTTATCTTCCTCTCTATCTCTTTCTCCTTACCTCTCCTTGCATATCTCTCTTCCCTTATCTTTCTCAATATATGTATATCTCTCTCTCTCTCCCTCTATCTTTATCACTCCCTCTTTATATGTCTCTATATTTCTCTCCCTCTCTCCCTTCCTCTCTATCTATTTTATATATATATATTTCCCTCTATCTCTATCTCTACATACATCTCTTTCACTCACTCACACACTCCTTATTTCCCCCTCACTATCTTTATAGACTCTTTATATATCTTTGTCACTCACACACGCTCTCTCTCTCTCTCTATTTCTTCCTCCCTATCTCTATCTCTATATCTCTCCCTCTATTTGTCACTTGTCTCTATCATCTATGTTATCTCTTAATCTTGCCCCTTCTATATCCATATTCCCATCTCTCCCTTTTCTATCCTTATCTATTCCTCTCTCTCCCTCTTTCCCTATAAATCCCTCTTTCTATATCTCTCCACTTCTCACTTCTCTCTCTATTTCTCTCCCCATCTCTCCCTCCCTCACTCTCTCCCTATCCATCTATCTATCTCTTTACATCTACCTCTCTCCCATTTCTCTTACCATGTATCTCTCTCTCTTCCCATGTATCTTTCTCTCCCTCTATATCTCTCCTTATTTCTCTCCCACTCTCTATCACTATTCATCTACCTCTACTCCTCTCTATTTTTCTCCCTCCCTCCCCTCTCTCCCTCTCTCTCTCTCCCTCTCCCTCTATATCTCTCCATCTCTTGCTCTCTATCTCCCTATCTCTCTCTTTACCGAGCTCTCTACCTCTCTTTGTGTCATTATTTATTTATCTTCTTCCTCTCTCCTTCACCCTCTCTCCCCCTTTCCCTCTTCCTAGACCTCTATATCTATATATTCTTTGCCTCTCTATCTCTATCTCTCCATATTTCTCCTTATCTCTCTCTCTACATATCTCATTATCTTTCCCTCTCTCTACTTCTCTTTATATTTCACTTTCCATTTCTATCTTTATCTTTCTATCTCTCCCTCTCTTTATCTCTCCCTCTCCTTCTCTCCATACCCCTCCCCTCCATATTCATCTACATCTCCACCTCTATCTCTATCTCCTTAACCCCCTCTCTCTCACATGCTCTTCCCCTCACCGTCTCTCCTCTTTCTATCACTATATCTTCTTTTCTCTCCTTATTGAAAACATAACATGACTCTCTTGGTAATGAAGCTTGATTATCTTTTTTATTTAGAGGTTTTGTTTTGGTCATATTTAGATCCCTATAATTGGATGCATAATTTATTTGAAGCTAACACTTCTCCATTGAGACTTTTATTGTATGACCAACATCATTTGCTAAATGGCCTACCAATTGACCTTGCATTCTATACAAACGTATGCAAAAACTAGACCAATTTTTTTCCTAATTGAATTTCCACACTTTCGGCGTACCCATTGCACACCAAGGTTTAATAATAAATCAATAATTATGAATTGATTTTTTATCTTTTGACTAAGTTTCATTTATTTTTTCACTTTTAATTTTGGTGTTACTTGTAATTTTAATATAAAAAATAGAATTTTAATTTTAACAATTTTAATATAGTTTATTTTTATTTTTAATATTTTATTTGAAATACAATTTTACTTTTTAAAATTTAATTTATTTAATAATATTTTATATATATTTTTATTTGTTAATATTGAGTTTATGTTACTATTGTTTGTAATATATTAATCACATTTTTTAGGTACATATTTTATTAATATTTCAATTCTAATAAATTAAAAAAGTAGTTCTACTTTTATATTTAACCATTTTTTAACTTGATAAGTTTATTATTTGTTATTATTTTTTTAAATTATTATGTTTATTAATATTTGAATTTTGATATATTTTGACTTTCCATTGAGCTTATTTTATTTTAGTTTTAAATTTAGATTTAAGTTTGAAATGTATTTTATTATTCGTCTTTTTATGAAATTATAATAATAATTATAAATTTGTTAGAATTAATTTAATTTATAACTATTTATCTTATTAAAACTTTAATTATTGTAGAATAATTCTATTTGGGATTTTGTTATTATTTTATATAATAGAATGAATTTCAAACTTAAAATAGAAATTAAATTTTAAAGAGTGAGAGAGAGAAGGTAACTTTTAATTAGTCGTTTCATGCCAACAATCCAAGGATTACACATCCCTAGGGAGTTATGCTCATGGTAGCATGCCACTTGATTAAGATTTAACTCGGCCTTAAAACCTCTTCAGTGTACCCATTGCACACTTAGGAGGAAAACAAATAAAGAGAGAATAGAGAAATAGAGAGGGAGACAAAGAGATAAAAATGAGCTAGAGATACAAAAATAGAGGTATAAATATAAAGGAATAAATATGGAGAGATAAAGAGACAGAGACAGGACGATAGATAAAGAAAGAGAGGAAAATAGAGGAGTCCAAAGATAGATATAATCACATACAAAGAGAGATAGAGAGATAAAGAGAAATAGGAGACAAAGATATATATAGAGGTCGAGAGATCAAGAAATAAAGAGGGAAAAGGGGGAGAGAGAGGGGGATATAAATAGGGATAGAAAAAAATAGTAAGGGGGGAAAGATAGGGAGATGGAAATAGGTAGAGATAGTAAACGAGAGAAATATAGATAGAGGAAGAGAGAAGGGAAGACAAATATAGAGAGAAATAGGGGAGAGAGAGGAAGATAGAGATTAAGAGATAATAAAAAATATAAAGATAGAGAGAGAGAGACAAAGATATAAAGAGACCTCTCTCTTTCTCTTTCTCTTCCAATATCTCTCTATATATATCTCCATGTACCTCTCCTTACCTCTCTCTATATATCTCCCTCTCTACCTCTCTCCATATATAACTTCCTATCTATATCTTTATATCCCTCCATCTCTCCCTCTCTCATTCTCTTCCTCTCTTTATATCCCCCTCTTTCTATCTCTATTTCTCTTTCTCCCTCTCTATCTCTCTCCCTATATTTATCTCCTCGCCTCTCCTTACATCTCTATCTCTCTTTCACCGCTATCTTTCCCACTATATATATCTCTATATCTCTCCCTCTTTCTATCCATATCTGTCCCTCTCTCCCTACAACTCTCTCCTTCTATATCTCTCAACTTCTCTATCTTCTCTCTATTTCTCTCCCTCTCTCTTTCCTTCTCTATATATTTATATATATCTTTCCCTCTATATCTATCTCAATATCTCTTTCACTCAGACACAAACACTCCCTGTTTCTCCTTCTCCATCTCTATATCTCTTTCACTCATACACACTCATTGTTTCTCCCTCCCCATCTCTATATCTATCTCTATCCCTATCTCTCTCCCCCCTCTCTCTATCTCTCTCCCTCTCTCTATTAATTATCTTTTTCACCTCCTTTATCTCTCACTCTTACCCCCTTTATTTCTATCTTCCCATCTCTCCCTCTTCCTCTCTATTTATAACCCATTCTCTCTCTCTCTCTCTCTCTTATTTACTCCATCTCTCCCTCCATCTCTCCTACTCTCTCCTTATATATATCCCTCTCTACCTCTCTTTCTATATCACTTCCTATATCTTTATATTTTTCTCTTAAATTTCCCCTCTTTCATTGTCTCCCTCTTTCTATCTCTATCTCTATCTCTCCCTCTCCCTCTCCCTCTTTCCTTCCATCTCTTCCTTTATATATTTATCTTGTTGTCTTTGTCTTTGTCTCTCTCTCACCCTTTCTATCTTTCCCAAGTTATATTATCTCTCTATCTCTCCTTTATAAATTCCTATCTCTCCCTCTCTCCCTCTCCCTATTACTTCCTCTTTCTACATCTCTCTTCTTCTCTTTCGTATATCTATTTCTCTCCTATTTGCCTCCCTCTCTATCTATTCTAGCTCTCTCCACATCCCTCTCCTACTCATACACACACACACACACACACTCTCCTTGTTTCTTCCTCCTTATCTCTTGCTCCATCTCTATCTCTCCATATTTAAATTCCTACATATTTCTCTTTGTCTCTATCTCATTATCTATCCATCTCTCTCTACCCATATATCTTTCCCTCTCTCTACCCTACTCTATATATCACTTCCTATCTCTATCTTTGTATTTATATCTCCCTCTCTCTACCCCACTCTATATATCACTTCCTATCTCTATCTTTATATTTATATCTCCCTCTCTCTCATTCTCTCCCTCTCCCCCCCTCTCTATATATTTATCTCTTATATATCTATCAATCCCTTTGTCCTATCTCTTTATCTCTCCCTGTCCTTCTCTCCATATCCCCCCCCCCTCTCTCTCTTCCCCCTATATCTCTTCATCTATCCCTATTGCAAACATAACATGACCCTATTGGTAATGAATCCTTATTATCTTCTTGATTCGAAGGTTTTGTTTTAGTTGTGTTGGGATCCCTATAAGCAGATGAATAGTTGATTTGAAGCTATCACTTCTCCATTGAAACCTTTGTTGCACAAACAACATCATTTTCTATGTATGTAAAAAATAGACCCAAAAATTCTCCAATTGACCTTCCACACTTCTTCAGTGTACCCATTGTACACCAAGGTGTGATTGCTAGTTGTTATTCTATTATTATTATTATTTTTGTTATCATATTATTATATTTTTATTATCTTATCTTTATCCTCCTTTGATTTTTTATTATATTATTATATTATTATATTATTATCTTATTTGATCATCGCTTTTTGATTTTATGTACAAACATAATGAATGTCGTTAAATATCAAATGTATAATAGCATAAATAGCTATTAAGTTAACTCCTATTAATTAATAAAAAAGACAAAAAAAATTATTCTAATTAAAAATAAATAAAATTTTAAATAGTATGGAAGAATGCTCTCACATGACATGATTGATCTAATGTGATGAATGCAAGATCTTCAATGAAAGATAAATATAAAAATTATGAATTAATAATAAAAATAATACATAGAAAAGATAAACCTAAGATAAGAATAAGATTGAATATATAGATAAATAAAAATGTAAAAATAAAGAAATATTGGATAAAACAAAACTGCATACTACACGTACATGATGCTATATAATTGTAGGAATATATTCCCACAAAATAGGCCCATAACTGAATGGGAGTTGGCATGGGTGCAAATTTCACCGTTGAAAAAAAAGGTTTAGAAGTCTTAATTTAAAAATCTCAGCTAATTTCTAGACTTAAACTAAACTTGCTTTATTGTCAACACGTCAGCTAAAGAGCGTCAAGCTGGTTGACTAAAATACCACGTAGGCAGTATCTTTTAAGGCGGGAGAAATGAATGAAATATCTGAAGTAAGCGTAGAGGATAAATTGCCCATTTCGTTCTGTTATGGAAGAAAAAGGAAAAATAATGGAGGAAAATAGGTGTCCTGCATTCCCATTCAAACCCTATTCGATTCAGATTGATTTCATGAACGCCCTTTACAATGCTCTGGACAAAGGAGGCATCGCCATTCTTGAAAGCCCCACTGGTCTGTAAATAAATTTTGTTTCCCCATTCGCATTTAAAATTTCCTTCACATTTCAACAAATTCTTTTGTTCTGGAACTCTGGGGATTGAATTTTACTATTTATGCATATTAGAGGTTTCTTTTTCTTTTAGATAAAATTTCTAGCTGAGACATGGGAATAGGATTTGAAAACTTCCCCACTGTGGAATGTCCTTCGGCTTAGATGATACAACAGGGAGGCATGTCTCGTGTCTAATTAATTTAGACTTTCTACCTGGCCTTGTTCGTTGGGTTAGCATCACCCAGAATTGGACGGGGGCAGTTTCCTCCATAAAACTGATTTAAAAAATGTTAAGCTGTGGAAACTCCAAATATATAAAATATTGTCTGTTACTTTAGATGCTGCCATTTATTTATTAATTGGCTAGTTTTTCATAAGATTTTCAAAAGTTAGATTCTGCAGTTTAGTAAATTCTCAAAGAACTAGCATTCTTATTTCTAATGTAAATTGGACACAAAATGAATTGGAGTTTTACGTCTAAAAATTGTACAAAAAACAAAATGAAATACTAATATTAAAATTTATAAATGTTGAGGCAGAATCTACGTTTTCTACCAAAGATGAGTCCATGATCCCGTAGTACTTATATTTTTATTTAAAAAAAATACTAGCTATGTATTCCAGACTTCGTGATAAACTTTGCATCCCTTAAAAATTTCCCTGGTTTTTGCATTTTAATGAGGTGATTCTTTATGAGATCCGCATCTCTAACTTGGTAATCCAGATGCTTTTTCAAAAGAGCAACAACAAAGCTTTGTCAAACCATTATTTGTTCATGCAGAATGGTGGTCTACCATCAAATGCTGGAACCTGCACCCCTCTGCTTCCATAGTCAAGAAAATAACTAGGTGGTGTTAGAGGAAAGACTCAACTGGAGTAGAAGGGTGCAAACTTTTGGCATTAATGTGGGTATTGCACTCTATAGTATCTTGAGATTTCTCTTCAGATATATGCAATAAATAAATTGGTTTGTGTTTGATCTCAGGGAACGCCCTGGACTATTTTAAAGAGAATAGTTGAAGCTCGTTTGGTCCTGAATACAGCTTATTATCTTTAGCCCAAATATATTGGTCAATGCAATTTGGACCTCAGTCAATCTATGATAAATGTCGCTTATTATTTTTTGCATAGCACCTTGTGGTGATCTTATCAGAAATGGAATGGCGGGGGGTCCTCATGTTCCACAATCCATTTTCTTAGAAAACCACTTTTTTTAGCTGTTTTTTGTCAGTAACAAATGCTGCACGAAGTAATTCTCTTCATTTTCTAATAAAGATTCAACATCTGTCCTCACACCGATATTTCAATTGAGAGGGGCTTTTGTTCAGTTGGTCTCCTCTTGCAGTGTTATACAGGTTTTCTGCTTTACATTTTATATTTTATATTGGGGTTTTATTTGATCTTGTGAAACTGAAAGTATTCAGCAATTAAGTTTGTTGTCTGGTGTGGGTATTATTTATTGTTTTGTTAACTCTCAACAATTAATCTGAATATCATGTATCTTTGTATTTGTAGAATTAAATGATTAGTAATTTAATTTGTATCATGATAGTCAAATATATCAATGCTTGCACACGTATAAATATTCCTAAAACATTTTTTATTGCTAAAACCTTAGAAATCCATTTCTAGGTTCAAACTTGTCTCTGATTTGTTTGATTTTTCCCATTTTGATAGTTTAGCACGTTGTTGAGTGGGCCATGACCATTGTTGATTAAACTAATGCTTTCAATCTTCTGCTTGCTGTTGTCAGGCACAGGGAAAACCCTGAGCTTAATCTGCAGTGCACTGCAATGGCTACTCGACCAAAAATTGCATTCTGGATCAAAGCACATGACTGAAAAACCGTCTGTCAATGATGATGAACCAGACTGGATGAGAGATTTTGTTGCAAAGAAAGAGGAGAAGCAGACCAAGGCTACTGCAGAGAAAAATGAGAAATGTAAAATCTTTACGGGTAGTCATAAATTGCCTACAGTTTTCCCCAGAGAAAAGACTCTGGCAGAGAATGAAATAGCCAGAAAAAGTGTTAAAATGGTCTCTAATCCATCTGAAAACTCTGAAGATGAAGCAGAGTTTTTGATTGATGACTATGAGAGTGATGAGGATTCTGGCCGTGGCAATAATGTGAAAAGGAAGCCTGGTTTTAAGTCTTCAAGCAGCGATGAAGAGTCAGGAGATGATGATGTAGAGGAGGAGCACTTAAAGGTTTTCTTTTGTAGTCGGACTCATTCACAGCTGTCACAGTTTGTCAAAGAGCTTCAGCGCACAACTTTTGGATCTTCCTTGAAAGTTGCCTGTCTGGGCTCCAGGAAAACATTATGCATTAATTCAGGTGTTGCCTTCTGCTAATTTTCTAAGAACAAGTAAAGATCTTAGCACTATAGTCATGCACCTCAATAATTGTTTCCATTCAAGCCAGCGTGAGTTCCAGTCTTTTGCATTTCATGGAAAACAAAGGCACTTCATATGACCTTCCTATGATGTTCTTTAAGAATCTTGACAATATAATTACAAAACTTAATGAAGCTCCTTTATCATCTAAATTTGCTCTGAACTTTTAACTGAAGAACAGAGTACTTTCACTCTTTTCGCAGGTAGTCAGATGCTACCTGGGAAATTACTATAACTAAGAGCAACTGGGGTAATGCTTAGTTCCACAATTGGGACAATAGCTTTGATAGCTGCTCTGAAGATAAATGAAAATTTGCTGTAATGGTGCTTCAACCTTTAATGCCATTAAATACTTCCCATGAAATCTTTTAAAAACCTTCAACATTTAAATTATTTATATTATATGAGTGAAAATTTACATTCAAGCTAGATCATCATCAAGTTTCTTTATGCCAAAATTCAATGAAGCAAACACTATATGTCCGTTCAATCATAAAACAACTTCATCTTGGCCTCTCATCAATAACAGGCCTTGCTTTAATGAGGCAATTATCTTTTAAAAGAAAAGAAGCTTTGCTTTTTAATATTTGATAAATGCTGCAGAATTACAATGCTAAGTTAATTAATGTATTTATGACAGTTGAAAATTAGGTTTTGTGTGGTAGTGTATTATGAGTAAAAACTTATAAGCAGTTCAATATGGTTTACCCCGGTCACTGGATTTTAATATTAATTGTCTATTTTCTTTTGCATATTTTTTTCACATCTTGCATGATTATTTATTGAATTTCTTTTTCGTCTCTATTTCCATATCCTCTCATTTTGGGCTATTTGGAGTCCTTATAACAAATTTGCTAGTTTGTTTGGAAGAGTGTCAGTTACTATGTTGATCAGCTTATTATCATGGTTATCACTTGCAATGAAGATGTTAACGGTTAGACAACAAGGTTACACGAACACCTCTAGAGTGCTTAGATGAAGACTTAAATTCAACACTTGTGTGTAATTACAACAAGCATTATGAGAACTTAAAAATTTAAAATGCATTCTCAAGATGCTCAAGGGTCTTTTGATTGTGCAGAAGTTGGATATTAATGTGTTATTTAATATTTATTCATTCTCTAAGGATGAGGCATGTTAAATTGGAACACTTTTGATGAGTCCAAGATAGGTTAGCTAGTGGTGCTTTAGCAATGATTTGGGGCATATGCACAAATGATTTTTTAAAATTTTGTACTGTTTACTATAGTTAAGAGTCCTTTAATATTGATAGTGTTATGATTGGCCTGCCTGGTTTGTTGGATGGTCATGTTAAAGTTTGTTCTTCTTGAGGCATGCGGGGCATAAAAAATGTGCTTTTTGCCATGCACAAGCTCAATACGTTCAATTATGAAGGAAGCTTATGATATGCTTGTAGATTATTTCTCAACAATATTTGTTGCATCATAAATCAATAACAACATTGGTGTATTTCTAAAATTTAGGTTTAAATAGAAGAAGAGTGCTCTTTATCAGTATTTGGGCAGCAGCATATTCCCAAATATTTATAGTTCAGCCCATGCATTTAGTATCTTAGCTATTTAATTGTTGAAAGTTCAAACTAGTTAGTTTCTCAGAAAGAAAATGGACCTCAGGTACACCCCATTGATATCAAACTAGCAATTACATCTCAGATTGTAAGCATTGACACACTTTATAATGTCTTTCGTTTGCACTCCTGTGAGGAAGTTGAATTGCAATTCTGTATTATGTAAATAATGAATAAGTTAGATAGCATTTACTGGAAAAGGGTATTGCTGTGGGCACATTCAATTACAGAACAATACTAGGACAAGCACCACCATCTGAACAAAGTATAAGTGTTTGAACAATTCAAAAGAACAGTTTGTCCCCTTCTCATTCTTTACTTGTTACTACACGATTCCGCACCTAGTTATTATGATTCATGAATATCATTACACACAATTCATTACGATTTCAGCTGAAACTTAACCTTTTAGAAAACAATAAAAGTACAAAGCATGTTGCCCGAAGCAAAAAATTAGGAACAAACAAGTAAAAATAAAGAGCAATAGACCTTAGATGGATCCTCAACGACATGAACTGATACTCTAGAGATTTCAAAATAAAAAGAAATGAAGGAATTGTAGCTGACACTGAGTGTTTAGAACTAGTGTCTCTTTCGAAAATGGAGAGTGCCAGGGATGTAAAAAGCTAGACTTCCGTCATTTGAAGGTCAAACATTTGCTGGCTAGTTTAATAAACAATATTAAGCAAATGCTGACCAAATCCTCATATTAATAGAGAAAATGATACATTTGATAACTAGGAAATTCAGCAATTGAGAAGAATACTCAACAACTCGAGTCTTCTAGAATGTTTACCTCTGCCAAATTACGCTCACCCAGCCAAATTACGCTCACCCAGCCTGCAACCATTCCGTCATGTACAGCCATACTCTATCACTCTTACCACTTGCTAATTCTTGTATTCTCTATTCAAAGGGAGGAGGCGATGGTCTCCTCCATGGAGTAGGACTCTGCCATATACAAAAATGTGACAGCCCCAGACATTATGAAACCTTGCAGAAGAGAGGTCAGAGGCTTTCCCCAACAACATGCAAAAAAGGTCCATAAACAGATCTGGCTTCCCTGCAAAAACAGAAAATGTATTTGTCATCAAAATTGGGCACTCACCAAAATTAGGTTCACAACAGAAGAAATGGTGAGTAGACTGGTTACTTAAGAAAAGAGCACTCAGCTGCCATTTTATGGATGCTCTCCAAGGATCTGGTACTCTTAAAGCATGGATCTAGGAAGATTGGAAGCCTATGAGTACAATGGAGACATTGATGATGCCTAAACGCTATTTTCTCAAAAATTTTGCCACCACACAGGAGGTATTCATTTCAATATACAAGTTGTTGACTCTTTGATGGAGTAGATTGTGGATATAGTTATGATAGATATGAGTTTGGGAAATGGGTCCTTTGCATGGACAAACAAGGGGTTAGGCAAGCACCATATTACTGAGGGACTTGACAAAGGTGGATACAACCAGTCCTTTGCTCAGATATTAGAGTTCAGACATCAACACTATCCAATCATAAGCCTGTTATGCTATCTATCAACCCCACTGGACCCTGTCCAAGGACTCAGTTCAGAATCGAATCAATGTAGCTCACTGACAAAGGCTTCCATGCTAAGTTCCTGAATGGTGGACAACTGCCCGATTCATTCCTGTATATCCTATGTATTGATTTTCACAAAAGCTTGACTTCCTATGTCATAAAATAGTCAAGTGGAGCTACACTGACTTTGGCAACATATTTGACAAAAGCAAGTGAGTTTTGGATGGATTGCCTTATCATTTGGTCTATTGTTTCTTGTCCCTAATCGCAGCCCTTTGGATTCAATATATTATATGTTCCGAGAAAGCCTTCATAACAGTTCGGGAGGAGTTGGAACAAGTTAAAAAGGCTGGGTGATTACATTTGATCTGCGATTTCCATTACAGCCACTGCTGTTCATGATGTGAGCTGCCATATTCATTTTGGTACAGGTCGTACTGTTTAAAGAAACTGATAATTCATATTTGATTTCAATCTGCATTTGGTGGTTGGGTGATCACTTTGGTTGCTGTATCTCATGTTGTGGAGGCTATACTCCTGTTGTGATGTCATATCGCAGGTGATATGCTTGTTATTTTCCAGCTAACCGCACCTTAACAGAGGGCTGTACTTAACTGATTTTGGTTGCAGGATTACTTCTGATATTTATTAGCATTTCTAGTCCTTCATATTGCAGTTATTGGAGATTAATTGTAACTTGTTGCCGCTGGTTATCATATGAAGTTATCTTTAGTTGGTCATCATTTCTAGCACTGCTTGCTTATGTTTACCTTGTAAATTTCTGTGTTGTTCTCTGCCAGAAATCACAGAAGTTGTAGTAGATTCCATTTGTAGACTTGGAAGACATAACTGCTAGATAGTTTTGCATTAATATTGTAAGTGGATTCTGGAAGGTTTACTGCCAGATCCCTCATTGATGTTTATCCGAGTTCCAGGATGCAGGGACAAGGGGACAGTTATACGTGTATATATACCATAAATGATAATTTACACAAGTTGTACAAAATTAAATAATAAATACAGATTTGAGAATACACTACAGTGCTACACAATTAAACAATTCTAATTGTCAAATCATAAATGTAATCATTTGAATATCGTAGTAGCTGAAAGTTGGAATCCATTACAAATGAGCTGAAAGTTCAAAGTATCAACTTGAGTCTAGAAGTGACAAGATCCATCACATTGAGATGAAAATAATAAGACAGAAAAAGTTGTTGCAGTCAACAAGATCCGTTTACCTTCCTTGAATCATTCATTGCAGGCTTCTATATGTGCTCTTAACAAACTTTCAAGGAAAATACAGAACCAGCAACACAATTGCTAGACCCACCTGGGTAGAGGACAAACTACCACAAAGCTGTCCAATAGCAATCAATAGCCTAGAGAAGAGAAAAAAGGTGGAGTGTACGGGTCTTGATAGAGATATCACAGATATAAGATATATAAAGGATTTCAGGTAAGGCATATGGGACAGCTCCCTAAAGATTGATGCAGCTGTGCCATATGTTACCACTTGGTCGGATACATTTCAGAAAGTGGAATTTGATGATTAATAACTATCATAATTAGTACATTTACATTGTTAAAACCAAATAACAGTTAATGGACCACTTACAGCACACTGTTGAGATCAGAAATTCAACAGAACTGATGACCAGCACTGGATCTCTGTCTGTCTGTGGCTACGAGTTCATATATCTCATCTGTTATTGTTTTCTGCTTCAGCTTGTCTCTGATGGCTATAACCTTGATATAAATCGAATTCAAATAATCAATGTGCATGTGTGTATATCAATTCATTGTATATATGCATGGATATGTGTTGGCATGCATATATCTACATATATACACATATTAATGTGTCTACATATATATATCAATCAATTCATTATACATATGCAGATTAATGTGTGAATTTATTATACACACACGCTAATTTGTATATAATGAACTTATATATATGTGCACACACATTAATGATTAATCTGTATATATATACCAATTAATGTGTGTATATGTATAAATCCATTATATATACACATGTGCACACATTAATCTGTATATATATACACACATTAATCGGTATATATATAATGAATTCATATATAATGTGTATACATGTACAGATTAATGTGTGTGTATATAATAAATTTATATATATAATGTGTGTATATATACACAGATTAATGTGTGTGTATATAATGAATATATTTATATACATAGATTAATGTGCGGGTATATATATATTATATATACATACAGAATTTGATTTATATCAAGTTTATAGTCATTAGAGACAAGCTGAAGCATAAAACAATAACAGATGAATGACCAAGGAATTTGTAGTTATGTTTGTCTACACACACATGTATGTACACTTGCACACACATACTTTATATATATATACGTGTATGCATATGTATGTGCGTATACATATACACACACAAGTACAAGTTCCTCAGTCATTCATCTGTTATTGTTTTATGCTTCAGCTTGTCTCTTATGGCTATACCCTTGATCTAAATCAATTTCAAATATATATACACATATGAGTTCTTCAGTCATCATCTGTTATTGGTTTATGTTTCAGCTTGTCTCTTATGGCCATACACGACATAATTTAAATTCAAATGAATTAATGCTGCTTCATCAGTTTATGTGTTATGGTTACATCTTTAAAGTTACATTTTTGTTTTCCATTGCTGGCAGATGTTTTAAAGCTGGGAGATTCAACTCGGATCAATGAGCGTTGCTTGGAACTGCAGAAGAATAAAAGCTGTGGAAGATCCAGCAACAAGGTGGTAGCAAGTGTACCCTTTTCATAATGTACTGAATCTTTTCCCTGACATAAGACTTTCTTATTATATTATGAAATTTAATATTGATGTGAACTTTTTACCTGCTCTAAGGCTTTTCTCATTGCAGTATAGAATCCTTAGTTTCTATGAATTGTTTTTAATATGAACTCCACTATCATTGAGTACTCTATTAAATTTGCAATGCCTATTGATAATTATTGGGATTGTTCTATATGGTGGTCATTCATTTTACTTTCTTTCACTAAACGAAAATATTCTAATATTTTCAGTCAAAGCCAATTAAAAATTTATGAAATGCAGGGTATTCAGTCTCAGTTATCTTCGTGTAAGCTATAGTTCATTGGATGGTTCAGAATTAAGATCATATGTACAAAATTTAACTAATTACTTTGTACATTACAGTTTTGACAATCAAGAAACTAAGTGTCATGAGGAGGTGCAAGAACAGCACAACTGCCCATAAACCATTATTTACTTCAAATTGTTTTAGATTGTAGAAGAAGGCCCTGAAGACTGTCGTTATTTATATATATATATAAACAACTAAACAAGTATTGAGATCAAGCAATTAGCAGTCAAGCTACCACTGGTTGCTCAAGCTTCTGTGTTTAAGAATTGATGAATTATTTCAAGTTGATGTTGCAAGTGCTCCATGATGATTTTGTGTCAAGTATTCTGGAACTTAAAGAGCTGAACCATGTAAGGATCATATACCTTGATTACTAGCAGTTGGTGAAGAATAGGATGTTAGGAACTACTGTTCTGATATCTGTATTAGGTATTAGTTAGTGTTGGTTTGGGTGCATATACTTTGTAAGTTGCCCCATTTGCTAAATTAGATTAAAAGTATTTATCTCTTATGTATGGAGTAGTAGTAGTTGTCTTCAGTTAGACTCTTTATATTGTATTTATCCCACGTGTATGGGGTAGTAGTAGTTGTCTTTAGTTAGACTCTATATGTTGCATAGTTACCGGGAGACGCAGGGTACTAGTACTGGTATGGGGACGGGGATGCCAATCAAATTAGGGTACTTGAATTAAATGAATAAAGAGATGGCTATTTTATAGGTAAATAATTCACCAGAAATTTTGGGTACGGGGACTGGTACATTGTCTATGTTCCCATAATGGAGAATCCCGGCAACTATAATATGTTGTAATGACTCAGCAAGTGTAAGACATCTTGAATATATATATTTGGAGCTGCTGCTCTATTGGAGGATTGCCCCCTCGAAGTGGTGCTGCGAACATTAAAATATTCTAATTTCTGTTTTATCTGTGCATTCCATCTGATTGAGATTCGTTATTGCATATTATATTTTGTAGGGTCTTATTTATCTTTGCAGGTTCCTTCCAAGTGGTATCATAGCTCTTTCTTGGTCTCCTTCTTGGCAATTCACAATCTCTCTTTTCGGAACTTGGTGCACTGAAGCACCTGTGATAGGACAAGAGCCTCTTGTAGGATCGAGTGAAACTCCTGACTGATTAAGTGAGGGAAGTACTTGGGCATAAAATCAGCCCAAAAACTCATTGTGAGGACTGAAATATTTACCCTTAATTTTTTTGAAATTTAACAGAACAATATTAGCACAAACACCATTGATTGGTGTTAGCTCCGAAGATAACCAACTTGGAAAGTAACCCTTCACCAAGAGTGTTCACCAAGATCCCAATGCGGGCGCGGTGATAGCATATGGTGCCAGGGATCATTAGCAACTAGAAAGAAATGCAAAGCTGCTAGGTGGTTAGCCAATCATGAATGAAAAGTAATGCTGGAAATACAAGTAGGCGGATAACCGACCATAAGCTTGACCACTGATTCAGCGGGAGCAATATTAATTACAAATTATAAGGCGGCAAGCCAACCATGAATCCACTCTACCACTTATTCAGTGGGGGGAATTATTAAACTTAAATGTGCTGAAAGTAAAATGCTTCAACACTTATCCAGTGGGAGCCAAAAACAAAACTAAATTGCAGCAATAAATAAACAGCTGTTAGTACTACTAACCAGCTTTACAAAGATGGAGTTTTTAGTTGCAAATATATAGAATTATGCTTCCAAAATCACCAAGAGTTAGAGTATAAATCTCTAACTATTACAATATGACAACAATATAAAATTGAGCTCAAATTAGCAGTATAACAAAATTCAACAAGTCTGATTAGAAACAGCAAGTATAGAAAATCAGACCAGCAAGTCCAAAATTTACCAAAATGCTCATATCTCTCTCCAAACACCTCCAATGAAGATGAAACTAAATGCAAATGGAAGCTATGAGTTGGGCAATCAAGTACCAAAGGAGCAACCACGCCAAATATCTCTGGATTATTTATGCACGCTTTCCAAAGCAGCCACAGTGAAACCCCAATCTCCAAGAAGGGGCAACCAGCTCTAAAAATTCAAAGACAACACCAAAAATTCCGAAAGCTTGTGCAAAGGGGCGCCCAAGCAAGGGAAGAACATAGAGCCAATACCTAGAATGAAAGAAAATTCACCCATTGAGTTACGAATGAAAACATGCTACAGCCATACTCGAACCAGCAATATTAAAATCAGATTATACAACAACAATCTGAATTCGGAAATCAGGAATAAACTCAATTTGCACTCCTAGATGAAGCATAGTGTTCAAAATCTAGTTAGGTACTGTCTTGCAAGTATGAAACTAAATGAATGGAGCTAGGAGGTATGCGTTCCTCGAAGCAAGAGCTTTGAATTCATTTCAACAACATTTTAATACAATCACCAACGGATGCTAAATGAATGAGCAAAGCCTCATATAAATAACATTCTGTGATGACCTTTCAACTTCCATCTTTTCCCTCCAAGAAGGGACGCCCAAGACATTTTTGAAATGTTTTACTTTTAAAATATAATTTATTCTCCCTCTTCTAGATGTCCAAGGCACATGAGCACTTAATAAACATTATAAAATATTTAATTACCTCACGAGGCATCCACCCTCAAAGCCCACCTTTTAAAACAACCTTAAGTCATTCTGTTAGGCTAAGGTCCCAAAATGATATTAAAATATTAAAATGACTTAAGTTATCCAATTTGCTCAACAAGCTCAAAGTGCCTAAGGCTCATATTATCAAAACTACTGAAATAGAACTGCACTACAAAAACTAAATTGCTTCCAAACATAGCACTGCCCGAAATAGAAAGATGACTGGAGATGACTGAGCTACTGCTAGGATGACACTGCCATAAATAAAACTTACTAAAAATAGCAAACTGCTATAAATAATAAGTGTTCGCAAACACCTTTTGAGCACAAACCGAGCAATCGTCATGACTTACTAAAAATAGTAAGTGCCCGGAAAGGTTGTCAGATGGAAATGCATGTTATACCATTTTGAAGCGCTCTGAAAACCCAGAAAAACCCAGAAACCATTCTCGCATGCAAAGAATCTGCCAGAAATGCATGTCATTTTCTTGTCATGCATGTTACCTTATCCTGAAGCTCTCCAAAAACCCATAAAACTCCACTAGACATGCATCAAAAACTCTCACATGCAAACCTTCAAAACCTCCTATAAAATAGGAAGCCCTAATTTCCATTTCTGACTAGCCTACAGGCCTCCGAAAATAGGCTATCAACCACAAAAGAGCATATGGCTAAAATGGGGACATTACAAGGATTGAGGAGTACCTGAAGACCCCCAAGTAGTTAGAATCTGAGGGAATTTGCCTGCAAAAAGGGTCAACAACTTTGCATCTTATATTTTTAGTAGTTTTTACCCCAAGTGTATACAGTGAGTTGTTGTTAGGAGGTAAAGTTGTGGCTGGAATATTAACAACTACTCAATGGGAAAATTGTTGATACCTTGAGAGCATTTCTTGATTAGACAACCTCTGAGTGCTATGAGGTTTTCCCTTGAACCTCTAGTCAATTACAATATTTTGGGGGCTGATTCTTTAGAATTGAGTTTTTGCTAACAACAATTGTCATTCATGAATCATAGTTGTAGAGAGGAGTTTGTATGGGTGGTTACACAATAGTTCCAATACAACTATTATACAGTCCAACAGTTCCAAATTTTTGAGGTGAAAATCTCCTAGTCAAAGAGGGATTTGGTACTTTTGACTAAATATTTTGCCCAAAGGGTATTATCTATGAAAAAAACAATTGGTGCAAATTTTTGGACCTTGTGAGTAAATTAGCTAATTATAACATTGAGCTGATCACATTGGTCTATATATCAGGTAACCCACCAAATTGTCACTTGGAAACAATAGTGTGCCTCCCAAAGCAGATTCTAAGGTTGAAGTTGAAATAGCTAACATCCAACATACTCTTTCCAACATGCAACTACAATTTGTCAGCCTCAATATGAATATTAACCAAGTTGACTTTGGCTTGATCAGCTATCCAAATAGTCTAATTTTCGGACCAACTATAATTGTTGCAATCAACATAATTTAGAGAGTATCTCTAGGGGCCTCCCAAAGCCCTCAAATATTGATATGCCCAAATTTCATGGGGACGTTGGCAGATGGTTAGGAATTATGGAATGCTACCTCGATATTTATCAAGTTCATAAAAATGAGCATGTTGCTTTGGCTAGCTTTGCTTTAGGAGTAGTAGCCTAGTGGTATCTTTGGTGTACCAAGTTGTGTACAAGAATATCCAAGTTGGCCAAATTAAAAAATCTCTTCTTGCTTGATTCAAGTCAAGTTTGTATGAGGACCTAGAAGGAAAATTCTTTATGCTTGTTTAGATAGGAACTATCATTGACTATATCACCAATGTTGAGATGCCAAATTTTACATAGGGGCTATCAAACATTGCTCTTAAAAGTTGTTTTTTTTTAAGCAAAAGGCACGAAGGCCTATATATATATATTATAAAATAAGATTTTACATAAGTTCAGATAACCCCTTATCAGCAACTATATGCAGACTCTTAAAAGTTGTTTTATTTTGAGCTTGAAACTAGAAATTTAGGCAGAGATAACAATGAATAACCCACAACATATGGGCTAAGGCAAATGTTCTTGTAGTTGTTTGCTTGGTAGAAGACAAGCCCGTGGCTCAAAAAAATTTGGGGACTCACTTCTTAGTCCACCTAGCTACGAAATGATTTAGGAGATTGGGTGAGTAAACCCGCTACTGTCAATAGGCTATCCCAAGAGAAGATGATAGAGAAGTGGGCTAAGGGACTTTCTTTTAATTGCTATCAAATATGAGAGAAAGGCCACTTGTGTAGAGAACAAAGGTTGCATCTCATTGATTTACTAGGTGTGACTAGTGATAGTAAGGAGTCTTTGTACAAGGAGGACAAGGAAGCTTTACAGAGCATTGAGTCAACAAAGGAGGGTCATATCTCTTTTCATGCTTTCTCATATTTCTCTTCTCCCAAAACCCTCAAAGTCATTGGTTACATCAAG
Source organism: Sequoia sempervirens (assembly GCA_007258455.2). Classification (NCBI taxonomy): domain Eukaryota; kingdom Viridiplantae; phylum Streptophyta; class Pinopsida; order Cupressales; family Cupressaceae; genus Sequoia; species Sequoia sempervirens. The sequence continues at coordinate 574,096,578 of VDFB02193867.1, read as the reverse complement.
CACCAACAAGTTATGGATCTAATTGATGGAGGCAACACTCGTAATTTCACTAGCAAGAAACTCACTAACCAACTCCATAGTTATGTCCATTCCTGCAACAATTTCCAAATTATGGTGGGTAGTGGAATTACCATGTGATATGGCAATAGGTGTCGTAATGTCAAATTCTCCATGGAGGATTGTTAGCTGACCTCTGAATATATGCTTTCTCTATTGATGGTGCTATGTGGTCTTGGGAGTGCAATGGTTGCAAACATTGGGACCACTCACTTGTGCTTTATTCCCACCTTTTGGATGAAATATTGTCCATAGGGAAAATAATATGCTTTGCATGGTAAGAAGGATACATATGTTCACTTGGTTACTTCTCACAACATAGAGAAGTTGTTAAAGGAGGGACATTCTAACATTATTGCAAGGTTCCACTCTCTTGAAGCTCACTCTCCCTCATCTTCTTCTCCCCCTCTAGATTTGCAAGGGATATTTTGGATTGGCATCAACATGTTTTTGAGGAACCTAAAGGGTTGCCTCCAGGATGATCACATGACATTGCCATTCTCATAATACCAAGTAGCAATCTTGAAGCATCTGGCCCTACAAATATCCTTTTTAACAGAAGAGTGAAATTAAGAAGGTGCTTTGGGAGCTATTAGAGATTGGTGTCATCTTATCTAGTAGAAGTCCTTATTCACACCCCCTCCCCCCCTCCCCCCCTCCCCTCCATCTTGATGGTTCCTAAGAAAGATGGCAAATGGTAGATGTGCCTAGATTTCAAGGAACTCAACAAGTTGACCATTGAAGACAAGTTCCCTATTCTCATAATAGATGATTTATTGGATGGGCTTATTTGAGTCAAGATGGAAGATATTCCCAAAAAGGTTTTCTAGAAATATGGTCACTGTTAGTTCTTGGTGATACCCTTTGGCTTGACTAATGCTCCCTATACCTTTAGAGTTTGATATCTTTGCAAATTCAAAGGCTATCTCAAATGTCCAACTGCTACCTCTACAAATTCATTTGGGTATTTTTTGATGGTATTCTAATTTACAATGGCAATTAGGATGATCATATCTAGCATGTGGAGCTTGCCCTCCAAGTTTTAGAGGATCATTCCCTTTTCGCCAAGTTCTCTAAGTGTGCAAGACCGAGATTATTTGGGATACATTGTTTCACAAGAGAGAGTATGAGTGGATCCAAAAAAGATAATGGCAATGCACGATTGGCCCAAACGCAAATCACTCAAAATTTTCTTAGGCTTGCTTGGGTACTACTAGAAGTTTGTTGGGAATTGTGGCAAAATTGTAGGACCTCTCATAGCATTGCTCAATTTTTTTTGGTATGGATTAAGGCAGCTGAGATAATCTTCCATGCCCTCAAAGTTGCTATGTGTTCCACCCCGGTTTTGGCAATGTTCAGTTTTCAATAACCATTTGTCCTAGAGTGTGATGCTTCTAAGACATGTATGGTGCTGTCTTAATGCAAGAGGGTCAACTGCTTGCTTTTACCAGCAAGCAACTAGCAAGGTAAAATTTGGCTAAATCCTCTCTTGAAAAGGAGAAGATGACTATTCTACATATTGTTCAGCATTGGCATCCTTACTTATTGGGCCGCAAATTCTAAACCAATGTTGATCATTATAACCTTAAATATAACTTGCTGCAAAGGGTGTTATCCCTTGAATACCAAAACTAGGTGACTAAGATGCTAGATTTTGATTATGAGATTGTTTATAAAAAAGGCAAAGAAAATGTGGTGGTTGATGTACTTTCTTGCAAGTATGAAGAGGAAAGTTCATTATTCTCTCTCTTAGTTATAGAACCCACTTGGATGGAGGCAATTCTTCTAGAATGGGAAGTTGATTCCAAAATTTAGAATATTATTCCATTGTTGGAACAAGATCCTTAGTCGGTGCCAAGGTTTATATGGTTGGGACGAGTGCAGAAATACCATGACTGCATTTAATGGAACTTCATTCAACCCCCACAACAAGCACTCAAGCTTCTTGAAGATATATGATTGCATCAAGTGAAGTCTTTTTTGTCATGGACTTAAGCAGGATGTCAAATCTTTTGTGGTCGAGTGTGAGGCATGTCAACTCTGTACAACATAAATGTTTTGGGGAAAAATCAGCAAACCAAAAGATCCAAGTGTTGTTAAAAAAATCAGGATTTAATTGGAGAAAAATTGAGAAAAAATTGGACATTCAAAAACCATAGAAAAGGGCAAAATAAGGGAGAAAATCATACCGCTTTTTTAAATTTAAAGGCATTTCAATAGTAGAGAGATATACAAAGTAAATAAAATTGAGAGTTTAGCCCATGAATTGTGGAATATAGATTTTTATCATCTATATTCATATTGCTGATTGCATTGCATTGCACAATACATAGTGCATAAATAATAACTAGATGCTTATAGTTTTCGAATTTTCAATTACAATCTACTTTGCATAAAGTCAACCTACAAACTAAGCATAGAGTTCGAAAAAATCAGATGTAGCCAATGATTCTTGCTGCTACGAAGAGGGCTACAAGTCCTAATGATGAAGGTCCTTTGTAAGAGCCTCTCCTAAGTTGTTGAATTAGATCATTGTCAAGGTAGGCCTTTGTTAGGATATCAAAATCATCAAGATCAAGGACATCATCATTTGCAATCCACTTAGAATCTGGATTGATCTTGTTGAGGTCAATTGGCTGGTCTTCCTCAACGGTACTTGATTTTTTCCATATAGAAAATAGATTTGGCAATTGAAAGTGACAAAAAACAACGATTACAATTTATAATTATGATTGCAAATATTTCAAAACCCTAACTTTGAGCTTTCTTTAGCTTTAGGTGGAGGTTATGGTGAATGAACAAAAAGTCATTCATTTGTTGTTGCATTTCTTGGAATGTACATGTTCAAAAACACTGTAAGTACGCTCGCAAGTGGATGAATTACGTGGTTGGCTCAAAATATGCATTGCCATTCATCAAAGAGTTTTGGCTTCTTGGCCACCAAAATCCCACCATTGCGTTGAAAAACACATTATCTTGAAATGATATCATGTAAGATCTCCTAAAAGCTTAACACTTTTTATATACAAGTTTACAATAGAGAGAGATTGTCAAAATTTTATGGAGTCTGATTTAAAGGTCTTCTTGCCTTGCATGACAACCATACTCGAGAGAAAACCCCTTGTTTGCATGTAGATTGACAACTCTACCAAAACTGCATCCAACTTTGTTGGGGTAGGAAATATTTTCTCCTTGGACATGAGTAGGCCCATTGTGATCACAACATCATCTTTGAATGAGGGGCTATAGAACAACAATGGATTTAGATAGTCTCTAGTGGCATGAGGAGGGGAGTACAATTTTCAATCCCATATCCTATTGATTATGTCCCACAATTACATGCCCTTTTCCCTATTATTTTCCATCCTATCACTCATCTTGTCATTGGCCCTATTCATGACCTCATACAAATAGCCCATGGGGGATTTCTCCCCATCCACTAGTCTCAAAGCTTTTACTAGAGACTCTAAAATTTGACCACCTATTTTGCTGCATCCCAAAAACATGTAGGAAAAATGTACTTTGCCATTGTTATGCCATCCATTTTATTGATCAAGCTAGGCCCCATCCACTCATGGTGGCTCTTCATATAACTAGCTTGACGAAATGCATAAACATGACTCAACTTAGGCCATGCAATTTGAAAGTTAGAAACAAGGGTTGGTTGGAAATTGTTGTTGAAACTTGAAAGAGGTCTATGACTACCTTGAAATGTGTTGTCTATTGCCAAACTTGAAGTCGTAGTGAAAAAGCTTAGGTAACAACAAAAAAAAACCTTAGCCATGTCGTCCAAAATGTGCCTTTGAAATGCTAAAGAAATTCCGAAACTACCTTCTAATGAATTTATATCTCTTGAAAATCTTTAAAGAAAAAAATTGTGTAAAAATACATTGAAAATTAGTCAATATATTGATAGTCATGCGTTAGCTGAATTTTTTCATGATTAAGATTTGATTAAATGGCAAATAAACAGTCAAAATTGTGGCCAATCATTTTACGAAAAAATAAATGATTGTAAGAGGGAAAAGTTGAGATTGGTAGTGATTCTTGGTTAATGGTATTTTTTTCCCCTTTTTTCCTTCTATGGTCAACACAACAAAGGGGAGACAGCCAAAATTCTAGGATTGCTACATTTCCTTCCTATTCTATACATAGCTTGGGCAGATATTTCCACGGGTTTCACTATAGGGATTGTTGTCAAGAAAATGGGACATAGGTCGAAGTTTTGAGCCCAAGGAATTCTTACGAGTTGTATTTATACCCTGGTGACAACAATAGTAGAATGAAATAGATTATATAATGTATAATAACATAATGCGGTAATAAATCAGAACCATAAGCATAAACCTTAGTCACATTTCAGATTAAATAGTTATTAATAGTGCCTTTGTACATTATATTCATATCATTTGATACAACATTGTTTGATCTCAATATATTCTCTTTATCTTCTTGTACCTATCCTATATTCTATCATGTTTTCTTACCTTCTCTTATCTCTTACATATTTTCATCTATATACATACTATTTGGGACGTGTCCCTTACAATATACAACTAATCTTATTGGTCTTAGTTGGCCTTGGGCTCTGCATTCCATTTGCGACAACTCATAGTGGGTTCTGCTTCTTCTGCAACTCTGTTATGTCTTTTGCCATATCTTTGCCAACATCATCTCCCCTTTCAAAACTATGTCTTGTCCTCAAGACATGCAAGATGGACTTAATTTGCAGGTAAAATGTTCTTATAGATCTCTTCTAGTTGAACAAATGTGCTGTCCCATTGGGATTTTGTTTGTTGGAGGACTTGTACTTGTGTGAGAATGCATTCAACTTTTGGCATAGTGGATGGGATTTGTATTTGTTTTACCATGTTCTGTGCATCACGAAGGAGGCCAATGATGTGCAATCCTTAAATTCACTACTTCTCTTAATTGTTAAATTTGACCCTTTATTATGAAGAGGTGTGGAAATACACAATCAGCACTAGCCCTCAAGGAACAAGGCACTAAAGTGATGGCATATAGAAGGGAGGAGATCCAAAAAGACATGAATTACAGTAGTTGATTGAATCACAATCAAGTGCAACATCACTGGGTAAATTCAATTGAATAAAGAAATTATTTGTTTCAATGGGAAATATTGGAAAAAGAGTGAAGGAAAACAATAATTTAATGTGTAAAAGATATTTTGGAAGGAGAATTGATGAAAGTTAAAAAGTGTAATTCATAACTGATGGAAAGGATAAAATTGATAAGAAAGGATAATTATGAATATTTATGTGAAAATAATATTTTGGAAAAAGAAGTGGAGAATGTTAAACCAAAAAATGAAGAATGAGAAGAAAAGTTGAAGTTGTTTGATGAGATTAAAAAGAAGAATGAATATTTGGAAGAAAAACTAAAGAGAATAGAAGAGGAAAATACTTTACCTATGTTCCATGGCATTTCGGGGATGGGGATGGGAGGATGGTAGGAGATGTGTTTCGGGACAGCAATCTGAGGGCCGATATTTGGGGACGACGATATATGAATTTTTTTTTAAGTAGGTGCAATGCACCCATATTATTAGGGGTAAATGCTTTTGACCAAAGCTATGAATTGGGTACAAGAAACCACAAGAGACAACCAAACCTGCGAGCGCAATGGCACAGCGAAGTCACAAGGCCTGCGAGCACATTGCCCAGCGAGGGTTTGAACTCTAGTGGCCATCACTACAACCAAGCGACTTGACCACCGAATCACACCCTTATCGGCACGATATATGAATTTTTCAATATATATATATAATTTTTTAAAAATATATTGTATAGAGAGAGAGAAAGAGAGCAATCTGAAATATAACTTACAACCAAGAGAATCTGATTTACATTGATAACTGATAGCATCATAGCAACAACATCAATATGTGCATAAATAATGACAACAGTAGTATAACAACAGTATAAACTACAAAGTATAAACAACAATAAGTTAGAAAAACGGCTCCTAGCAAGCAGGTATATGAGTTTATGTTTTATGTTTTTAGGTATATGAGGGGCATGAGAGGGTTTGCGGAACCCCCACGCCAAAGACAAACCAATAAAATTAAAAAAAAAAAAAACAATGAATTTTTAATTTTAACTTTTGTTTTTTAAGTGACGCCATGGGGGACGCCTGGACATTTCCAGTACAGTTTGGGGGTGCCTAGCCGTCCCCTGGCTGTTTCAGGGATGGCTAGGCATCCCCTTTAGTTTTGTAGATGTTTCCTAAATCAGGGACGTGTTTCTTGGTATTTCCTAAAAATACAAAATTAGAGGGGACGACTTGACGTTCCCCCATCCCCGAAAAGCCTCAGGGGACGGGGATGTAGGGTTTAGGGGTGGGGATGCGTCCCCGTGCAACACAGTAGTTTATAGAAGGATGAAATATAAAAATTGAAAGAACAAATTAGTTAATTAGATCAATCACTTCTAGCATGCATTAAGAAAAATGAGTGTCTAAGACCAAAGCTTACACTATGTAATGTCTCATGTGATACAAATAATGTATTTTATTCATTTGATGAACCATTTATAAAATATGATATAGCTAAAACTTCCGTTGATAAAAAGTGTAAGGTTGGAAATACAATATTCTTGAATGTACAACTCTTGCTAGTTGTGATGATAATGACAAAGGATTTTGTCCAAAGAAAGTTCATTTTAAGATGATGAAAAGATTGGGACATGCAAGAAAAGTTTTTAAAGAGCCCATTAAACCAAGAGTGAGGCCAAAGATTGAAGGCCTTGGATACGTTAGTGGTAAAATAAATAAAGATGATATTATAGGTTTTAGTGGTAAAATAAATAAAGATGATGTTCTAGGTTCAAACAAATCAGCTCAAGGAATGTAGTGTATGTAGTGTTCCCATTGTAACAAACAAGGTTATAGAAAAAAAAAGTGTTGGGATCTGTTGACGTGGTTTTTGCGACTACACCAACACAGAATAAAGTTGCCAACGGCTACCCTATCCTCTCTTGAACAAAGTTTCCTGTATGCTAAGATTGCGAGATAGATCATACATTTAACTCCAAGGTTCCTTTAGTGCGAATAGTCTCAGTTGGCTTGATGTGATATTGCTGGTATTTGAAGGGGACTTACACAATTGTTCGACAGTTGACAGTAGACAGCGGACTAAGGGCTTTCGTGTAATTAAAATGATTTAGCAAGTGAGTACAAGTTTCCTAATCTAACAAAAAATGAACTGAAATTAAATGAGTGTAGGGCCTAAGAAGTTTATGTTCTACTCTAAGGCGTGGGACATGGCGATCAATTCTTACGGACTTCAACCAAGCTCCGTTTTGCCTCACTTCGGATAGCTTCCGCGGAACTGGTGCAATCTTCAGAGGAGTGACTCAAGATGTTCAGATCACGATCTAGCATGAAGACACCATCACAACGACGCATGCCAACATATAAACCATAATCGAAGTTAAGTTTCACAAAGTTCCAGTTGACCACGCGAGGCGAACCCACTGTCAGCGAGCCCGCTAGTGGTATGGACGAACGAAGTCTTGTTCAAATCGAGCACCACATTCCACAATTACTAATTACTTGCATGAAATGAAATCTACTTTACTTCAAGCTACTTTAAGATGCTACGTGAATTGGAAGGACGAAGAAGCCTCGACAACTACTCATAACAAAGAAGAAATCACCATCAATGAAAATTCTTTTATTATGAAAGCATTCACGACAACTTCTTACAAAGTATTCAAAGGGAAGACTTTCCTTCCTTTTCAATCTAAACTATACTATCAAACTATTCTACTCTCTACTCTATCAATTCCTCTCTTCTCCTTCTCTGCTATCCTAACTCTAATCTAATTCTAATGAATTACAAATGAGGGGGACTCCCCCTTTTATAGTTGGCCAAGTCCAACGGACGGCTCAGATTACAATCAGTTGGATGGCCCAGATTGTGCCACCTCAGCCCTAAACAAGATTCACCCTAAAAACCACCACCAAGAGGAGTGGGGTAATAAATGAGCCATTAATGTCCATCATCCTTCTAGAAGATTCCAATTTTGAAACGCGTTCACACTGTTCTTGATCTTCTTCTTGACATTGCTCTTCAACTTCGCTCGAGCTTCCATTCTTTTCTCCATCTTGAATTTTGAAAACATTTCTTCTCTGTCACTAAGTCTCAACACTTAGCCATTTTCTTGTAACTTTTCTTCCTTCGAGGTTGAAATGTCATCTTGGATCACTTAAGTCATCAATGCTTGGTCTCGACGTTTCTCCTGCAAAACAAGCAAGGAGAAAAATATTAGAACATTTCATAAAAAAAAACTCAGCTTACTTACCAGGATTTCACGCTTTGACTTCCAAGGGTTCATTGTCTTCACTAGCCAACTTTGCATTCAAATTCTTCATGCCTTAGCCAAACTTCCAACCCATCTTGTATTTTTCCTGGGCATACTTCACCCTGATGTTTCATCCAACTCGGACTCGAGAAAAATGCTCTCATCAGGAATTTGATAAAAAATTATCTAGGTACTCAACTTCAAATTCACCCGCCAAGGCAACATATTTCAACATCTTTTTCCTCTCTTGCCTTAGAAATTTTTTCAAACTTTTACTTAGGAAATTCATTATTCCAGTGCCCATCAAAAATCTTCATCTTGAAGGCTGCAGCGAAGCATGGAAGACTTTAAAATCAACTTCTCATCGGAGATCTTCAATACCCAGAAGAAAATTTCTTTCAGAACTTGTCGAACTCATGGGTGTACAACGAACGGGTTCATTTAATTTTCTTGAATTTTGCACCTTGGAAAAATAACTTTTAGCAAATTTATTCTTGCTCTTCAACACCTGTGAACATTTCTTGTTGCTCTGTCTTGAAAGATTTTATCAATCCTATGCAGCTGGCATTCTCTGACTTCGTCTCCGGCAATTTTGCTCGCGTCTTGGTCAACTTCACCAATACTTCAACTTGGGTGTATTTCTCCTAAGGAAAATTTCTTTGCCTTAGAAAAAATTTAAATCACTTAGCACTTTGAAAAAAAATAAAAATAAAAATTTCTTTTTAGAAAATTTTCAATTTCGTCTTCAAATCATCTTGTCTGTGGTGAGGAAATTTTTATCAACTCACTTATCACAATTTTCTTTCAAATGCCTGGAGTGCATCTTGCATGTTATGAAGAAAATATTTTCCTTTCTCAACGCCCAACATATTCATCTTTATCACCTTAGGCGCATTTTATGTTTGAAGAGGACATTTTAAATTTCAACGCCTAGTATTATTCACTCCACCCTTGGGCACATTTGCATTATGAAGTGGATTTTAAAACTTGCCTTTTCAACCCATTTAGAATATTCCCTCCTTGCATGCATACGTTTTGCCCTTTTCCAACTTTGCATGCCATTGGTTTTGTCCTCACATGCCCTTACTTGGGCGCATTTTGCTATGTGTGGAGGATGAAACTCTTTGACTCCTTTGGCTTCTTTCTTGGGCGCATTTCCTACCTGATGAAGGATGGGCGCAAATGGAGGGTGGTGGAGGATGAGTTTTTAACTTAGAATTTTTTTGACATTCAAACTCTCAAGGTGGGCGCATTTTGGATAGGCAGGAGGATTAACATCTTTGACTTTCCTTGACCTTTTGTGAACTTGGGCGCATTTTGCCATAGGAGGTGGACGAGTTTTACACTTAGAAAATTTTTAGCATCTTGCTTGCATGTGGGCGCATTTTGGCATGGCTGAAGGATGAACTTCTAACTTAGAAAATTTCTAGCTTTCACCAGCTCTTCCTTGGGCGCATTTCCTGGGTGCTGCAGGATGAAATTCATGCCTTAGAAATTTTTCATGCTTCTTCATCAACTTGGGCGCATTTGGCCATGGGTGAAGGATGAACTCCTGACTTAGAAATTTTTAAACACCTAAAGGCCAAGATGGGCGCATTTTTAGGTAGCTATAGGATGAAGTCCAATACTCAACCATTTTTTCTTCATCTTCGCCAGTTTATCCATGCACTGCTATAAATAGTAAGCCTTTTAATTCTCACACTTCGGAAGCTCAGATTGCCTTGAGATTTTGAACACTGGGTCCTCACAACTCCATTAGCCTGTTGACACTGCTATTTCGGGTTGGCCTGCTATTTTTAGCCCATTTCTGAAGGTGGTTTGCTATTTATGGAAACTGCTTGCTTTTGATATCTCCACAACTTCGTTTGCTTTGAAATTCGAATGATGTGCTCCTCACCACGTGACCTGCCTGCTGACATCGGCGCCTGCAACTGATTTGCTATTTTTAGCCTATTTCCAAAATGACTTACTATAAATAGTAAGTGCTCCGTTTGCCCTCAAATTTTATCAGCAGATAGCTTGGAAGACGCTGATTGTGGTGGTATACACCGGTTTTCGAAAATTCTGACTTTTTACCCCTCTTTTTAGGTCCCGAAACTAGAAACCCTAATTTGTTCTGCATGCATATCAAATGATCTCCGTTTGTCCTCGTTTCTGCTGCATTGCGATCAGCTCGTGATTATGAAGTGCTGGGGGGCGGCTGCCGGGATGCACCTGCTAAAAATAGTAAATTCCCAAATGAGTGACCATCTCCGTTTGCATGTCATATCATCGTGAAGCTCTCGAAAAACCCATAAAGAATATGCTGACATGCAAAGAAAACGCCGACATGCAAACCCTAAAAATAGCCTCTGAAGGCTGAATTCTAAAAGTTGTCGTCTCACTTTGCATGTTATACTGTCACGAAGGTCTCAGAAAACCCAGAAGGAATCCTCAAACATGCACTGAAAAACTCCTCATATAAACCCTTAAATTTGCTCCGGAAGCTGAATTGCTAAAAATAGTAAGTGGTCAGTTTCAGCTCAAACTTTGCACACGAGCAGCTTGATGTGTTCTGAATGCAGTGTGACTGACGGAATTTCAAGGATGCTGACGGAATACCTGGAATTGCACACTAAAAATAGTAAGTAGTCAGAATTTGATGAAATTTAGCTGATAGTCCACTGGGAGCATACTGATAGCAATGTCAATCTCTGTTTTCAACTTATTCACTTCGTTCGACCTCAGATTGACCAGGAAAGTACAAACCCTAATTTTTAGACTTGACCAAATTTCACGTTTTAGGCTCACAGACGGGCACATCCTGGAAAGGCAGATATCAGAAAAGAGACAGAGAGAGAGAGAGAGAGAGAGAGAGAGAGAGAGAAAAACCAAAGCCAAAAGACCAAAATGGAGCAAAAATTAGGGGTCCCCATCTTGAATGGGGCGATGTGTGAAAAGGTCACAACAGGATCTTCACTCTTATAGCCTTTGTGGATTGAGGAATCAATCTAAAAAGATGTGTTGGAATAAAAAGTGGAAGAAGGAATCTATGATAGGATGTATTCAAATTAATTGTGGATGGATTGATGGATCTAATTGGAAAAGGATTACAAATATGTTTAAAAGGTTGTACAAGTATAAATATTCATATGTCAAAAATGATAGCAATCAAGAAAAGTTTGAATGTTTGAGTAGGGTTAGAGCATGCCAATGAGGGTGCTGTTGAGCGTGCCAACAAGGGTGTTACCAAGGAAGAAGTAAAGCACATCAAGATGATTGTTGTTGAGGAAGAATTAGAGAGTGCCAAGAGGGCTATTGGTAAGGAAGAACCGTGGCAAGAAAGGCAATCATGAAGGATGCAATTGGTTTCACCAGGTTGTCTTGAGGGCAATACAATGTTTTAGGCTTGGGGAGAATGTTGGCAAGATATAGAGGGTTGTGAGCATAGTTGTAAATCTCGGACTCGACAATTACTTGGCAAGCCCAAAATATTTAAAAACTCAGGACTCGACAAAAAATTGGGGGAAAACTCGGCAATTTTATCGAACATTTTAAAATACATAAATTTTTAAAATATTCTTAAAAAACACATATTGCTAAATTTGTAGAACATACTATTGATTTCCATCATCTATAAATCAAAATTAGAGTTTAATACATATCATAAACACTAATGGGGTTGAGGGGCAATGCCCCTCATGGGGGTTTGGGGGTGACACCCCCAACAAGGTTGAGGGGTAGCACCCCTCGTGGGGTTCTAGAGGCAACACCCGTAGTAGGGTCAAGAGGCAACACCCCTCATGGGGGTTTGGGGGCAACACCCCTAGCAAGGTTGAGAAGTAGTGCCCCTCATTGGGGTTTGGGGGCAACGCCCTTAGTGGGATCGAGGGGTAGTGCCCCTCGTGGGGTCTGGGGGCAGTGCCCCTTGTGCATTCCCTGTCACGATACATGGTAGGGTTGAGGGGCGGAGCCCCCGCCACCAAGCCCAAATTAAGTCCATAGCACTTCCCTAGAGTCCATAGTAAAACATTTTCCATAAGACTTGCTTACTTGCAAATCCAATTGATTCATGACTTGTAATGGCATGACATTTGTTGAAGCTCCAAAGTCAATCATACAATTCTCACCAACTTACCATTTACCTATAAAGTAACATAGAAGGGATCAACCTATGATGGACACTTATTTAGGGTAGTCCCTAAGTATACTTCAGTTGTGTCAGAGCCCCCCTTTTTATTCTCAACTTTATTAACTTGATTTTTGCCTTTCATTTGATGATTGACATCTTTTTCTTTAGTAGTGGTTCTAAATGAAACATCACCAATAAGGGCCAATACTCTAACCTTATGTTCATCTATTCTCATCATTTCTAGTAAAGGCATTGAAACCTTGATTTGACTAAGGACTTGGGCCATAGCTATTGGTGTGTACTTTGGCAAAGTACAATTAGAAACATCACTTGAGATTATAAGGACTGACTTCTCTTTCTCTTGGATTGAAACTTCTTTAGAGACACATGTTCCCTTATTATTATTATGCTCATCTTTTGAATTTTGAACTTTGGCTTTGAGCTTAAGTGAAGCAATATCGTTGCATGGTACATCAGCTTTATCCATCCTTCATTTAGCTTCATTTTCTCTAGTAGGAGTATAACTTTATTGTTCTGCTTGTTTCTCTTTAATAAAAAGACTTATTGCATTACTTGTAGCTTTACTTTCTCCTTTGCTTCTCAATTCATAATTACTCCTAACTTGAGTAGTTGTTGCAGTTGTCAGAGCTTAGATAACCGCATTTGAAGGTCTTCTCAATTTGAAATTGGTTGTAGTGGACTCAAGATTGTGTACATGGTAGGTCTCCTCCTCATCATTTGAAAAGATTTGTTGATGATAATAATTTTTTGCATGCCTCTTATCATCAATATTTGGTTCGAGTCCATATTCATTAGATGATGAATATTCATCAATGTTAGAGCACAACCTAGTTGACATCATATTAACATTTTGGTGTTTGTGATCATGTATTGCATCATGGTCAAGCACACTCATCACATGGATTATCATAAGACTCAAATAATTGCGCAACCACACATTGTAAGGAGAACAGGGAATTTGACATGACAAACACCAAGGAGTTTCCTCAACATTATTTGCACTAGGTTTCTCAAGGGGATCTGATGTTTCTTTGCTTGTTGTCCCTTTATGATTACTCTGCACTTGCTTTCCATTATGCCATGTAGTATTGTATGGTTGATAAGACAACCTTGGCATTCTTTCTTGTCTGCCATGATTTTGCCTTTCATGGGACAACTCTTTTTCTCTTCGGGCTACTTTATAGCTCAACTCTTTTTGGGCACTCATAACTTTGATCAACTTGTCTTCTTCTTATATAGATGCCTTATTATGATGTCCTTTGTCATGGGTGAGAATTTTAACATCACTTCTCTTATGTAGCTTTTTGGAGGCTCTTTGATTACTCTCAATATGTGTAGTTTTTTTATAGGCATCCCTTGATGTTTGAGGTTATTTATCTCTCAACAAATAGCCCATTGTTGCATCATAAGCATTACAATACAACACTAAACACATAGATTCATTAGGCCTCAAATAAGCATGAATTCTATTCATTACCTTAGCAAATCTTGTATTAAAATATGAAACAAATTCATTAGATCCTTTGGCACTGTTGGTAATTTCATTTATGATGAATCTAGGGTCAGTCTTGTCTCCATATTGCTCTTGGAAAATTCTTTGAAACTCAACCCAAGAGTAAATAGTTACATCAGGTAATTCCTTATATCATTCTCTTGCTTCATCAACTAGGGATTGTACAAACAATTTCGTAAGGACTTCATCTTCTATCTCAAAGTCATTAGTGATGTTTATAAATGAATTTAAATGATGCTCCCTAGATAATGCATTATTGCCTATACCTTTCCATGTTCAGGGGTGGTCTAGTAGGAATATGACCACCACCTCTAGCTTGATTATTTCTTACTCCTCAAGGCAGACCCTCCTACATTCCTTGTTGCTCTCACATTTGGGAAAAAGTTTCTTGCATTATTTATTGCAAAATTTTGAATAGATCCTCTAGGATTCACATAATCTCTGGATGAGCCAATATTTCTCAAAGCATTGATTCTCCTTCTCTAGTCATCTTTGGCTCTCTTGGCCTTAATTTTGTCTAATTTAGCTTGGAGATCATTCACTTCTCTTAGGAGATATCGATCTATATGATCACTCTCGTTTGTTGGCTAATCCTTTAACGATTTTGCGCATAAGACTTGATTTATCTTTAGAAATTGTTGGATACAGATTGGGGAACCAACACTTGCAACAACAAAAACTCTATGCTAATAGAGAAAAAATGTTCTTTTGATATGGAGAATATTCAGTACTTGGGATACACCGTGGATAGTGAGGGTGTTCGTGTTGATCTTGAGAAGATACTAGTCATCAAGGATTGGCCATCTCCCAAAAATCTAACAAAACTTGATATTTTTTTTGCAATCGGCCAATTTCTATCAAAGGTTTGTGCTTGGGTTCTTACACCTAGCATGGCCTATGAATTATGCACTTAGAGGAGGAGAAAAAGCGAAATTGAATTGGACAAAGGTACAACAACAAGTATTCGTGGAACTGCAAAGGAGGTTATGTTCAACACCAGTGTTGGCACTTCTAGATCTACAATAATCTTTTGAAATTAAAATGGATGCTTTTGAGTATACACTTGGAGCAGTGCTCATGTAGCATGGCATCCAATTGCCTACCATAGTGAGACCTTCTTTGATACAGTATGAAGGTATCCTACATATGACAAGGAGCTGTATGCCATTGTCCGAGCCTGTAAATAGTGGAAACATTATATTTTAGGAAAAGAGACTATCATCCACATAGACCTATAAGCCTCTTTAATTTATGCAGACATAAGGAAATTTGTAGAATGACAAGGAGCTATATGCCATTGTCCAAGCTTGTAAATAGTGGAAACATTATATTTTAAGATAGGAGACTATCATCCACATAGACCATAAGCCTCTTTAATTTATGCAGACATAAGGAAGGTTGTAGAATGACAGGAATCAAAGATGGTCCACATACTTGCAGCAATTTCACATAAACATTTGCAACGAGAAGGAAAGCATTAACAAAGTTGCAAATTGCTTGAGTAGATTCCAATCACAAGCCTAATAGTAGTGTTGGATTCTTGTGGCCACCAAACAACAAATTGGGCCCAATTGTATGGCATTTATCTTGATTTTGCTGACACCTACAACAAGTTAACATAAGGTAAGCAAGTTCCTAATTTTTATTTGCAACATGGAATTCTTTGTCACATGGGTAACATATGTGTGCCTACTACAAAATGTTAGAAGTTGATATGGGAGGCACTACAACTGTGTTGAAGGACACTTTGGAATAGAAAAGACCATTGCTGTACTTCAAAGGTATTTTTATTGGCCAAAAATGTGTCATGATGTCACTTCATATATTTGAGCTTGTATAGCTTGTGTCATTGCAAATCCTACAAATCACAAGTAGGGATTGTACACACCTCTTCCTATCCTTGATAAGCCTTGGCATTTAGTTTCAATGGATTTCATGTTTGGGCTTCCTACTACCAAACGTGGTTATGATTGTGTGTATGTAATGGTAGATAAGTTTTAAAAAATGGCCATTATGGTAGCTTGCAAGAAGGGGGTGTATGCATCAAAAACTGCCAAGCTTTTCTTTGAGAATGTTTGGTTACATTTTGGTTTGCCATAGAGCATCATCTCTAACAGGGATAGTAGGTTCATCAACAAATTCTGGTCATTACTATGGGCCGTGATGGACACCAAGTTAACAAATTCTATTGCATTCCATCCATAGATAGATGGGAAAATTGAGGCGGTAAATCGAATGATCATTCACATTTTACGGATGCATCATTCAAAGCATCCTTGCACATGGGATGAGAGTCTATCGTGCACTACATAGCTCCACAGGGCATAGCCCATTTGAAGTATATTTTGGGCACCAACCTTTGGCTCCTATGGATGTTGTACTTCCAGTCATGTTGAATGATCTATCAACACATGTTGAGAAGGAGGTAGACAAGGCATCAAAGTTTGTTGAAAATATTCACCATACCCAGCAGCAAGTTCATGAAATACTATAGCGCGCCGATCAGAAGTACAAGGAGCAGCATGACCAACATTGTACGCCTCATCACTTTTAGGTTGGTGACAAGGTTTAGCTTCATCTATAGGAGTGACTTCAATGTTGAGTTGTTGCATCCATATTTTTCATTGTTGTTGGACACCTCATAAGTTGTTGAGTAGATTCATAATTTAGTCTTGAACCCAAAAACTATTGTTCCATTAGCAAATGATTAGGTTACAAATGTTCTTGTTAAGACACTAAAGAAGCAACTAATTCCTCTATATCGTGTGGTGTAGGCAAAACAATTACCTCATCAAGGCAAGTGGTTTACCAAGGATCAAATTGCAAAACTATTTCCTCATTTGTTGCAAAGCATAGATGCAATGGGGCCCATTGCTTCTCAAGGAGGAACGAATGATCCCTTATCGATTCAAGAGCACTTGGGTGGCATCTAAATAGTTAACTGCGAAAAATATTAAAAATCTAATTTTTTGATATTTTCTATGTTTTCATAATTTGTATTTTCGAAGGCCTTTGGAGTGGAATTGGCCTTGAGATCTTTCCAATGATTTCGAGAAGTCCAATTTTTGCCCACGGTCTAGAGTTATGATCCCGCCAAGTTGAGGTACTCAAATTTAATAATTTCCTAGTAATTTTCAACGCCTGTATTTATTTTTTGTCTCCATCCAACTATCCATTTCAACTTCCAAGAGGGACGTGGGTTTGGTGACCTTTTAGTTTCTTGCAAATGTATAAATGGCACAATTCAAAGTTAATAAAGATAGTTTTTCAGAGGTATACTTATTGTGAATTTTCCAAATTGTGTTTGTTTATTTTTACAATTTTGTTAGTTCCTCACTAGGTATTTTCCCCTAAATTTCCTAACTAAATTCGGATAAGATGGCCCTTATCAAATAGTGCAATGCATAAGGGAAGTAGCATACAAGCTCACTCTCCTCTTCAAAGATTCACCCAATTTTTCATGTTTCTTGACTCAAGAGAGTTATTGGGCAAGCCACATAGTAGTTGATAGAACTTTTAGCATTAGATAAGGAGAGATCTATCTTTTTGGAATTGAAGGTGCTCTTCAACAAGTGTACGAAGCAACTTTGCAATTGTGTCGTTGGGTAGGTTTTGGTGCAATGGAAAGAGATGCAACTTGAAGATACAATATTGGAGCCTATCGACATTCTCTCCAAGTTTTTACATGTTAAGCTTTGAGGACAAATATATTTTAAAGAAGGCGATGTTAGGAACCCCCATTCTAATATGTGTTTGGTATTAGTTAGTAGTGGCTTGGGCACATATGATTTGTAAGTAGCTCAATTTGCTTAGCTAGAATAAAAGTATTTATCCCATACGTATAGGGCAGTCTTAGTTGTCTTTAGTTAGACTCTATAATGTGCTCGACTAACTTCTTGTCACGATCGCCACTTCACCACCAACTTTTGTTGCTTTCTCCACAGGTAATGTTAGGGGAGCTATTCTAAAGTTATGTAGTAGTAGGGCAGCAGATTGCAAGGCCTCCAAGTTGAACTTATCAAATATGGTGTGGATACCCTAGCCTCCCCTTTGGCAATTCTGTTTCAATTACATTGTTAGCGATCCATTGATTGGGTTTGTATTGAGAGGGTTCAAACTCTCATGCTACAACAAATTATTATTAGGTGCAAGCCTTAGAGCTTTGTCTAGATTAAGTTTGCTACCTTGCCATTGTGTCTCAAGACTACTATCCAAGTTAGTTTCTACATACATAGACTCAAATCCATGGGAAATTTTGCTTTTTTTTCGTGACAGATATCAATACTTAACTCTTCGTTCTTTTGAGAGGATTGCTTCATTGGGCCCAATTCGGTGCCATCATTGTTGGTACTTTGAGAATAACTCGCTCCTTCACTATTTACATTTCTATTGATAGACCACCTCCATTCATATATTCCTTGGACACTCCTCCTTAGCGCCCTACTTTGAAGGCGACTATCACTAGAGCTGCTAGAAGGGACATATCCAAATAATACATCCGAGTCACTTGGACCTCCCTTCTTGTGCTACATAGCCTAAAGCTTGCTTTTAAGTTGAGCATTTCTTATAGATGGAGGATGGTAATTATGTAGTCCTCCCTATCTGCTATGTCATTGGTCACATGGCTTGAGGTTTCCCCTTGGCCAATTGAGGGTGTGCTCCCACTAGCTACAACTCCAAATGGACCATCATATTCCTTGCCCCAATTAGCTTTGTTGTTTTCGCTCCATCTAGGAGGTGAAGACCAAGAAGCATTTCATCTTTAGATGCCCCATTTAATATGAGATCCAAGAGAGGTATTATTGCCTCTACAAGGACTTAGGCAACAATCTCTCTTTAGATATTCAAACTAGTAGTGTTTGGCTCTTTATCTTTGGGAGGCCATCACCCTATGGAGCAGAGCCTTACGTGATGTCTCTTGGGATTCCAAAGCCCCCAAGTTGATCTACTCCTCCTTCTAGTAAGAGCTTGATGACTCTAAATGACTTTTGGATACCACTATTTCTCTTGTAGACATGGGTAGACTTATGAGATGATGTCTCTCACGACTTATGGCTCAACATATCCCCTCTCAGCATTGTGGTTGTGTTTCTTCCTGATGGTGTAGTTCAGCTTCTTCTTGTTGGTATAAATCTACTCCTCATTGGCCAGTCCCCAAGCCACAAGGGCAGATGCATATTTTGAGCTTTTTCACTAATACAGAGGTTACTTTGGCCTTGGATGTTAGATGTGGTCCTAGGGGGAGTATCTTCCAGAACCCTCTTGGTCCTTGACAATCCTTGATAAGCATTGTTAGATCTTATATCTATCCCTTCACACTGGTCGATGATGGCACTGGTGGCTTCACCATTTCAAATCTAGACAGTGATACTTGATGATCTCTGGTTTTCTGCAGTGTTTGCTCTTTGGGGTTCTTGTTCCCCCTTCTTGGCTATATGTATTAGTTTCTTGACCACTTGTGTTGGTGGTCCTTTGTTGTTTTGTATTTCTTTGCTTTTGTTCTTCCTTTGTGTGGGGCCTTTTATAGGTTTCTTTTCCTATAACTTTCTATTATGTATCTGCTGTACTCTTGAGTCCCATCAACCTACTTTTGGTCATCTATGGACATTAATATAATTTCGTTCTTTCATTTGTTCTATATATTGTATTTTTTCTGCATGTGTAGGGTAGTAGTAGTTATCTTTAGCTAGACTCTATATGTTGTATTACCAAGTGTAAGGCACATTGAATATATTATATTTGGAGATGCTCTTCTATTGGAGGATTGCCTCCTCAAAGTGGTGCCATGAACATTTAACATATTCTAATATCTGTTATTTCTGTGCATTTTCTTTCTAATTGAGATCTGTTATTTTATATTATATTCTGTAGGGTCTTATTTATCTTAACAGGTTCCTTCCATAGCACCTCATGCAGATAAGACCTCCATTAATAGTGTATCACCGACCTTCGCATTTCAGCATTCAGAAATTTTCAGTGACATTTTTTAGAGTATTTTATGCATCCAATTGTTTGATTTGAATGGTATGAGCCTAATTAGCGGCAGATCTGTTTTTGCTCTGACACTCTTAGTAGAACACTAGTTACTGATTAAAATGATGTAGCATTCTCTAATTTGGGCTCTCTTCTTACTTTTTCATTGCATCTGGGTTTGAGTATCTTATCTTTGCTATTTTTTCCCTTTGATTATGCAGAAATAAATTATCTATCTTTTTTCCTCAGTAGAAGCTATATAATTGTTGGGCAGATTTTAATAGGTGGAGTGGTCAAGGCCAAGAGAAATTTGCAGGGTTTAAAATTGATGCCTGTTTACATATTATTCTTGTTTTAGCCATAGAGTATTTGCAATTTTTTACTTCACCATCTTCTTTGATTTGCAGTTTGAAAATATAACCATCAATTTTATATCGACTTATCTATAATTTTTACAAAATAAACTTACATAATAATTACTAAAATAATTTCTGCTTCTTTATTTCCAGAAGTGTATTGGAAGCTGTACAACTGTATGCACTAAGAAGGGCAATAATGGAAAAAATCTGTCAGTAAAAAAATGCTTGATGGGCATAGGTGACTACCAAATTTAAAGCCTATAAATTTGCATGGTAATAAGCTGCTAATCTCATGTAATGTCCCCATTTTGGGTTCTCTTGCATTGTAGTTAGCACTGACCTTCTAGGTGTGTGTCAGTGTTAACAGAGGAGTTATTTGATGTTTCGAGTGAGCTCAAATGGTCTAGAGGATTCATATGCCACTTTCAGATATGATTTTTGGCTTCTGGTGTGGTCTCCAATATTCTTGGAGGGAGTGTCTATTTTTAGTAGGTCACTTAGTTGGGTTCGTTTATCATTGTTCATCATCGGGATCACTTTTTCATTGTCAGTTTTTGGTTCCGATGCATTTTGGCCATTTCCACTAATTGGGTGTAATATTGAGCTATATTTAATCAATTTTACTAAGGTTGTCATTTTGATTAAAATATTTAACTGGGCACCTCATTATTAGAGCTTGTTCGAAAGAGAACGAAAAGATTTAAATGATGGGACGTTTACAAGTGACTTTCAGTGCCAGAATGTTTTAAAAGTAAAATAAATCATTTTTTGGAGTTAAAAGGCTTAATAAATCAATAAATTGTTTTTAAAAGGGAGTTTTTGGAAAGTTCCCTAAAAAGCATATTAAAAAGGGATTGAGAGCTCATTTGGGAATTATGCAGTTTATTCTATTTTTTCTCTGATTTAACTCTTGTAGTTTTGGGAGATCGAACTTCGTTTGTCTTAGTCTTTGGGAGGACGAAAACCCTCTTGAAAAAGATTAGTTTCCATGGTGAAACTATCTACTCTCGCTGGTTGTAGGAGAGATCATTCAGGTTTCTCGCTTGGATTTAAACGATTGGAGTTTTGGGGAAATTTGTGAAGTCTTTTGAAAAAGACAAATTTCAGAATATCAAGCTTACTGTTTGTAGAGGCACATCTAATACACAATAAAATATTATAGCAGAGGTAGTCTTGCCGTACCATTACTATCATTTGAGGCGGGTCATTTTATTGATACTAGCAATTGAAGATAAAGTGCTGTTGATATTTTAATTGGTTCGAATATTTTCCTTTGACTATCGAATTTCCTTTTTGAGGTTTGCCGAACTCCACAAATGAATTGCATCATGCTTTAAGGGAAGTTGTACAATTGAACACTCAGAATATTGAGAGGGGCGGAATCAGTATTCTATAAAACCATTCAAACATTAGCCATCCAATTACCAAAGCATATTCAACTGTTATAAGGAAAGAAAGCATGAAAACATCCACAACATCACAAAACACATGAACACCAGGATTTTTAAGTGGAAAACCCAAAATGGGAAAAACCATGGTAAGGGTTAGCTCACAATATATTATAACTGTTTATAGTATATTACAAAAGTGTTCACTGCAGGTGGACTCACTGCCCACAGAAAAAAAGATAGAAGAAAAAGGGGTGGCTCACAACCTATTTTGAATTGTTACAAATTGCATCTATTATATGCAGGAATACAATTCCAATGAAGTACAATAACAAACTTCACACTGATTTGGATCAATGCTTTGTTTTGCTTTGCATTCGCACAATTCTGATCTCAACATTCACAACTTATCTCTGCTTTGATCAAATTCGCATCACACATCTTGCATACAATCTCTCTCTACATTCAAAACAACAAAAGCAATCTAGCATATATATCGGCATCAAGTTTAACATCAATTAGGTCGGCCTAATTGGATGTAACACACAAAATTCAACTTGTCGGCTACAAACCTTATCATCCATAACACACGCCTCAATTCAAATCTCAAAATACCTTAAGATAGGTCGGCATGGACCTGTAATAGATCCCACATAAAAGCTCAACACATATTAATCCTTTGCATACTCATTAAACGTGTTAGGTTGGCATACCATAGGACCTAAACAAAAATCCTTCAACTGTTCATTCAATTCACAACTCGCGGACCTCAAAACATGATACCATCTGGAATTCATACCCATTTGACATCTGGCAACTTATCTTCAACACCGCAACATCGAAGACTCATCCGTGGAGAAGTGCTGAATCTCTCACACCATCACACTGAACGGGAAATGATTGTATTATGCCAGACCGGACTCTATCATTCGTATCTTCCAAAATACTTCGCGAAACAAGATGAAATCTTGGATTTAGAATCTTCTAACAAGCAAAAAAATTAGGTTAGAAGTGCAGAGAAAAATCTTCCTTTGCGGAGTGGTGTGGACCCAAAGACTGATACGCTGTAACCCTGAATCGACAGTTTTGACATTTAGTTAGATTTCCACCCAACTAAGCTTTCCAAACCAAATCTCCTTGCACAAATGACTTTCACAACACCTCAAAACCTGTTAGGATTAATCAAAATGATCCACAACAATGTTGACATCAATGACAACATTGTATTACATCGTTATGTACAATCCATGCTCATGTTGCCAAAACAGCATAATCAATGACAATCTCCTCAAACTTCCAACACATACATCATAAGAAGACTTCAAGAAGGTGTAACGTGGCATTTTGAAGAGTCAAAGGGAGGGCGCAAGGAATAAACTGCTTCTATATTTCTCTAGCTGCCACTATAGAACTCATGAAGGAAGCCGCCCAACTTAAAGAGTTTCAAATATGTTGTGGGAAGCCATCCATTTAATGGTTGCTGCTGTACACTACTTTTGGCTATTGTACAAGGAAAAAGAGGCCGTTGCAACTTGGAGAAAGGTAGCTGTACAGGTTGAAGAAGGATCAATATAAAATGTATTTCTGGAACTCAGGTAAAAAATAATAATGTAATTTCAGTTGTAATTTAAAGAGGAAGGGTGCTGCAGCAAGGGTTTTAGGTTTCCCCATGTGCAGCTACACTAATCAACAAGTCAACAAAGCATTAAGGAGTCAAGGTGACAAGGCAGCAAAGAGACAGGTAGGGTTTACGGGCGTGAAGCACATGGTTAAGAGAGCATGGGATACGGGGTTAACAAGGTTAATGAGTCACAAGACTGGCATAGTATAAAGTGAGGGAAAACATCATTGAGTAAAAAAAGTAAAAGATGGGGTTGACAATGTAAGGTGAAAACAAATATTTGGGAAGAAAGAGGTGAGTCTTCCCAACATTATTTTGTGGGTTTCTTTCGTCCTCTTTTGAAAAGCAAACTCTTTTAAATTTTGGTAACTGTAAAGCTAGGCCTAGGTTTTGTATTACATCTGCAAAACAAAACCAACAATAATTGCTATAAAATTGGGTTCGAATGCTATTGTGGGTAATCCTACACTGCAAGCCGTAGGACCAACAACAGAGCACTCAAAAGTCAAAACACAAAGTAAACATAGTCACTAGCTCTTTGGAGGAAGTTGGAGGGAACATGAGTATAGGGCACATGAAAGAATGTAGAATGATACCTCAGGTAGGCATGTTAGTACCGTATGTCCCACCTTACACCTCATAGAATCAAAACCCTCACGCTTTCATAACATCAGTGGTTTCAGAGGCATCCTTGCACAATCAAGGGCAAAGTAGCACACAAGTCAAAGAAACAAACACAAGAGAAAGGCCAACATTTGTAAATGCCAAGCAATATAAAAGGATTTTGCAGCGAAGGCAAGCCAAAAGAACAAGAAGGCTAAAATGGTTGGGATGCAATAAGTTTGTTACAATCCTTCCAAAGCTTATGAGCTTTAGCTATGCAACAACTAACCTTGAATCAATGGAAGGGCAAGTGAGAACACCCATAGTAGGGCAAGAAAACCATGAAAATCAGTTTGAAAGGGAATACGTAAGTAATCACTGTTTCAAGTACATTGAAAAGGTGAAGCAACAGGAAGAGGAGGCAGTTTTAGAGGCAAAGGTGGAAGGCAAAAGTGACCAATACAACCCTAGTTCAACTTCTCTAATTTTGTCCTCAGATTTGTATGTTAATGAGCTAATGGGTTTAAAAAAGAGGCTTGAAGGATTAGAGCTGTATGAGTGGACAAAAGATGACAAATGGCAAGAGGGCATGGATGTCAATCAGAAGCTTTCTCAGGAAAACAAATTACTTAAAATGGAAATAGCCAAACTGCAAGTCAGCATAAAAATAGGACAGCAAGAAATCTCATCCATAAAGCGGGAATTAAAGCATATCAACAAGGGAAACATTCCTAAAACAATGGAAGGGAGAGGCATTTCACATTTGCAAGAATTTCATTCAACAATAGCAAATATGGAAGCTAAAGAAGCTAAAAAAATTGAAGGAACAATTGGAAGAGGTAAAATCATGGGCCCAAGTGGCAAAAGGACCAACAACGAATCAAAAGAACTCATAGAGAAGCAGGTTAAACTTCATATGTGGGAGGAAAGAAATCGGCATGATAAGGCAGGAAATATAATAATAAAAGGGCTCAAGGATCGTGGGGAAGCAGAGCACACCGATAAGTTAATAAAAGACTTTCTAGCAGACAAGTTGGAGTGGACATGGCATATCCACCATGCAAGCAAAATTGGTTGAATGTTACAAGATGGCAGAAATAGGAATGCTAAGAGTAAAATTGAAAAACATGGAAGACAAGAACAAAATCTTAAGGAACAAAAGGTTTCTTAAGGTACACATTTCTACATAGATGAAGATTTTAACCCCAACACAATTAGAGGAAAGAAGAAAAGAATGGGAGAAAGTTGTAGCAGCAAGAAATGCGGGTACTGAAGCATGGTTGTATAGAGGGAAAGACCAAATCAGTAATAAAATAGCACATGGTAAATAGGAAGGTGGCCCGCCCTAGGAACACCTCTCAATGGTAAGCTGGAATTGCAAAGGTTACCCTTGGAGAAGAGGTCCTGGTTTAGGGCCCATAGTAGAGGGGAAGGACATAATTGCCCTCATCGAAACACATGAGCATGATGGCTGTAAGATCCCGAGTTTTGAAGGTTACATAAAGGTATCGGTTTGGAATGAGTTAACTGAAAGTGGCAAAGGGCATGGGGGAGTGGCAGTTTTGATAAAAGAATTGTGGAAAAAGAAGACCCAAATAACCAATACATATGGATGAAAATAAAAATCAAAGATCTCACAATTCATCTTGCTGCTTGCTACTTTGCTACACATGGTTCAAAATATTATAAGAAGAAGAAACTAGATAAGGAGGGCTCGTATGTAGCTTTGAAAAATGACATATCAGCATATAATAACATAGGAGAAATTATCCTAATAGGAGACTTTAATGCAAGAACAGTAAATAATCAAGCTTTATACCTTAGAAAAGAAGAGGGAATAAGAGACAACCCTCTATGGTTAGAAGAAGAAGAGAATCAAAAGTGGGAAAGAAACTCTCAAGACAAAAAAGGAGGCATCACACAATATGGAGCAGAACTGTTAGAGATATGCAGTGTGCGCGATTTGGTTATATGCAATGGGATAAAAGGTTGGCCGAGCTCGGGGAACATTACTTTTCACACTTACAATGGGCAAACTGTGGTGGATTATGTTATATGTTCAAAGAATCTTGTGGCAAGGTTAACTGAAGTAGAGGTGAGGGACTATCCCATAGAAATGAAATCAGATCATAATCCGATATATGTCAACATCCAAATGCAACAAGACACTCAATATCAGGCTAGCTTGCAACCAAATCAAAAGGAGGCTATTCATGGCACAATCCTCTTGACACAGGAAAACCAAGATATTTTCAAACAATGCTTGAAAAATAGATACAAGAAATAGGAGATATTGAGATGGCCACCACAAACAAAAAAACAATAAGCAGCGACAAATTGACTTCAATAATCCACAAGGCTCTTAGCGGGTGCAAAAGGTCTAGACCTAAGAGAGGCAACAAAAATAGCTTTCCGGCGAATCTGTGGTATGATGAAGAATGCAAGGCCGCAAAGAGAATAGCCAAAACTAAGGGAAATAAAAAGGAATATGAAAAACCAGTGAGATTGAAAAAAGAGGATTACATGCAATAAGATGGAAAGAGCTGATTTTTATGGGTAGACACAACTCGAGAGGGTTCTAGAAAGAACTACAAAAAAAAACACAATCAAAGTGAACAATATCACAGATTTGCAATGGCTGGAATATACAAAACTGTTATATGAGAGTGCAAGACAAAGACTTCCCTCCTATGATCAATTCAAGGGCTAAACTCTTCTCCACAAAAGACATCAAAGAAGGAATTAAAAGACTTGCAGTAAGCAAAGCACGACACATAGATGGCTTACAATCAAAATATATAAAATGGGGTGTAGAAGCCCTCACACTACACATCAAAAGAATATTCAATGGGGTTATTCAGAATGCTTTTCCAACAAATTGGACGACCAGTGTTGTCATCCCCTTGCACAAAAGTGGAGATATCAACAACCCCTCAAATTATTGCACTATAATGATTAACCCGCTCTTCGGAAAACTCTTTGGGAGCATGGTAGAGCACTGAATTAGTATTTAGGCAGAAAAAGAAGGAAAAAGGGCAAAGGGGCAGGCAGGGTTTAGACCAAAACACTCTACCATCGATCACTGCATTACCCTTCGACACTTGATTGAGAAGGTTTGGGATAGACAGGGAGGAGAGGTATTTTGTTGCTTCGTGGACTTCAAGAAAGCGTTTGACATTGTTCCTAGAAGCAAATTATGGTTTAGAATGGAAGAGTTGGGAATTCCAAAATAGTACATGGCTGCTGTTCATAGGCTGTACGATCATGTTCGAGCTAAAATCAGAGCTAAGCAAGGAATGTTAGAATGTTTGGAAGTGACATTGGGGTCAAACAAGATTGCCTACTTTCACCTACATAATTTGGGTTATACATTGACAAATTAGAGGAGTGGATAGACAAATTTGGGGGTGGAGGAATTTACTTGACCAATTATGTAATAAAGTTGCTTCTATATGCTGATGATCTTATTCTAATGGCAAAAACAACACATGATTTGAGGGATCTCTTGAAAGCTCTAGAGTTATTTTGCCAAGAGGTTGGGATGTAGGTGAACACCAACAAAACTAAGGTTATGATATTTACCTTGAAGAGAAAGAAGGAAGATATGAATTTGTCTTCTAAGGCAGTCCCTTACAAGTGGTTAGCGATTATAAATACCTTGGCCTTGATTTTCACAATAAACTCAGCTGGAAGACATGTAGAGCAAAAAGGATACAAGGTGGATGGAAAGCTTTATACTCATTGCAAAATAGATGTAGGAGAGCTGAATTATGGGATTGGAAAACTAAGAAAACTCTCTTTGGGTTGTTAGTGGTCCTAGTGGTTCTTTATGGGTGTGAAGTTTGGGGTGTCAATACTTCAGCAATAAAATGGAGACAAATAGAAAGATTACAAAAACATCTAATCATAAGTAGCCTCAAAATAAAATCGTTAGTTCCCTACGAGATTGTCCTAGCTGAAGTTGGGGCCTTACCTATGGAGTCATTAGCTATGATTTGATTACTAATTTATTTAAAGAGACTAGAGAATATGGAGATGTCCCGTTGGCCCAAAATGGCAATAGAAGAGAAATTAAATAGAAGGAAGAGCACGTGGATGAAGCAAAATAACAATTGGATGAATAAATGGGGTATCAACATAAAAGACTGCCCAAATAGCAATAGGGCAATCAAAATGTACGTACATGAAAAAGTTAAAGAAAGCATGTGGGCAAGGGAGCTATCAAGGAAAAAAGAATATTACGTCAAGCACTTCAATCTTTCATATGACCATACTGAAAAGATCTATATAGGAGCGGAAATAAAATGGAAAGTGAAAATGCTAATAGCTCAGCTATGAACTAGTTCACACCAACTTAGATGTGAAACAGGAAGGTGGACGACACCTAAAGAAGAGTGGGCAGATAGGATATGCAGATTTTGTAATTTAGAGCTAGTGGAGACGCAATGGCATTACATCATCGAATGTCCAGCTTACATGGACATTCGGGTCAATTATATGGAGATTTCAAATGTGGACACCTTGTGCAAGCCTGTTTGAAGTAGAGAAAATAACAAAAAGTGCTGATTACTTGATTAAAATACATAGCAGAAGATCTAAGATCCAAAGGGAAAGGGAGCTCAAGTAATTGCTGTGTTGGTGGTTAGTTTTGTCTTGGGCTGTTGTGGTGTTCCGTTCTGTTGGTGATTCGTGGGTCCCATAGGCTGTTTGGCCTTGTGGACGTTACTAAAAGTCTTCATTCATTCATTGTGGTGCTTTGGACTGTTGTCTTATGAAATAAATATTATATCATTGAAGTTCCAAATTTATGTTACTCTCTATTTGAAATTTATATATATATTCAATGCAATGAAATGTTTGGAATCCATTAAAACTGAAGTTTTCTATCAAACAATTACCAAGCATTAAACTGAAACTGGAAACAAGCCGGAACAGCATTTAGACAAACTGCTTGATGAAATGTCTGCACACGTAAATTAATGAAAGTGAAAAATATTTTGCATACCAAATTGCCCTGGGATATTTCATCTCATATTTCAAGTACATTCTTTGAAATATTTATTTGTCTAGTACATCAATATCTTCTGGGGAGGTGTTAATCCTGTCCTTGAAAATAATCTTATGAAGGGCTGTGGTTGTATCATTTTCAAGTCATGGTTCAATTCTTTCATTTTTGTGGTATCTGATTTTATCTGTCCTATTTTGCTAATCTTTTTCTTAGGTTATGCAGAACTGGATTGTGTTTTTCCCTCAGTGGAAGCTGTCATATACTGCTAATTATTCTCATTATTGAATGAATAATTGTTTACGTGTGCCAGATTTTACTAGATGGGGGGGTGAAGGTCAAGAAAACCACATCTGGGTGCCCCCTGTTACGGAAGAAAAAGCTGCAGAAGAAGTTCAAAGAAGAGGTTAATCAACAGGGAGTTTTGGATATTGAGGATCTTCAGCACCTGGGACGAAAAATTGGCACCTGTTCATACTATGGATCTCGAGCATTGGTATCATCTGCTAATCTTGTTGTACTGCCTTACCAGTCTCTGCTCCTTAAGTCTGCTCGTGAATCTCTTGGGCTTAACTTGAAGGACAGCATTGTCATTATAGATGAGGCACACAACCTTGTTGACTCAGTAACCAATATGCATAACTCACAAATTACTAATTTTCAGGTGAAATATCTTTGTTTAATCTCAATGATGGCTCTTTCTGCATTGTAGATTTGATATTTTCTGACATCTGAATCAAAAGTTAGTAATGCTACGAAGTTCCAAATATCTGAATGTTTCATGTTTATAACAGCTTCAACTTGTGAACTCTCATATTAAAGGATATTTTGAAAGATTCAGGAACCGCTTGGGAGCTGGCAATCGACGGTACATACAAATGCTCTTGGTGCTTGTTCAATCATTTTTACAATGCTTATCAGATGATAAAAAAAAAATATGGTTGGGAGATCTGCAAATGATCTTGTTAATGTTCAAAGTCCTGAATTTGATGGAAATGATTCAAAGAATGGTGTTGTTATGACTATCAATGAGTTCCTGTTTTCACTTGAGATTGATAATATAAACCTGGTTAAGCTGCAACGATATATGAAAGAGAGCAATATTATTCATAAGGTATTATTTGATGGTATGCATCTTATGTTACAGTATTAGACAGTAGAAGTATTTTATTGTATTACCACCATTTTCAAATGTTCATTCATTTATGCTGAAGAAATTTTATGCTTGCATCTTTCTTTTTCAGGTAAGCAGCTATGGGGAGAAACATCTTCTGCAGAGTGATTATTTGCAATCTCAGAATAGTGCAGGTCGGGTTGTAAGCAGTGCATTGTCTGGGTTTCATTCACTGGCAGGTCTTCTGCTTGCATTAACAAATGCTGATAGCGATGGTAGAATAATTGTTTCAAAACAAACCATTGCCAGTATTGACAAGCATGAAGAGGGGTATCTTAAATTTGTGATGCTTGATGCTGAGAAACTTTTTGCAGAGGTACTGTAATCTGATGGTTTCTTTTGGCATGTTTTTGCAAATGAGATAAATAAATATCTTTTATATTTTCATGTATAACAAGTCAATTGAGGGCAATTAATTAGACATATTTTGCAGATTGTAGATCAAGCTCGAACTGTTGTACTATCTGGTGGAACTCTTCAGCCTGTAGAAGAGATTAAGGAGAGATTGTTTCCTCACATAAAAGCAGATCAACTGCATTTGTTCTCTTGCGGCCATATTGTGTCCCCTGAAAGTATTTTACCAATTGCAGTTTCACGTGGGCCTACAGGAAGGACATTTGATTTTACCCATCAAAACCGAAGTTCCCCAGGCATGGTAAGAACTTGTCAACAAGGACATTTATACATTGTTTTATTAGTTATGAAAGAGGTATGGTCAATATGACTAATTTATTGTTTCTTCTAGTCAAACCCTACAATTTTACGATTTTTTAAAACTAGCTTCTACTTAATTGCAACTTTTTCCAATCTATAAAATGCAATTATACAACTAAACTTTGTTTCCTAAGTTGTGATGCACTGGTGATTGTGGCACTTAATATGCTTCGAAGAGGTCTTCTCAAGCACGTAATTAACTTCTAATTCTATTAATGGAGCATGGAAGTGAAGAAATATCAATCATAAATCATCATCAAAGACCGTTATTGGAAGGAGCAGGAGAGTAGTCAAGAACAAAGGAGATCAGCTAAAATTTTTTAATAAATGAGGAATCAAAATGTAATTCTCCCAAAGTGAACACATGTCTCTGTTACAAAATGTAACATAATAAAGCGTGAGTTAAATAAATATTCAAAGAAACATAGATTACCTTGAGAATAAATTAAAGTTGGCTTCGATTCTTAGTTATGTAGTCTTGAGTAAACATTTTACAATTATTTCCTTCGAACTCCACATAATGGCAACTCCAAATATTCCTCCTCGATGTTTTTTTTCACTTTAACACAACAATATATCCAACAAGGTTTTGCATTTATCATCAGTCATCCACTATCTGGTTTGCATGTTCCATTACTCTTGATGTTTAAGTCTAACAAACTTTCTCTATTGAATCTTTAATGCCTTTTCTCTCTCTTTTTCTAAGTTTTTTGGTCTAAACTTTAGATTCTTAGATGCATTATGCTTTATTATAGCTTATCTTATAAGTTTTTGCATTTTTTTCTCACGACTTTATGATTCAATCACTTCTTATACTTGCAAGCAGATGGAGGAGCTTGGACGGTTGCTTTGTAATTTAACATCAGTCGTTCCTGAGGGGATTATTGTATTTTTTTCCTCCTTTGAGTATGAGAATCAAGTTTATGCTGCATGGACAGAATCAGGGATCCTGTCCACTCTTGAAAAGAAAAAACGTGTCTTTCGAGAACCTCGGAATAATGCAGCTGTGGAGCTTACACTACAGGATTACAAGGAGACCATAATGGCATCATCCACCAAAGGCATCAAAGAAGGTAGGGCAGGCAATGGTGCTCTTCTTCTAGCTGTAGTAGGTGGAAAGATTTCAGAAGGAATCAATTTTAGCGATGGAATGGGTCGTTGTGTGGTAATGGTAGGGCTCCCCTACCCAAGCCCATCTGATCCAGAATTGATTGAACGCATTAAGCACATTGATCGGCTGGGAACAAACGCCATAGTGGGGGGCACATTATTACCAGTGAGTGCAGATACCGATGAAATAACTTCTGTGCAATCAGGATTAAACATTTTGCGTTGCTGCAACCAAAAAGGAAGAGAATATTATGAGAACCTTTGTATGAAAGCAGTAAATCAATCAATAGGTAAGCAGAGTGCAGAACTTGTAAAATTGTTATTCTATATAGAAATGCTGGGACACCGATTTTGCTCTCTATTGTTTAAACTTCAAAATTTACTTTATAAAACTGAACTTTGGCATCTAATGCAGGTCGAGCAATCAGGCATGTTGGAGATTATGCTGCTATTCTGCTAGTTGATGCTCGCTATGCATCATCAACAAGGGAGTTTAATTCATACAAGGCTGGTTTCTCAACACCAACTTCTAAGCTTCCTGGTTGGATCAAGGAACGCCTTGTTACTGTAAAAGGTACTTATGATTTAGTTTAAAGGTTGCTTCTCAGTTAGAATATAATCTGAAAGGAGTGTTCCACGGGGAGACATCCCTGATGTCCCAAGGAGTTGGGGATTTGGAAGGGACTTGCCCATTTTCAGGGCTGGACAGCCTGCTCCATTTGGTGCGTAAATTTTTAAAAAAGTAATTTTTAATAAAATAAATGCTCAAACACCTAAAAAGCTGAAAGAGTGAGGGTTGTCATTGTCAATTCAGCACACCGTGTTTACTTTTTAAAATTTCAGTCGCGTTTAGTTTGTTTAAGTTATTTTAATAGCCATGCTTCTGCTGTCCCAAAATTCTGGAAACTTTGTGACCCAAACCTGAGTCCTCCCATCAGAAACTCATATAAATTGTCAGTAGGAGACATTGGAAAATGTTTGCTGCATGAGGTAATGTTCTAACACACGAGGAATGTGGGAAATTATTTATATTTGTCACAATACCTAGTGTCCAGTCCTAAGAAACATCTTTTTACTGTTTCAGGTAATTTTGGAGAGGTTCAAAGGTTGCTTCACCAATTTTTCAAATACAATCAGGCACGGAACATAAAAGATATGCCCTGAGGCCTTTTAATACTTGGGAGGAACATGTAAAAGTATTTGTACTTGTTAAGTACAACTAATTTGCAGCGATCTAAAACTGCTCGCAAAGAGGCCCATTCTCCCTTCAGAAGATGTCTACTGTCAAATTGGTTCCAGATGTTAAGTGCTGTCACTTATGATGATAATATTTTAAGTTGTGACCATCTCAGTAAAAGAATTGATGCCGATTCCGGAAATGAGCTGTTGAGAAACAATGTAGAATGTTTCATTCATGGGGTCCCTTGTAGGCATCGTTAATTTCTTTTCATATGCTATAGGCCTATGGCTTGTGAAAATGGATTTCACAGGGTTGTTATTGGATTCCTCTGTTAGAATTGTTCAGAAATTTGGAATCAAATTCATGTTAAGACATTATTCTTTCCTGCCACGATTTTAGATATTGATGTTGACATGAGGCCTTGATTTTAAATGTTAAGGTCGGCACAATGACCTGATATTAGTGTTAGGTTGGCACAGGGCCCTTATTATGAATATTAGGCAAGGCAGGACTTTCGCGAGAACAATATCTCACTGTAATTGACTTTTTCTTATATTGCAAAATTCTTAGCAAATTACTTGAACTGATCCATTTTAGGTTTCCCACACTTGATTTAATTAAGAGATTGAAGATGCACCAATTCTAGTATGACAAAGAGATCAATATTGCAACTCCTTGTAGGCTTCGTTTATATTTTGTTGGTTTGTCCACATATCATTCAAGATTGTAATATAAAACGTAGATTTGCTTAAGAGAGAGTTGCTGAAGGGACTACAGCTATATAAATGGATTCTTTAACACATTATATTCATTTTTCATCCTGCCCAAATTCGGGTTTCTCTCAAGTTTTTGGCAATGATACTTAAAAGGACTTCCTCATTTGTAGATTCACCATTTGATGCATGAATATGATCCTATCGATGTATTTGCTTCCTAATCGGTTTGGTTCACTATTGTTTGCTTTGCTATTTGGACTAGTGGTATTTAGAAATACCTTTAAAGGGTGGTTGGATCACTAGATCACATGTTCTCCTTGATCATCCCTTGGAAAATACCGACTTTATGGTCTTGCAAAGGATTGACAAAGAACAAGGAATGCCCTAGAATGAGTACGAAAACCTTTGATACATTTTAGTGCAACAAACTCTAGTGTTATTCTAATGATTAATTTTTAAATTCTCTAGGATATTAAGATACGAGAAGATGATCAAATGGATGCAACCGAATGCCTTTAATACATATACACAACCATAAATCGAAAGTGTGTTTGGTTGGTTCACAACAACTAGTGTAATGGGTGAGAGTTCGCAAAATTTAAATTTGAATTTTGGACATTTAGCGATGAGATTTGTAGACATAGGATCAATCCTACACCTAAGAAAATGACCTCAGATGATGGATTAGAAAAGTTTGTGTACAAAATAAATTCCTAGAGGCACAGTAAATGTGATTTATTCATACAAGATTGCACCATTTATTAATATAAGTATACTAAACCACTCCCTCAAAATAAACACAAAACTAAATGAAAAATAACATGATTATACAAAATTTCACCATTATAATGACACAGATTACCACATTAAACCAACCATTAAAATAATGCCTTTTTAAAGTTAGGCAATAATTGCTGCTGATACTAAGTGGAAAGAAGACACTCTTAGATTTTCAATTATATCCATGGAACCTAGAAAGAACCTTATCATTTACAGACAATGGATCTCACAATGTATCCTACATACATATTCAGAATATAAGGAAAGTCCCATTACCTCCATATATACAGGCTTCTTTTTCATCATCCACCTCAAATGTCTGCTCTGGCCAGTTTTGTCTATATATATATATATTCAGGATGCAATTTGAGACAGTTCTTCCTGTAGAGGGTCAATAATTCTTCTTGCAGTTCTTATGATAATTTCAATAGAAACTATTGCTGGTCTTCTAGTCATCATCGTGGCTTGAAGCTAATCAAAAGCCCATCCCCTCATATAACAGTAAAATAATCTCTTATCTGAAGAAGTAATGTTCAGTATTGTTACGTGAGAGATCTCAAATACTTTTTCCCTTTTAATAAAAATGTCATACCCATCACAAAATTTTTAGGAATTAATGTTAAATCTTTCAGTTGTAAAACAAGGATGGTTACCAAGCTTTACAAATAAAAAAATACTTATAACTGCTAATCAACCACCTGGAGCTCGGTGAATTCTAAAGGTCATGCTGCATTTGCCCAACGAACAAAGAATTAGGTTGCCTTTTCTTACATTGTTATAATGGTCATGTGAAACATAAGAGCAAAAATGGGGAATAAATCACAAGAAAATACAATTTCTGAAGAATATTTCTTGATTTTTTCAATGACAAAATTGTGAGTTTTTTTATAAAATCGGACTAAACAATTTCAATTTCTATGTAAGAAATTCACTTTTCAGTTTAAATTTGTTCTTTAAAATGAATTAATCTAAGACTAACCTATTCACTCTTGGGGTGCTCTAGCATGGGCTATTGGTTCACTTGGTGACCAATTCGTCTATGGTTTGTGTGTAGCTCATTTTCCAACACCTCCCCTTGAACCACATTGAGAGTGCTTGGGGCTCCTAGCCTAGCCTAGCTTTGATACCATATTAAGGTTTATCATGGATCAATTAGGAGTTGAATCTAGGACCACCCATTTGTTGCGAGGTGCTCTACCATTGAGCTATTGGCTCACTTGGTGATTAGTCCATCTATGGTGGGGTCCGACTCATTTTCCAAGACCTCTCTTGAGGCACACTACACATGCTCAAGACTCCTAGATTGACTTAGCTTTGTTGACTTGGCTCTGATACCATGTTAAAATTTTCATGGATCAACTAGGAATCAAATCTAGGACCACTTATTTATTTTGGGGTGCTCTCCATTGAGCTACCAACCTACTTGGTGATTAGTCCATCTTTGGTTTGGGATGGCTTATTGTCCATCATAAAATGAGTTGAGGTGAGTTGAAGCATTGTGCAAGCGTGTAAAAAATGTCTTGCTAAGTGCCAATAAAATGTTATACAAGCACTTGCACTAATAAGAGGTGTAGTGGGTCTACCAATAAGGAATATGGAAGTGTATTGGTTAAAAGTGCTTTGTTGTACTAAGAAGAATATTTTTTCTCATAAAGTGAGACAATCATGATGATTGAACAATATTTTCTAGTTGAGACAAATTTTCTAATATTTTTAGGCTTGGGATCACTCAACTCTCTATTTTCATCCTGATGATGGATCACAAAGTGTGATCCAAAACGTTGATGCATATAAAATCACACAGTTGAATCCAGAACATATAGCTCACATTTTCATGGATTGTGTAAATCTAATGGATTTAGCCTATAGGCTACCGATAAAAAAAAATCATAATAGCTTATTTTCTTCAACTTCAAAATATAATTTGGTGAATGTTGTTCAAAAAGATTTCCAAATATTTTGAATAATTATTAGTATTATTTGAAATTCATCATTATTTATTGTTTAAAGAATTTGTTTTGTGCACTTGATGCAATCATAGATGGAGGGTCTTTAAATGAAAAATTGTCCAACCATGTAACCTAATTTCTAGATTTAAATAACACATTGATCTAATGAAATAGTGGAATGATTTAAGTACACAACAAAATGAATAGAAAAAGTGATATATATTTCATCCACAATAACTACACCAAACCAAATGTCTTACAATCTAACACAATGGTCTTCACTAGGAATTATTTTCAAGTCTATAGTTATAGATAATTCTACACATGATCGATATTGAAAATCTTCAACCTTTTGCCTATGCCATAGGCAATGCAAAGTTAAATCCTCACTAATGTTCCATTGGAATTTTTATTTTAGCCACTTGGATTTACTCTTGAAACATGTCATCTACCCAAATCTTCAATTATGCTTCGAGCTCTCTACACAAGATTCATCTTTTCACCCCAAACGAGCCTTAAAACTTTGTTGGTTTATATAAGCAAATTATTAAACAAACTCTTGAAGAAGGACCTCATCAAATTAGGTCAACTTCATGAAACAATTATCTTTCCAACCTCTTTTCATCAATTCCTAGTCATAGAAAAAGATTATCC
Organism: Sequoia sempervirens; assembly: GCA_007258455.2. NCBI lineage: Eukaryota > Viridiplantae > Streptophyta > Pinopsida > Cupressales > Cupressaceae > Sequoia > Sequoia sempervirens. The sequence goes on along the minus strand of VDFB02193867.1, from coordinate 574,059,326 downwards.
TCTTCGGCACTATGAAATAGGTCCTCACTAAGGATCATTAGGGCCCCAAATTACTAAATGTATACACTTATACCATTGGAATGATTCTAGTTGTTTCCCTTCTTTATTGAAAATCATAGGATGTATCCCTCTTATTCTCCAAGTAAATAAAATAATTTTCTTTTTGAATAATTCAACTTTGTGCCACCTATGAAATATGAACACATAAAGCTCAATGGTTCTTTTTTGTAGCTCCCTAATGCTGAAATATTAATTATGCACTACTGGATAGACACAAGACTACCAAATATCCCTTTATCTTGATGCATTAAACAAAACTCAACCAAGTATTATGTATCATAGCCATGTATATTCTTAGGCTTGATTTAAATTATTGCCAAAAATGTAAAGACAAACTTTAACAAGAACTTTAAAATCTACCAAAAGAACAAAAAAACATAAAGAATTTTTTTTTTTTTTTGGGTGATTAAAGATTGCTTGACCCCTAAGATGCTTCTACATTAGACATCATAGGTAAGAAACTTGCAAGCTCAAAGTTGGAAAATAAGGATTGTATGGTAGAACCACCCTTTTAGTTGGCATTGCAACCTTGATGTTTCCTCAACACATGAATATGTTTTAGAGAACATGAAAGCATAATTAAAGAAACAAGGATTGAGGTAAATATTGACCTCCTCCACACATAATTGGTTTGCTACACTCTTATCCACTCCTTGAGGACAAGAGTTTCACTTGTATCACCCCCCTCCTCCAAGTGTTGTTCTATTGCACCCTCTTGTAGTGTAACTCCTTCAACATACCATCATTGCATCTCTATAATGGCTCATCCATAACTTCCTCAATACAACTTGTTTCCTTTTCACATGTTTACTTCTTAGAGTATCTATGGCTATTTCTACATTGGTTTATGGTATTACTTTCCACTTTTTTCATGCTCCTCAAGAAATCCTTGTTGATTGTCTCTTCTTTAATTACAACTCCATTCAACAAATGGAATTATTGAACCTCATTATACATCTTCATTTCATGGCATTTCATAGTTATTGCCTTTATCTTCCTACTATCATTAAAACAACTTTGATTTGAGCCGTTGGTCCCAAGACAAATAACAAGTAAGCCCACCAAGAGCAATTAAAGATAGTGTGTTGGAACTATAGAGGTTACCTAGACGGAGAAGGGGACTTGGGTTAGGGCCTTTGTTGTTGGAAGAGACATAATATGTCTCACAGAAACTCATGAGCATGATGGGTGCAAGACACCTACTTTTTTAGGCTATACAAATAACTAGTAGACTTGAATAACTAGTAGACATAATATGTCTCATGGAAACTCATGAACTCATGAACATCTAATTGGAAAAAAGTAGAACCAAATAACTAGTACATATGGTTTAAAATATTTGAGAATAATAGGCACATCAAAATTGTAGCATGCTATTTTTTCCCTTAGGGGTCAAAAATTTACAAAAAAATGGATTAGATGGTAATTGACCTTACACAACTCTAAAAAAATATATATTGTCTTTCTTATAACATGGTAATTGGCCTTCTTTTGACATGACTCTCCGCTCCCACAAGAGTAGCTCTAAACGTAAATCTTGATGGGTCTTGTATGGGAGCTTTTTTTTTTGGCTGGTTGCTGGCTATCCTTTTTGCAACTTTGTTCTTGTTTGTAAAGGGTTTCAAGTCCCTTCAAAACCTGTTTTTTCCTGTATCAAAAACATGGAGAATTTCCTCTAGTGGGTGACTTCAATGCAAGGAAACATAATAAACAAACTATTAGCTTATACAATAAGGAGGATACCAATCCTCCAAGGCTTATAGAAGAGGAGAATCAACAATGGGCAAGGTGTTTAGTAGATAAAGGCAATAACAACCATTTTGGTGAGGAGTTACTTGCCTTATGTGACATTTTTACTTGGTTATTTGTAATGGTGTGGGAAATGGAAGAGCTTTGAAAATTTCAAATAAAAGATATATAATGGAGCAAGTATTGTTGATTATGCTATTTGATCATAAAACTTGATTGACAATATAATCAAAGTTGTAATTGAAGGATTCTTGGGTGATTTAAAATCTAGTTATAATCTACTTTGGATCTTGCTATCTTGGCCAAAAGATTACCAACTTATGATACAAGAACAACCCACTCATCAATCTCCTACAAAGGGAATAATTCTCTTAACCCAATAAAACTGCAATTTCTTTAAAGAAACTTTAAGGAAGCTAATGTAGAATGAAAGGAAACAATCACAGGGTCTAAAAAGTCACAAGCTAACAAAAATAATTCAAGTAGCACTTGAGGGCTACAAAAGGAAAAAATAAGAAGAAGAAAATAAGTTAGTTCTTGACAAATGCTTGGTTTGATGATGAGTGTAAACCTGCAAGGAAAGCTAGCAAGCAACTAGGTAAAGAAAAGGAGAACACAAGGTTATACAAGCAAATTGCAAAAGTAAAAAAAATGGTGTTTATGAATACTAGGAGGGAAGAATTGATATACCTAGGGATGTATAACCCAAAGTTTTTTTGAAGGGAACTTCAATCAAGAAAAGAGAAAACAAAGAATAGCAACCAATCAATGGTTTGAGTATGTAAAACAATTGTATAAGCAAGTTTTGTGGATTAAAGTGCCTCCAAGGGTAAAAACAACAACATAACTTTTCATTTCACAAGAGGTTAAGGAAGGTATTAAGAAGTTGGGTGTAGGAAAGGCTAGGGACATGGTTGAGCTTCAAATTGTAAATCTAAAATGGGGGATGAAAATATTCACTCCTCACATTGTAAAAATATTCAACATCATCCAACATGGGTTCCCAAAAGATTGAATCACAAGTTCAACCATACCCCTCTTTAAGAGTGGGGATGTTAACAATCCCTTGAATTATCATACCATCATGACCAATCCTCTATTTGCAAAGTTGTTTGGTAGCATAGTTGAACATAGAACAACAAATGGGCAAAAGAAAACAAGAGTCCAAAAGGGAAAGTGTGTTTTAGATGAAAATACTCAACAATCAATCATGATATCAATTTGAGGAATACCATTGAAAAATTATGGGATGAGACAAAGGAAGCTTATTGTTGTTTTGTTGATTTTAGGAAGGATTTTGACATTATACCTAGGCATACATTATGGTGTAGAATGAAGGATATTGGTATCCCAAAGAAATTTAGAGTGGTTTCCCATGGGATTTATGAAGTTGTTTGGGTAAAAATTAGAACTCATGTGGGTACCTTAGAGAGTTTTGGGAGCCACATTAGGGTTAATGAAGGCCGCCCTTTATCTCCAACTCTCTTTGGTCTTTATATTGACAAACTTGAGAAGTGTTTGAATTTTAAGGGTGGGGATACTGCTCCCTTTGGAGATTATGTTGTTAGGTTTCTCTTGTACGTTGACAATTATATTTTGATTGCTAGATCTACCCAAGGGTTGCAAGCACATTTGGCTATGCTTGAGCACTTTTACAAAAATGTGGGTATGCAAGTTAATATTAGAAAGAGAAAGACCATGATCTTCTCCAATAAAATGAAAAAAAGTAGTTTGATTTTTATTTTGAAGGTAGTATCTTAGAGGAAGTAATGGAGTATAAATAATTGGGATTGACTTCAACAACAAGCTTAGTTGGGAAACTTGTAGAAGGAAAATAACTTAGGGTGGATGGAGAGCACTTTTTCCTCTTTAAAATAAATGAAGAGAGGGAGAGTCATGGGATTGGAACACTATTCAAATTCTATTTGGGCTATTAGTAATTCTAGTGGTGCTTTATGGGTGTGAAATTTGGGCTAGTAGTACTTTGAACACCAAATGATCACAAATAAATAGAATTAAAAAGTGCTTGATCACAAGAAAATTCAAAATAAAAGCATTGATTTCCTAAAAGATTCCTCTAGCTGAAACATGTGCAACTCCTATTGAAGCAATTGATATGGTGCATCTTTTAAGATATCTACAAAAAAATGAGTAGATAAAAACAAATTGCTGGCCCAATGTTGTATTTGAAGATGTCTTGGGTGGAAGAAAGAAGACATGGATGGAGAAAAATTGTAGGTGGATGAATAGGTGGCACATTCACTCGAATGCTTGTCCTAATAATGGTAAATAAATATTCTTTTTTGTTAAATTTTTTTGCAAGGGTATGTGGGAAAAAATGGTTGGGAGAAATAATAAGTATTTACCTTGAAAAATTTAACCCCAACATGGATCATCAATAAAAGTCCTATATAGAGGCCAACATCCCTTAGAGGTCAAAGATTCTCATTGCCCATTTGTGTACTAACTCACATAGTCTTTGGTGTGAAATTGGGAGGTGGAAAAGGGAAAAAGAGGTCAAAGCGTACAATGACATCAAGGTCAACTACATAAGTAATTTAGAAGACTTATTTTCAATATTTATTCAACAAAGAATGGATGGAGAGAATGGGTGAGCTCATTATTAAACTAAACTGTAGAAGGCCAACACTTCACAATGCAAAAATAGTAGGGTTTTCTACCTATAGGTTATCTTTGGCCTTGTGTACATTAAAAATATTCTATCACTATCTCATCCTCTATTGGGTCTATATTCACTATGCATTGATCACATCTTCTTGGTTCTCCTTCTCAGTTGAGGACTACATTTTGTACTCTTATGTTGTCCCCTCTAACTTCTTCGTGACCTTTCTACATCTATAGGTGCTACCACATGCTATGTCAACATCATTCTACTTAGAATTTAGGTCCATCCACACTTTTGTGAAATTCCATTGCCTTCCCCCATTTGGTCTATCCACCTAATCAATTTTACTTATCTTCAATACATGTACTGGGTATCTACTTGATCAATTCCTCTTAATCATATCCTTCTAGTTTCTCTTTAAACCAATTCATATCGTATTCTTTAGATCAATCAATCAACCTAAGGATCTAACATGATTGTTATCAATAGTTCAAAAAATTCTCCTAGTTTTCATCTAAAGATATGCTCCAACTTCATAGATGCCACCTTTGGTTTCATTGTAGCCTCTTCTATACTATTTATGCTACCACCTATGAGTCCAATCCTAATTATCTACAATTGAGTGTAAAACAAATCAATTCATAATTCTTTTAGTCCTCTCCCACTCATGCTACTCCAAACATCAATCATTTGATTGTAAGATGATACTTTCTTGCTCAAGTGTGCCAAAACTAAACCCCCCTTTGAATAATCCTTTTCTTGGTTATGCTCCACTATATCAACTTTATACCTAGCACTCCTCATCTCTATCTACTACTAGTATTCATAATCTAGTCCAACACATTCACCACCTTAAATCTTTGGTATATCATCAACACCCATAGAAACTATCATAGATACCAACAAAAATGGTGTTCTTCCTCTAGATCCATTCTTTGAAATTGTAGTTTGTGCCATCCTAAAAACCAATTATGTAGCTCCATATCTTATTATGTGTTGATAATGACACAAGAACTTAGTGTCTCTACTGGAAATGAAACTCTACAACAACTTGTGTAACCTATTTTCTTATTTAAAAAATAAATCTATAATATTGGAATCATCGCTCAACTCTTGCCAAGGAATGGAATGCCACATCTTGAAAAATATGTTTTCAACTATGAAGTTAGGACTATTACCTCTTTGATTCTATGTGTTGAAAAACAAGGTAAACTATTGCAAATGTTAGACTTCCAAAAGTATAAAAAAATGACTAATACAACATTGTATTGTCGACTAAGAGATTTATATGGAAACAGATAGAAATAAAAAAACCATGATAAATAAACACATGCCACTAGATATATGTGGATAAACCCTTGTGAGAAAAAGATCCACCATCAAAGAGAGGTACATGTATGTATTAATCTTCAACACAAGAGTACATATGCAACAAACTTTTTCCCTTCAATATTCCAATAACCCATGTATACCTTTGAAATCTCTATAAAACTTACTACTACATCCCCTCATGCAAGCACACCTATTAATAGGCACATACAAAATGTGCTTTTACAATACCATGGGCACTAAAACTATGGAGAAAAAAATGTGTAAAGTGTCCAAAAAAGGCAAAATGGCCTTCTTTCCCTCAACTCCTCAAACCTCCATTGGGGGGTTATTGCCCCTTTCAAAATCCCATAGTGGAGCCTTCAAGTCTAGTTGGTATGTCAAAGGGGAAAGGGGTCCCTTTGGCCCCAATAATCATGCTCAAAGGATTGCAATTAAATATCACACAATCCTAACATTCTCCCACTTGATATTGTACACTGCAATGATATCCATATGAACTATCAACTATTCTAGGCCCATGCCTTTCCAACACCAAGATAAATTCTTTGTTCTTACTAGCTTCATCAAAGAATATGTAACATTATCTTGAGTGCCAAATTTTGAAATACTTCCTTCCCATTCTCTATCATTTCTTGAACAAAGTGATATTGAATATCAACATGTTTGGTACGACCATGGTACATGGGATTATTCACCAAACTATTGGCAACACAAGGAAGACAATTGAGAGGGGAGGGTGAATCAGTTGTCCCAAAAATTTAAAACTTATTCAACTTATTAATCTTATTCTCAGACCTGATTATTAACCATGAAAGCATAAATCATCAACACATCAGAAGCACACATAACACCGAGATTTTTTTTACGTGGAAACCCTATTAAGGGAAAAACCACGGTGGAGGTCAGTCCACAAGATTATACCCTGTTAAAAGTATACAAAATGAAATGGGGAATGCACATGCATTCAAGCGCACTGCCTAGAGCTCACTGCTCAATTACAACAAGGCTTACTGCCCAAAGGAAGACATATTGTCTTACAAAAAGATTCAGATTACATCCGCATGGATTTGAACTGATAAATTAGCATCTGCTAATGCCTGATCATAGTTTCGGTTAAGCACATGAACATTTCTTCACTCTTCTTCACTCTTCTTCACACTTTGCTCTGCCTTCGAATGATTAGGAATTTATTCACACATACACACACATTCAACATCCACTAGAATACTTTAATTCGAATAAAAAATCGCTTATATATATCTGCAACAAGAAATTTCATCCCTACATGTTGGCTTCAACAAAATAATAGAATGAATATAAACTGTTGGCCCAAAACACTAAAGATTATTAATGCGAATCAACCAAGGTCGGCCACAACTTAGTGAAGACCCAAATCAACATCTCCAACATGAAAACACTTCAATTAATTAATCCTCGAAGATCCACAATACACTATAAACACCATGTCGGCCAAGAACAAGAGAAACATGAACACACAAGAGAAAAACTTAGACCATGAGGACAACGATCAATGCAGATTGCAACAAAGATAGAGCATGATCTAGAAACATCCACAAGCATCATGAATCACTAGAGAAGCATCCACAACAACTGAATTAACTAAAATCACAACATCTTCAATTAGTAACACCAACTGAAGCAATAGAAAAATTGTCAGAATATAAATCTTCATTACTCGATCAAATCTTCATGCGGATCTTTGAAACTCAACGTGGATAAAATAGATACACTCAGAAATAGACCCTTTAGTCCACAACCTCTGATCAACAATGTACAAAACTTACCAACATACTGAACTTCACTTCACCACTGTCAACCTACAACTCTTTCCATTACAATTTTATCAACATCCTTGACATATATAACTTCTAATGGATTAATGCTAATAGTGTTGACATCAATGACAATCACATATCAACAACACAACCACAACATCCAACAATCTCCCCCTTTGGCATTGATGGCAACACATGATGTGAAAAACATCACCAACGCAACTAACTCTTCACACTTACTCCCCCTTAGGTTTTGACTCATTTTCTCCTCAATTCTTTCACATGATCTTCTTTCCCACTAGGCTCTTCTTCCCCAAATTTTTTTTCACATGATCTTCTCCCCCTTTGACATCAATGACAAAGACCTCTGAGCTCCACACAAACTTTGAACCACATATATGAGCATCTGAATATCTAACTACTCCCCCTGAGTAGCAGCCACCACAACATCAATTCAGATCAAGATATGACTATGAAATGCACAGATTGATGCAATGCAATGCATCCTAGTTCTTATTAGGAGGGGTAATCATTCCTAACTTCCCTCTGAGATACTCACAAGTATCCTTAAGCAACGACTTGGTAAAGATGTCTACAATCTACTCCTTAGTAGGCACATACTCAAGTCTGACTTCCTTTTCACAAACCTCTTCTCTCAAAAAGTGAAACTTAATATATATATGCTTTGTCTTTGAATGCAACACCAGATTCTTAGAAATGTTAATAGCACTTGAATTATCACAGAATATAGAAATAGGCTCATTATACACAACTCTGATATCCTTCAACATCTGCTTCATCCACAAGACTTGAGTACAATTGTTAGCAACAAAAATGTATTCAACCTTTGCAGTAGATAAGGAAATGACATTTTGCTTCTTAACCATGAAATTAGCTTCTTACCCAAGAAAAATGCTCCACCACTAGTACTTTTCCTGTCATTTACATCTCCTGCCCAATCAGCATCAGTAAAGGCACTCAAAGTAAGATCATCATCTTTAGGATACCATAGGCCAAAGTCAATTGTTCCCTTTAAGTATTTGAAAATTCTCTTCACAACAGTCACATGAGATTCCTTCAGATCAGCTTGAAATCTTGCAACAATACATACACCATTCATGATATTAGGCCCAACTTGAGTCAAATAAAGCAATCCACCAATCATTGATTTGTATCTAGTCTGATTTTCTTTTGGAGAATCATCTTTTGTTGTCAACTTGCATTCGGTCACCATGGGTGTATCGACTGGCTTTGAATCTTCCATACTGAACTTCTTCAACAATTCCTTCACATACTTGGACTAAGATATAAAAATCCCTTTATCTAACTGAGTAATTTGCAATCCCAAAAAGAATTTCATCTCACCAATCATTGAAATCTCAAATTCATTCTGCATCTCATTAGCAAACTTCATGCACAAACCATCATCTCCTCCAAAAATGATATCATCAACAAAGACTTCAACAATCAAATCTTTATTATGATCAACCTTGAAATATATATTACTATCAGTAGTACTTTTGTTGAATCCAAGCTTCAACAAATACTTGTCCAATCTGGCACACCATGCTCTATGGGCTTGCTTGAGTCCATACAATGCTTTTTTCAACTAACACACCATATCTCCCTTATCAGTCAACTGAAATCCATCAGGTTGCTCAACGTACACCTCTTCTTCCAATTCACCATTTAGAAAAGATAACTTGACATCCATCTGATAAACCTTGTAGTTCTTGTAAGCAACATAGGAAATAAATAATCTTACAACTTCAATTCTAGCAATAGGGGAAAAAGTCTCTTCAAAATCAATTTCTTCCATCTGTGAATATCCTTTGCATACCAATCTTGCTTTGTTTCTAACCACTTCACCTTGCTCATTCAATTTGTTTCTAAAGACCCATTTAGTTCCAATGAAATTCTTATCCTTAGGTTTGGGAACAAGAATCCATGTATCATTCTTCTCAATCTGAAGTAGCTCTTCTTTCATTGCTTCAACCCAATGTTCATCTTTGCATGCTTCATTCACACTAGTAGGCTTAGTCTTTGAAATCAAGCAATATTCTTCTACAATATTTCTCCTATTCTGGACACCTTTGTTCTTATCACCTATAATTTGATCTTTCAAATGATTCAATCTTACATACCTCAGAGTCTTCTTAGGATGTTCTTCAACTTCAGGCTCTTGTGTTCTCTCTTTTGCAATTTCACTAGTTTCTTCTTCCTCTTGGTTTTCCTAATTCACTGGAAGGATTTACATTTGATTTGTAGTCTGAACTTGCTTTCCTTTGTTTGTATTGTCATTCTGATCATCAGAATCATATCCATATGTTCTGGAAGGTGTACCTAAGTCTTCATCAACCTTGAAATTTGCACTTTCAACCATTTTCCTCAATTTTTTATTGTAACACTGTTAGGCCTTACTTTTAGTAGAATAACCCAGAAAGATACCTTCATCACTCCTAGTATCAAACTTTCCTATATCTTCATCTCTCTTGATATAACATTTGCTTCCAAATATCTTGAAATATTTAATAGTAGGCTTTTGACCAGTCCATAGCTCAAAAGGGGTCTTACCAGTATCACCTTTGATTTGAACCTGGTTGAGTGTGTACACAACAGTACCTCATAGTTTCTCTCTAGTAGATATGAGGGACATTTCCTTCTAGCATCATAGTTCTAGCAACATCTTCAATTGTTCTATTCTTCCTTTCCACAATTCCATTTTGCTGAGGGGTTCGTAGTGTAGATAATTGTCTCTTTATTTCATGTTCTTCACAAAAAGAATTAAATTCACCGGAAGTGAATTCACTACCTCTATCCAATCTCAAACATTTAATCTTCAGACCTGTTTCTGTCTCAACCATAGCCTTAAAGATCTTGAACTTTTCCAGTGCTTCAAATTTCTCCCTTAAGAAAGTGACCCACCATTCTAGAATAATCATCTATGAGTAACATGAAATACCTGTAACCTTGTAAACTTTTGACCTTAGAGGGACTACACAGATCAGTATGGACAAGCTCCAACAATTCATTTGAACAATGCTATTTGCTTTGAAATGAAATTCTAGTTTGCTTTCCTAACTGACATTCCTTGCATATGGCATTAGTAGGTTTCACCAAATTAGGTAGATCTCTCACAACCTTCGTAGAAATTATCTTGAAAATATTATCAAAGTTAACATGACACATTCTCCTATGCCATAACCAACTTTCATCAACTTGAGAAATCAAATAACTTTTACTAGCAACACTCAAGTGAAAGATATTACCTTTTGTTTTTGTACTTGATGTAATTACATTTTTGGAACTCAATATTCGGCACTTTCCATCCTTGAACTGAAGATTGTATCCCTTATCAAGCCTTCCACATACATGACATCATCAATATTATGTTTACCATCAAGAGAAATGCATCCTTTGCCACAGATCACACCAGCTGTATTATCACCAAATCTCACAACACCACCATCATACTTTTCCAATCTTACAAACTTACTTTTATCTCTAGTCATATGATGTGAACATCCACTGCCAATCACCCATTCATATTTCTCTTCAACTCAAGCAACTAGGGCTTTCTCCACATTTGTACAACTAGCAGATTTAGTAGATACAAGATTATTTTCCTTGATAGCAATAAATACCCATTCATTATCACTTCTATTTCCTTTATCAGATTCATCATCTATCACACCTTCATCAGTAGCATAGTAACACTTCTTTTGAAATCTAGGCTTGTTATGTCTTGGTTTAGGAGCTCTTTCTGGACACCTTGATGCAAAATGACCTATCTTATTGCAAGAAAAAAATTTAAGAGGAAATTTTCCTTCATACTTACCTTTTCCTCTTAGTACTCTTTTGACAATAAGTGCTTCTAGCTCTTCCAACTCTCTTTCTTCTTCTTCAATCTGTCTGATTTCATCCTCATACTTAATGTCTTTCTAGATGAACTCTCACCTAGATCATATCTCTGTCTATCTCTTCCAATAGTAGTAGCCTTAAATGAAAATTCAACCTTAGGAAGGGCATCACCAAATTCAGTCAACTCAAAAGCAATAAGTTTACCAACCAACATATCTCTGGTTATATTTGTTTCAGCTTAAAGCTCTTCAATAGCACTAGCTTTGAATTTGTATGAATCAGGCAAGGATCTAAGCACTTTAGCAACAATCTCTGATTCGCCTATCTTTCCACCAACACATCTAATACCACACATAAGTTCATTCTTTGCATAAAAATAGTAATGTTATCATCATCACCTATTCTCAACTTTTCATATTTCCCTTTTAGACTCTTCAACTTAGCAATCTTCACATTAACATCACCTTCATACAAGGTTTCCAACTTTTTCCAGATCTCATAAGCAGTCTTCAGATCCATAGCATTTGTCATCTTAGAATCAGTCAAAGCACTCAACAATACTTCCTTAGCCCCGATATTATACTCAACATCTCTAATCTCAATAGTAGTAGTAGGACCATTCTGAGGAATAACCTACCTATTACATGTAATGTTCCAGAAGGGTTCACCAATGCATATCAAATGACACTCCATTAGAGTCTTCCATAAAGAATAAAATTTTCCATCAAATCTCAGACTATCCTTCTTGTATGATGCCATCCCGGATCACCTCAAGCTATTAAACTTCTTCCAAGGAACCTGCTCTGATACCAATTGTTGGTAACACAAGATAGACAACTAAGAGGGGGGGTGAATCAGTTGTCCCAAAAATTTAAAACTTATTCAACTTATTAACCTTATTCTCAGATCTGATTATTAACCATGAAAGCATAAATCATCAAGACATCAGAAGCACACATAACACCAATAATTTTTTTTATGTGGAAACCTTGTTAGGGGAAAAACCACGGTGGAGGTTAGTCCAAAAGATTATACCTTGTTAAAAGTATAGAGAATGAAATGAGAAATGCACATGCATTCATGCGCACTGCCTAGAGCTCACTGCTCAATTACAACAAGGCTTACTGCCCAAAGGAAGACACATTGTCTTACAAAAAGACTCATATTACATCCGTGGGGATTTGAACTGATAAATTAGCATCTGCTAATGCCTGATCATAGTTCCGGTTAAGCACATGAACATTTCTTCACTCTTCTTCACACTCTGCACTGTCTTCAAATGATTAGGACTTTATTCACACATACACACACTCGACATCCACTGGCATACTTCAATTCGAATAAACAATCACTTATATATATTCGCAACAAGAAATTTCATCCCTACATGTCGACTTCAACAAAATAATAGAATGAATATAAATTGTCAGCCCAAAACACTAAAGATTATTAATGCAAATCAACCAAGGTTGGCCACAACTTAGTGAAGACCCAAATCAACATCTCCAACATGAAAACACTTCAATTAATTACTCCTCGAAGATCCACAACATGCTATAAACATCATGTCGGCCAAGAACAAGAGAAACATGAATACGCAAGAGAAAAACTTAGACCATGAGCACAACGATCAATGTGGATGTTGGCCTCCTACAATGATTTAACAACAAAGCCCTTACAATTGTGTTTTAGAGATTGTACATCTAAATTGAATAGCCATTCAATCATTATGAAGGTGCATTTAACTTGTCAGCCCAGGGACGTGAACTTGAAATGGGTTAGCACAATATGTGCACTAGGAACTCAAGGTAGCCATTTTCATTCTATAACTAAGAAAGATGCAATGCTGAAAGTAAATTTCTTGGAAAGGAATAACATAAATATTAAACATCAACCAACAACCATACTAAGTTTTGAAATGCATGACAAAAATGAAAATCTGAACAACAAACAAAAAACTACTCTATCTACTTTGGCTGCAGGAACAATCATAGAATGGAATTCTAGTGGCTGCAGGAATAGTCAATGCCAGATTCTTAACTAGTTACAAAACAAAAAGTAATAACTAGGATAAACTAAGCTAAAGGACGGATTGCTCACCAAGTGGGGCCCCTTGGATGAGTATCCTCTACTACTAACGAAAACTCAAATGCTCGAACTCAGAACTTTAACTTATTCATCAGAAAATATGAGTACAAGAGAGTAGCATAACTGTATTACTGAAAGATAAGAATGCAAGTACAATATTAGATTATGCAACCTCATGAAAAGGAGCATTTGATCCTTATTTATACTACCAACTAAACAGGGCAGTCAACTCCATGAACTGGGAGGACGCCATTTAGGGAAAATAGGGAAAGTGGGGCGGCGGTTACGCATGCATGGAATCCAGTCAGACATGCATGTCCAACCATAGATTTAGCACTATAGTAACATGCACGTTTGTTGAACATCAATAAAGACTACTACAAGGCGATTACATTTGGTTTGCATAGGGAATCTCCTACCATCGAACTCCTTTGACCTTTGAATGATTCCCTTGCTAGACATTATGGGGCATGCCCAACTGGAGGTGTCTTCCTCAATTTAGCATCTTAAAATTATATTTGCATGGCAATGTTAGTATGCACAATAATTGCACATCTATAACTACCTTAAAGAAGATTCATTAACCACATGCAAAATTAATACAGATAGTTCATATAACATGCCAATGTCATTAAAGGTTTGTTGAAATAAGATTAAGCCTAATGTTAATAGTTCTGAGGAAATATCATAAAAAATATCAACACTTAACATCAAGGTCCATGATATCTTCAACAAATAGACCATAAATTCTACCCAAAACTAGACCATAAACTAGTCTCATCACTCCCCCCAACCTAAGATCTTGCTGGTCCTCCAAAAGGGGAAGGGTTGTTCTTCTGCTTGGTCAATGCTTTGAAATTTATAATTGACAACTGCCCTACATTAGTGTTTGCTATTCATGAATCAGGGTCCCAATAGAATCCTCCCAATCTGTCTAATCTACTCCATTTCTGTCTATTTGCAACAATACCATTGTAAAATTTGAAGTTTGGTATGGGCCACATCAGAAGGGGTGGATGAAAAGTCAGGGGAAACCAAAATCATCCCTTTGTTCTTCCAACCTATATATATATCTGTCAATTCTCTTAAGTGCTACAACATAGATTTGGATGGAATGAGGCTCAGCTTGTTTTAGCTCATTAGTTAGGCTATTCCATCTTTGTGAGAGGTATCTCTTCATGGTTTCCTCTTTTGCTTTTTCCTTTACCTCATACTCACTGTAGACTGCTTCTATCCAATGCATAATCCTATTAGCATAGCTAGGTCTGAAAAAATCCTATGCCATTCCCTATAAATGTCCCTTGGATTCTTTGATTCAACCCTGATGGGCAGAGGGATGTTGGACTCCAATTGCTTATAAGCCCCATGTTGTTGTCCCCAACTAATCTCATTTGTACCCAAGACATAAATTCCCTTAATTGGACATCTCCAACATACAATAGTAAGTTCCAATCATGGTCTTGAGTCACAACATAATTATGCAAATAAAACTCACACAACAAATTCTTCATTTCAGGGGAAGCAATTTGATAAACATTGAAAAATTCAACAGGGGTCTCAATAGAAGGATTCAAACCTGAGACAATTCTTCCCAGCTTAAAAGAAAGATATTTTTCCTTCAAATGCAGAGCATAGACCCTTGGAGGGGCCTTGCACTCTAAAATCTATGGTACTAAGGCTGCCATATCATCCACATTCTTCTTTAGGGCGACAATCTTTGCATCCTTGTCTTCAATCTACTCATCTTTTTTTTGAATTTTCTTCTTCAATCTATGCTTCTCCTCCTTCCATTCTTCTTCTCTTATTTGCATTTCCTTCCATAAATGCATAGCTACCATGTGCATTGAGAAATTAGGGGGTTTATGCATTCCTACCAACATTTTCCCTGGCATTGATGTTTGCTCTCCATATAGTACTAATTGCAAGGATTTCGACTGTCCCGTTAATTTAGGTTGCAGGGGTACTGATTGTTCTTATTTTTTCTGTTGCTGCAGGAAATCCTAATTTTCCTCATACCCTTGATTCTCCACTTGTTCGACAATGTTAGCAAGGTCTACCAATGTTATGTTTGCTGCCATTTTAAATACATCCTCTTCCTCGACATTCACCTGCCCCATTGGAGCTTCTGTGTCCTCTTGTGATATTTCTCTAGACTTATGGATTTTCTCTGGAGGCATACCAAAGGCTGGCTTGACAGGTCTTATTTTCTGGGAGGGATCTCATGTTTTTCTTTGGCTGCAAGATGAATAGTTCCAACCTTCCGCTTCCTAGAGCCTAGTATTTCTTTTTTATGCCGGCTACTTCTTGAATTTTCCTTTTCTCATTTCTGCTCTCTTTTATGTGCCTGAGTTTTCATTAGGATTCCAAGTGGAATATCATCATCAGAATTTGGGGAAGAAATTTCTTTGTTTGAGTGCTTTGTCCTAGAAGAGATAATAACTTGAGATATGATAGGGTCAATAATGGCAAGGAAGGAATAATAAAGGAAAGCTATGATGGGGAGTAATGGCGGCGATAGTTGGTGTCACTTCACACATGCGAGCCATCCTCTCACTCAGATTTCAAATCGACTCAATTTAAATTTTGCTGATGTAGACTAGCATGGATTGACACGTGGGAAAAATATTCACATCTTTTTCCTCCCCCCCAACGTAAATTTGGGAATGTATCTTCATATGTGGAATGATGATTTGACAGGGGTAGGGAATATTGGCATGCTATGGTGAACGTCCATATTAACATACAATAGTTAAATGAATGCACTAAAAGACAATTAAGACATAGCAATTAATGTGCACATGCCTGAATGTGTGGAAGATTCATTGCAAAGATTGTGGAGAAAGTACTGTTCGCCTTTTTAGAAAATAAGTTGAGCAATTAATGAAAATGAGGAGGAATGAGGTGGAGTGGAATGAAGTGATGTGATGGAAGAGAGAGAAAGGTGGAAATGGATGGGAAGATGGGTGAATGGGCGAAGAAATGGACTCCCACAGAAGTGGAAGTCTTTATTATGACAAGTACATACCTTAATTAGCCAGAAGGAGGGACACTAGGTCCACTTCCTTTGGCTGCAGGAAGCTCAGGTGCAACATGCTGAGTGAATTGCTATAGGAACTCCTCCTTGGAAGCTGGCTTGTGATATAATTTGAGGCGATGACCATTGACAAGCAACTTAAATATGATTGGGTCAATAGTAGTGAGTTGAACAACACCATTAGGGAATACTTCAACAACCTCATATGGTCCTAGCTGCCTCGTTTGCAATTTTCCAACATTG
The DNA here is from genome assembly GCA_007258455.2 of Sequoia sempervirens. Lineage (NCBI taxonomy): Eukaryota > Viridiplantae > Streptophyta > Pinopsida > Cupressales > Cupressaceae > Sequoia > Sequoia sempervirens. The sequence continues at coordinate 574,042,537 of VDFB02193867.1, read as the reverse complement.
TCCTGATATTTGGAATCATAAAGCAATGCCCAATCTACTAGTTGGAATTTCTTGTCCTTGATAAATTTATCATGCCACCTAATTCTCTGATTCTGCACTACCTTAGTGTGATGCAAGGCTACTCTCCTCATCTCATCCAAAGCATTAAGCTATAAGATTCTTTCTCTTTGTGCCTCAGAGATATCCATCCCCAAATATACTACAGTCCTAAGAGTCTTGTGTTCAAATTCAATGGGCATCATGGCTATCTTTCCATACATCAACTCAAATGGAGTGAAGCCTGTAGTTATTTTCCAAGTAGTTTTGTAGGCCCAAACAACTTCTAGTAATCTGTTTACCCAGTCCTTTCTGTGGATAGCTACAATTTTGGTCAGAATAGCTTCAATTTCTCTATTGGTCACCTCAACTTGACCATTGGCCTGGGGTGATAAGGAGTAGACTTCCTATGTCTTATGTTGTACTCAATAACTAGTGCTGCAATAAGGGTTGATGTGAATTGAGTTCCTTAATCAGTCACTATCTCTCTTGGAACTCCATACCTTGTGAAAATCTCTTCATTAAGAAATTTTGCAACCTTGTTATCTCTTGCATGCTTCATGGCCTTAACTTCTACCCATTTAGTTACATAATCAATGCATACTAGGATATAAGACTTACCATTTGATGGAGGGTCAAATGCGTCCTACAAAATCCAATCCCCACTTGTCAAAGGGAGTGATTACTACCTGAGGGAAAAGTGGCATCTCATTAGATTTGATTGGTCTGCCCATTCTTTGACATCTATCACATTTTCTAGTATACCTTCCTGCATCCTTGTGGAGTGTTGGCTAGTAATATCCTGTGTTCAAAATCTTCATTATTGTCCTTTTGGCTGCAAAATGTCTTCCACATGGTTCATTGTGGCATGCATGCAAAATTTCATATGTCTCATCTTCTCTCACACATCTCCTCATGACATGGTCGGGTCTAGTATTAGATAAATATCCAAGAATCCATGAGAAAGGAAAATATTTTTCAATGAGTGCCCTTCTCTCTTTTGGAGAGAAGTGAGGTGGAACTCTACTTGTGACCAGGTAGTTAGCTATGTCAGCATACCAGGGTATTTGTACACTAATGGAGAATAGATTCTCATCAAGAAAAGAGTCATCTATGGCTTGATTATCTTCTGATGTAGTCAGCCTTGAAAGAAAATTTGCAACAACATTGGCCTTCCCTGGTTTATCCACAATGGTTATGTCAAACTCCTGTATCAACAATAACCATCTTGCAAGCCTACCTGTGATCAGAGGTTTATTCATGAGATATCTAATGGTTGCATGATCAATGTGCACAAAGATTTGATAGCTTGTTATGTAGTATCTGAATTTGTTCAGGGCATAAATCACTGCCAATATTTCTTTCTCTGTCACTGTATAGTTGAATTCAACTCCTTGCAAATTTTTAATGACAAAATAAATGGAATTTTCAATAACTCCTTTCTATCATAAGATTGCTCCTATGGCATAATCTGATGCATCTATATGGATGTGGAAAGAAATCTCTCAATTAGGTCCTTTGAGTACAAGAGCATGAGTCAAGGCTACCTTCAAATTAGAAAATCCCTTGTCACAATCTTCAGTCCACTCGAACTCAACATGTCTAGTGAGGAGGGTATACAATGGTACTACTATTTTTCTAAAATCCTTGATGAACCCCCTATAATAGCCTGCATGGCCCAAGAAACTCCTAAAATCCTTCTATTTTGCAGGTGTGGGAAGATTTGTGATTACCTCAATTTTTGTAGGATCTACTTGAATTCCTTTGTGAGAAATGTAGTGTCCAAGAACTACACCTTCCTGCATCATCATGAAGCACTTTTCATTGTTTAAAGAGAGATTGTGATCTTCACATCTCTGTAGGACTTTCTTGAGATTCTCCAATGTTTCATTGAAATCAACAACATAGGTGGTGAAATCATCCATATAAATTTTCATGCAATCATGAGAAATGTCTGAAAATATGTTAATGAATGCCCTCTGAAAAGTTACAGGTGCATTGCATAAGCCAAATGAGAGTACCGAGTAGGCATAGGTCCCCCATGGATAGGTAAAAGTGGTCTTCTCTTTGTACAATTTGGATCTAGTTGTAGCTGCTAAATCCATCTAGAAAAGAAAAGTATTGCTTTCCTGCAAGTGAGTCCAAAACTTGATCTATGAAAGGTAAGGGAAAACAGTCCTTTTTGGTAGCAACATTAAGTTCTCTATAATCAACACAAACTTGCCATTTCCATCCTTTTCTAGGAACAATCACTAATGGAGACACCCACTGGCTATCTGAAATGGGGTAGATAAATCCTGCATCTAGCAACTTCTGTAGTTCTCCTTTTATAATTTCTCTTAGTGCAGGGTTAATTCTTCTTTGTGGTTGCCTCACTAAGGTGCAATCATCTCTGATATAAATTCTGTGAGTGCAAAGCTTAGGATCCAATCCCTTCATTTCATGATAGTCCCACAAAAATGCATGTTGATGGGTCCTCAATAAGTTTTCCAATAACAATTGTTGTTCCTCACTCAGTTTGTTGTTAACATTCAGATACTTTCCTTCTAACACCTATAGTTGTGTAGTTGAATCTATCTTAGCTACTTCACTAAAACATGGTACCTTGAGTTCATATGGAAGCAATGTATGAGACATACCTGTTGCTACATGAAGTCTTTCTGTAGGAACAATGGCTGTAGGAAGAGTGGTTGTAGGAAGAACGTCTGTAGGAACAGTGGCTGCAGGAAGAACAGGCAGAAGTGTCTTGATTGGAGTAGAAAAATGAGAAGATGACGCTTCCTCCACTTCACAATGGTTCTGAATGATGTTAACTAATACTTCATCTTTGTCTTGAAGTTGCATGAAGGAGATTTTTCCTAACATCATAAGCTGCGCCACATAATTAACTTCCTCGACCTCTTCACCAACATGTGGCCACTTGGGATTATCCTCATCATGGGATGACTGAGCAGGAGGATAAATAACAAAATTTTTGGTACTCTTCCCATCAGAAATGGTCATGTCACCTGATCAACATCTAATATATGCGTCTGCAGTTGCTAACCATGGCCTTCCAAGAATAATGGGATACCCGCCTAGTGTAGCTTTAGGAGAAAAAATCATGAAGTCTACTGGGTACTCCTAGGAGTCTAGAATCACCACGAGATCCTCCACTATACCATCAGGCTTAACAATAGAACTATCAACAAGCTATAGGAAAATAGGAGTAGATCTCATGCTTGAAACATTTAGTTGCTGCAGGATGTCCTTGGTCATTACATTTATTTCTGCCTCTAAATCAATCAGATCATTCTTTATTTGAATCCCATTTATAACAATTGCTACCACATGACTACCTTGGTCATTGTACTTGGGGATAGTCACTTTTTCAAGCATGATGTCAGCTAGCTATCCCACCACATTAATCAAAGTGGGGTCTTTCTTCTTCCTCCCTGGCTTCTTGAGGCATGCTTCTTTGATTGCCTTGCCATAGAATGGGATATCCTTTATAGCTTGGAATAGAGGGATTTGGACACATATATGCTTTAGCTTATCCAGGATGTCAAAACTTGTATCCTCCTTTTTTTCCTTCTTCTTGGCAACTTCCAATCTTTGAGGAAATGGTGGTTCTTGTTCAGTTTGCTTGACTTGGACTGGTTCAAGATTTTTAGGTGCACTTTGCTAAATGGGATCATTCAGAGGTTCCTCCTCCTCTTCCACATGAAGCTCAATGATAATGGGTTTGGAAGGAGCTGGTAAAGTAGTTCACGAATGCAAGTGGATGCCACTTATACTCACAACATATGTAGGGAATTGATTTGAATCAACATAGTATACATGATGATGTTGTGGTTTGTTATTTGGATTGGGTGTGGGCTGAGCTAGTAGCCGAGTAGGTTTAGGTGTATTTGAGCTTGAATTAGCAGGTGGAGGCATTATAGCAGGATGTTGGGGCTGAGAAGGTGGCTGCATGTAACTGGTTGTTTGGATAGGCCATTGCTATCCTCCCATCCAGTGATTTGTTTGTTTCCAATTTCTTGGAGGTGGTTTCCAATGCCCTTGAAATTGCTGCCAATTCCCCTGAGGTTGCTGCCATTGGGGTGGAGATTTTTGATGATTGGGCTAAGCATTTGGGGGGTTACCCCAAGGCTGTGGTGGATATCCTCCATAGCTAGATGGATATGGGGGCTGCCATTAGTTGTCAGATGAATAGGAATTGAAATATGGCCCAACATAAGAGAGTGGATCTAGTGGCATATCTTGTCTTGGAGCCCAAGGCCTCCTTTGTGCAACATAGTAGACTTGATCGTCGTCAATCTGAATTGGCTTGAACTCGGGTGCAATCTACTTGCCTTCAATATTAGCTACCATCTTGCATCTGCAGTCCTTCTTTTGTCTGCAATGGGGGCAATACTTTGCCAACATTACCTCTACCTCCTCTTGCTTCTTCTTGGCTTGAAGTGTATCTAGTTGAGTAGCTAGATTGTTTATAATGTCTTGCTTGAAGTCTGCCAGTAGATGAGCAATCTCCATTCTTGAAACTCCATCAATAGTTGACTTACCCATGGAAGATTGGTAAGCTCTCCCTTTCTTTGAGGCTACCCTAGAGTAGTTTTGGCATATTTTCTTGATATCCTCCCAAGGAACTTGAGAGATATCTCCTCCTCCCATCAGGTCCAAGGCATTAGTGCAACCATCATTGATTCCTCTTAAGAAAAACAACTTTTGTGAGTCTTCATTAAGTGTATGGTGTGGAGATTTTTGTAGACAAAATATAAACCTTGCAATATAATCCTCCAGGCTCTTATCTTCCTATTGCCGCATCCTAAAAATGTCACCTCTCATGTCACTACCCCTGTAATACTCCTTGTATTTCTCAAGGAATTTTGTCTTCATGTCTTCCCAAGTTTCCACAGTATCTCTGCCTAGGCTCATGAACCATCTTAATGCAACTTCTTTTAGAGTGGTAGGAAACAACTTAAGCCTATGGGCATTGGTGGTATAGTCATAACTCCTGCATAGTATGTCAAACTCAAACAAAAAGGTATCAAGATCTTTTGTGACAAATCCATAAAACTTGGGGAGTGCTAAAGCAAGGATATTTTTGATGTTGTCAACTTCATTTTGATGGGAAATGGGGAAAGGAAAAGTTGGTTGATTAGGTTTGTTTCTATTTGCATCACCCATGCTTACTTGATGTAGTTCCAAAGTAAAGGGGTTCTCAAGCTGATTTTGGTCTTCAAAGAAAACTTCAAAGCTAGTTAGATCAGGGAATGCATCAACAAAGGGGTGTGAATCTTCTTCTTCTTCTTCTCTTGGTAGGTTTTGATATTCGACTAGTTGGAATGGATTAGGATTGTTAAGAAGGAATCTCCAATAAGCATCCCTTCTCCTTCCTCTATGCATGTAGTATTGACTCACTATCAACCAACTCACACAAAGAATTGGTAAAGAATAAGGGGGGTCATTATTTCCTAAATGAGGGTATACTAAGAACAACTTCCAGAAACACTACAAGAAAACTATCAATGACTCCAAAGAACTCCCTAGTTTGACACCATCCCTAACAACGACACCAAAAATGTTGGCCTCCTACAATGATTTAACAACTAAGCTCTTATAGCTGTGATTTAGAGATTGGACATCTAAACTAAATAACCATTCAATCGTCATGAAGGTGCATTTAACTTGTCAATCCAAGGACGTGAACTTGAAATGGGTTAGCATAGTATGTGCACTAGGAACTTAAAGTAGCCATTTTCATTCTACAACTAAGAAAGATGCAATGTTGAAAGTAAATTGTTTGGAAAGGAACAAAATAAATGCTAAACATCAACCAACAACCATACTAAGCTTTGAAATGCATGAAAAAAATGAAAATCTGAACAACAAATAGAAAAATACTCTGTCTGCTTTCGCTGTAGGAACAGTCACAAAATGGAATTCTAGTGGTTGTAGGAACAATCAAATAACTAGGCTAAACTAAGCTAAAGGAAAAATTGCTCACCAAGTGGGCCCCCTTGGATGAGTTTCCTCTACTACTAACAAAAAATTAGATGCTCGAACTCAGAACTTTATTTATATTCATCAGAAAACATGAGTACAAAAGAGTAGCATAACTATATTACTAAAAACTAAGAATGCAAGTACAATATTAGATCATGCAACCTCTTGAAAAGGAGCATCTGATCCTTATTTATACTACCAACTAAATAGGACAGTTAGCTCCACAAACTGGGAGGATGCCATTTAGGGAAAATAGGGAAAGTGGGGCAGCGGTTATGAATGCATGGAAGCCGGTCAAACATGCATGTCCAACAACAAATTTAGCACTGCAGTAATGCACATGTTTGCTCAACATCAATAAATACCACTACAAGGCAGTTACATTTGGTTTGCATGGGGAATCTCTTGCCACTGACCTGCTTTGACCTTTGAATGATTCCCTTGCTAGATGTTATGGGGCATGCCCAGTTAATGGTGTCTTCCTCAATTTAGCATCTTCAAATTATATTTGCATGGCAATGTTAGTATGCACAATAATTGCACATCTATAACTACCTTAAAGAACATTCATTAACCACATGCAAAATTAATACAGATAGTCCATATAACATGCCAATGTCATTAAAGGTTTGCATAAATAAGATTAAGCCTAATGCTAATAGTTCTGAGGAAATATCATAAAAAATATCAACACTTAACATCAAGGTCCATGATATCTTCAGTAAATAGACCATAAATTCTACCCAAAACTAGACCATAAACTAGGCTCATCAACGGACATGCAACAAAGATAGAGCACGATCAAGAAACATCCACAAGCATCAAAAATCACCAGAGAAGCATCCACAACAACTGAACTAAGTAAAATCACAACATCTTCAATTAGTAACACCAACTGAAGCAACAAAAAAACTATTAGAATATAAATCTTCAGAACTCGATCAAATCTTCACGCGAATCTCCGAAACTCGACGTGGATAAACTAGATACACTCAACAACATACCCTTTAGTCTACAACCTTTGATCAACAACGTACATAACTTACCAGCATAATAAACTTCACTTCACCATTGTCAACTTGCAACTGTTTTCATTACAATTTTCTCAATATCCTTGACATATACAACTTCTAATGGATTAATGCTAATAGTGTTGACATCAATGACAACCACATATCAACAACAAAACCATAACGTCCAACACAAACAAATAGTATTATGACTATTATAACTAATTATAAACACCTTGCAATTAAAACCAATATCTAAACATAGTCTCTGTAACCATGTTGCTTCCTCACAAGCATGCGAGCAAGACATATATTATGCTTGGATGGTGGAATCAACGCAAATGTGGATTTTCTCTCATTCATCTGATCCAAGTCACCTGGCCAATCTACATCAATGAATCTCTATATGTCCAATATTATCCACATCATCAGTTCCATGATAACAAAAATATTAATCAAAATATCCTTACAAATATCTAAACACCCTCTTAACATAAGTCTAATGCTCCTTACCAAGGTTAGACATAAACCAACTCAAAAATCCCATTGAATGGACAATATCTGGTTTAGTGAAAATCAATGTATACATTAGACTACCAATATCACTAGCATATAACACCTTAGACATATCCTCAAAATATTAATCTAATTTAGGACACATATCTAAAGAAAGCTTAGTGCCAACAAGATGGGGAATACTTAGAACTTTGTAACGATGCATATTAAACAACTACAAAATGTTATCAACATACTCTGAATTAACCAAATTTTTGTGTAAACCTAGTCCTTACTAATATACATACCAAAAGATATTTTGTATCCCCCAAATCCTTCATATCAAATGTGCTATAAAGTTGAGTTTTGAGCTCTCTAATCATCACTTTATTATTATCAATTCACATGTCATCCACATACAAGACAATGATTAAAATCTAATACAATAATTTAACATAAACAAAATGATCCTCCTCACTTCTAACAAAAGCAAAACTCAATACAAATGCATCAAAATTTTGGTATCACATTTCGAGTCACTATTTTAGATCATGCATTGACTATTTGAATTTGAAAACCAAATTTTCCTCCCCCTTGATAAGAAAACTAATAGGAAAAAATATTTTTTACCATCCATTTGATCAATCTCAAAATCACAAGCTACAACAATAGATAATAAATATATAATAGAACTTAACTTAGCCACACGAGAGAAAATTTCAATGAAATTGACCCCCTCTCTCCAGGAGTAGGCCTTAGCTATTGATCTTTCCTCATACCACTCTAATCATCCATATGCTCAAATCCTTATTTTATACACCCACTTGCAACCAATGTGCTTTCTTCCTTTGAGAAAACTAACAATACCTTGTGTCACATTTGTTTATTGCCATCATCTCCTCTAGCACGATCTAGATCCAAGAATCACTATCCTCTAAAGAGAGTCTCATTAATATTTTTTATTCATCACATTCTTGTTGTAACTAATAAATATGCATTTCTACAATTTAGATTACTTTTCCTTAGGCACATGAGTGTAAGAATCATAGTTAAATATTCTTAAATGTGAAACAAAAGGTTTCTTACCTATTTACACTTCATAAGGATTTTTATCAATACTATTTGAACAAGGAGATTCGTTAATCAAATATAAAGTAGTACTTATGGCCTTTTCCAAATGTATCGATCCAACAACATACCAATTAACATAATTTAGTCTCTTTCTAACAAAGTTTGGTTCATTCTTTCTACAACCCCATTTTTCTAAGTTATGTATAATGTAGTCTTTTGTTGAACAGTATCTGCATGCTTGCAAAATTCCTCAAATTCCTTAGAAAAGTACACCCGCATTATCATACCTCAATACCCTTATTTTATAATCTATTTGTTTTTCAAACAAGGCCTTAAATTCCTTAAATTTAGTAAACATTTTAGATTTAAATTACATACAATAAATCTAGGTTTATCTTGAGGCGTCATCAATGAATGCAACAAAATAACAATATTTTCTTATGTATTTAACATTCACGGGACCAAACACATCTAAATAAGCAATATTTAACAATCTCTTAGCTTTGTAACTTCTCAAAGGAAAAAATGATTTACTTTGTTTACCAAACACACAAAGTTCACATGAATCAAAATGTTCATTAGAATAAGAGAAACTGCCAACCAAATTTTTATTAATCAAGGTCCTAAGCCCCTTTTCACCAATGTGGGCCAAATATTAGTGCCACAACATACATGTATAATTTTGAATGGAACTTACATCAGTAGAGTTACAAAAAGTAGAGGCATTTAGCCTAAGAAAAGTTCCTACACTGGATTCCTTAGCAACCTCCAAATTCTCAACAACCTACAACCAAAATTATTGAATGTCACATGCATCCTTAAATTATTCACCTTAGAAAAATAAATATAACTTCTAGCAAGGCTAAGAGTATGTAAAATATCGGTAAATATTTTCACCATCCCATCATTGAAACACAATTGTAACTTTCCATGACCAACAATATGATGCAAACTATTGTTACCTAGATACACCTCTTTGTCATATGCATGGTAGGAAGATAACCACTCATTGTTCACATGATATGAGCCACATGAGTCAATCAACCATGGTTTATTATAAATAGCTAGAAACAATAAACAAGGTTTCATCACCTTCATCAAGGGATTTTTAATGGTCATAAGTCTTCTTATTTCTACTCTCCTTCTTTACATGTCCCCATTTTCCATAATTCCAACACTTCACTTTCCTCTTCCCTAGGGTCTTAGAATGGCCTTGAGACCTAGATCTATTAGTAGAATTTTTTCAATTCCCTTTTGAACCTCCCTTATCCTTGGGCCTTCCTCATACACAAAATGCATCCTTTAATCTCTCTTCCATGGATTTTCTCCTTATTTCCTTTACAAGGAAAGTAGCAAAAAAGACATCCAAATTTGGATTTGTCATCTTACCACTCATAGAAAAGATTATAATTTTCCACAATTTAGGTAAAAATCAAAGTAGCAATATACACCTACCCTCTTCATCTATCTAGCATCAATATATGTTAATTGAATTAAAATTAAATTAATAAATTCTAATATTCTATCATATAGTCACCATATTTCTTTTTTAATGAAGATAGTTTTCTTTTTAAACACAATTTATTTACTAGACTATTTTCTTCGTAGATCTTACCAATTATTTTCTAAAGAAGATATGTGGTGGCTTCCTTAAAAATATTTAGAAGGGAAAAATCTGCAAGACACAAACACATGGTTCCTTGCGCCTCTATATCTAACTTATTCCAATCATCATTAGAGAAATCATCTAGTTTCTTTTCATTTGCAACAAATTTTCATTGAGCTCTTTCTTCAAGAAGATCCTTCATCTTTAAATTCCACAACTCATCATTGATTCCATTAAATTTCTCAATCATTGAATGAGAGGTAGAATCCATGGTCTTCAATCACAAATCTACAAAATCACTCAAACAAGGAACTCCAACTACAACCAAAAAACTTTCAATACTTAAAGAAGGATATCCCCTTAAAAAAAAACCAGAGCTTTGATACCAAATGTTGAACAATAAGGTAAAGTACTACACAACTTAGCCCTTAAAATATACAAATTTAACTAATGCAATATTGAATTATGCATAATGAGAATTATATGGAAGCAAATATAAATCAACAAACCATGATAAATAAACACATAAAACTAGATATACATGGAGATACCCTTGTAGGAAAATACCCCACCATCAAAAAGAGGCACAAGTATTTATTAATCTTCAACACAAGATTACATATGCAACCCACTTTCTCCTTTTAATAGCATTATGAAAATCCTTATATACACATGAAATCTCTACAAAATTCACTACTACATTTCGTCATGTAAGTGCTTCTATTAATTTAGACACATATAAGTGCTTCTATTAATTTAGACACATATAAAGGTGGTTTTACAATATGATAGGGACCAAAATCGAAAGAAAATGGCTCCTCAAGGAACAATCCTTATGACACATGAGAAACAAGAAATTTTTAGAACAACACTTGAATTTTTTTTGTAGGAAACAATAGATAATGATATGTCTAATTTTAAAAAAAGAATAATAGGAAATGATAATTTGATAACAATAATCCACAAAGCTCTCATTTCATGCAAAAGGTCTAGACCTAAGAGAGGCAATAAAAACAATTTTCTAGCAAACTCATGGTAGGATGAAGGTTGCAAGGCAATATAGAGATTGTTGAAAATATTTGGAATATAAAAGGAAAATAAAAAAGGGCTTATGGGAAGCTAATGAGATCCAAAAGAGAGGAATACATGCAAATGAGGAAAGAGCTAATTTTGATTGAGAAGCATAATCCTAGAGGTTTTTGGAGGGAATTACAACAAAATAGAATAATTAAGGAGAATGATATTATAGAATACCTGTAGCTAGAATATGTAAATCTACTATATGAAAGAGACCAAGATAAAGGAATTCCCTTGGTAATTAACATAATGGCTAAAATCTTCTCTACAAAAAGATATCAAAGAAGGAATTAAAATTTTAGTAGTGGATAAAACACATGACATAGACGGTTTATAGGTAGAACACCTAAAATGGTGCTTGGAATCCCTCACATTGCCATCAAAATGATATTTAATGAGGTCATTGAAAATGGATTTTTGGAAAATTGGATAACCAATGTTGTCATTCCTACTCTCAAAAGTGGAGATGCCAACAACCCATCAAACTACTGCACTATAATGAATAATCCTATTTTTGAAAAACTATTTGGGAGTATGATAGGGTGTTGAATTAGCATTTGAATATAAAAAGGAAGGAAAAAGAGAAAAATGGAATGAAGGTTAGGCCAAAACACTCTACAATTAGTCATTAATTCACTCTCAAACACTTGATTAAGAAAGTTTGTGATAAACAAGGGGAATAAGTTTTTTGTTATTTTTTGACTTCAAGGAGGCATATAACACTATTCCTAGAAGAAAGCTTTGGGGTAGAATGGAAGATGGGGAGATTTTGGAGATACAAAGGGTAGTTGTTTATAGGCTATATGATTAGGTTTAGGCTAAAATTAAAATAAAGCAAGGATTATTAAACTATTTTGGGAGTGACATTGGAGTAAAATAAGGTTGTTATCCCATACTCTATTTAGCCTATACATTAACAAGATAGAGGAGTGGATATACAAATTTGGTGGTGGAGAGGTGCACTTGGCCATCTATGTAACAAAGTTGCTTCTATATGTAGATGACTATATATTAATGAGAAAAAAACACATGATTTGTGAGAGCACATAAGATCTCTAAAATGTTTTGTTAGGAAGTAGGGATGCAAGTAAATATCAACAAAACCAAGGTCATGATCTTTACCTTGAGAAGAAAGAAGAAACAAATAGAATTTGTTTTTGAAGGAAAGCCCTTACAAGTGGTAAATGAATATAAATATTTTGGCTTTGATTTTCATGAAAAAATCAACTCAGACAAAAAGTATACAAGGGGGTTGGAGACCTCTATACCAATTGAAAAATAGATGCAAAAGGTTGAATTGGAGGATTGGAAAACTAAGAAGACTCTTTTAGGTTGCTTGTCATGCTAATGGTGTGATATGAGTGTGAAGTTTGGGGTAGAAAAATGTTAGCTCAATGAAATGGATGTAGATAAAGATATTACAAAGGCATCTAATCACAAGTAGTTTCATCTCAAGTACGAGGCTAAAAGGTGGCCAAAGCTAAAGATAAAGATGATAGATATAATATGTTGCTTTTGTATTTTGGAGTTGGTAGAAACAAAATGACACTACATTATAGATTGTTCGACTTACAAAAATTATACTGATCAATTAAATTAATATTTTTAATGTTAAATCCTTGATTATCTTTGAAGAGGAAAGACTAACAAAAACAATAAATTATTTATTCGAGATTCACAAGACAAGATGCAAACTTAAAAAAATAGATATAAAGCAATAATTTTTTTATAGACATAACCAGATCTATTAGACATTATTAAAAACTTTCACTTCATTTCACTATCTACATTTCTACCCATTTTCCCCAATTATTGTTCAACATAAAAAGAAAAAGAAAAAGAAAAACAATTCCACAAATATCTCTCTCCAGTCCACAACGTTATCTTTTAAATATACACGCGGAAGGCACGTATTCTTCTCTGTTCTGTTAATGACGAGAATTGCATTCGGACTGGACTCACTCCCATGTCTATAATTACGATTTCCTGCACAAAATTCTCCAATCCGCCTCTTTCATCCTTTTCAAATTCATATTCAAAATCATATTCACATTCCATCTCCATAAGAGCAATGGAATGGAGCTCGGGGCGTGTACTAGGCCCTGCGCCACCAGACTCCGACTGGTGGGACAAAAAGCTCTTCTCCGGCGCCGTCGTTGTGAAAAATCCTAACCCTAATGGCACTGGCACTGGCACTGAAGGCGATCAGTACCGCATGTATTACTACGGCCGTTCGGAGGACAGGTGGAACATGGGCGTGGAACCCTTCAGCAAAGCCCTCCCCACAGGCAGAGCAGGCGTGGCCCTCAGCGCCGACGGCCTCTCTTTCCGACGACACCGCGGCTCCTTACCTAACGGCGCCGTCTTCGATCCTTCTGACGACCCCGCTGCCTTCGACTCCGTCCATGTTGCCGTTAGCGACGCCGTCTACTCTGGAGACAAATGGCTTCTCTACTATTTCGGCGGCGGCATGCTCGAGCTCCCCCTGGTCGGGAAACCACAGGAGAAACACAGAGGCGTGAGGCTTCTGCCGGGAGTGGCATATTCCGACGATGGTTTCCTGTTTCCCGAGCGCCGAGGCCCGTTGCTGGACGTCGGCAAACCGGGGTCCTGGGACGAGAACGGGGTGTCGTGGCCGAGAGTGTTTCCCGGTGAGGGTAAGCTGTTTATGACGTATCATACGCGGGAGAGTGGTGGGCCCGCCGGGATGGGATTTTTCTCCGCGGGCTTGGCGGTTTCCGGCGACGGGAAGAGCTGGGAGAAGATAGGCAAGATTTTGTCCGTTGGAGAGCCTGGGTCGTGGGACGAGGGCGGGGTTTCGGTGCGCCACGTCATACCGATGGGAGATGAGTACGTCATGTTTTACGAGGGGTCTAATTATAGATTCGAGTTTGCTATTGCCTTGGCCGTGTCAAATGATGGGGTGACGTGGCGGAAAGATATGGAGTGTGGGAGAGAGCCAGGTGGGCCCATCTTGACAGCAAGAACTGGGGAGGATGTTTGGGACAATGTCATTGTGGGGACTCCTTATGTTTTGCCAATGCCAGATGGCACCTTTAGAATGTATTATTTGGGGGTGGGCACACTGAAAGTCAATGGAGAAGTGACAACTCAGCAAGGTATTGGTCTAGCGGTTAGTGATGGGGCTAACTTTCGTTTGTGGCAGAGATATGGATGTTGAGGATATTTTTTTAGAATGTATTATTTGGGGGTGGGCAAACTAAAAGCCAATGGAGAAGTGACAACTCAGCAAGGTATTGGCCAACTTTCGTTTGTGGCAGAGATATGGGTGTTGGAGATATTTTTGTTGTGAACGAAGTGTTTTAATTGTATCTATAATGTTTTAATTGTATCTATAATAGTTTTTTAGCACATTGAATAATGTTGAATTACAATAAAATAAGGGAGATACCAAGAACCAGAAAATTAGGACTACGCAACATATTTTTACTAAGTTCACAACATATACATCAAGTTGTTCATAATTGCTATATAGAGTTACTAATATTGATCATTATGTAACTTCTTTATTGTGTCTATGATAGTGTTAAGGTATGTATATAATAACATTAAAGTATTGGCATACCCTAATTAAAGTACACTTTTGTTGGTATTTCTAGTATTGACCCACTTTGTTATTCAGTGTGAATGTAGAATAGAGATTTTCTAGGGAAGAAGTTTGACCAAATATACATAATATTTAATATTAGAAGTAATCAATAGTTAGTAGTGCAATTAAGTTGTAATGTGATCTTAACAAGAAATATTATTGGTCATATCTTCATGCCAATATTAAATTATATGAATGTTCTTCAACACTTATTGTAGTAAATTTATAACAAGAAAATTAGAAAAGGGGCATTCCAAGTTGAGAAGCCCTCTAACCAAGGAAAACATACATGCATAAGCATGAAAAGTAGGAAGGAAACGTAAAGAATGACTAAGTGACAAGTTTGATTACAACCACACTTATCTATAAAAACTAACTATGACCAAAAATTATTTGGAATAACAATTACACATACATAATTTAAAGAATCAACTTCTCGAAGGCCCATATTGACATATCAAAGGTCATGATAAGTTGTTTTAGAGTGTTTCATGGAAGTAAATTTCTATGACATCATTGTTATACCATGCATGTGGGCACCACAATATTTGTATTAGGATATATTGGTCTCTTTTCAACATTAGAGTTGTAAATTCATTTACAATTAAGTTGATGTACAATATCACCTTCAATATATATGCAACATGCTTATGAACATAATGATTGTGACATACAAATAAGAATTTAAAGCATATGTGTAATTATTATATTAAACAGTTTGAATTGTTATATACATAAAGCCTATTGTTGCATTTTTTTTAATTCAACTAATTTTGGCATTATTATAATAGTTAGTAAAGTAGGTTGGTAGGAATATACTAGCATGCTTTTGAGGAAAAAGCTTCTTCCATGGTGGAAGAGGAGTGGAGTGACATTGATCACTTATAACAAGGAAACAATCACTTAATATATAAGACTCAACAAAAGGCTACTAATTCCATGAGTGTATAGTTCAGTATATTCATCACTTTTATTTAAGGAATTTCCTTATGTATGTACATTTTTTTTGATGAATAGGTGCATTAACATTACATTAGTTAGAAAATAAAATACACATTCATAAAAAAGGGTGGATGGATACAAGATCACACCCTGAAAGTCAAACAGGGAAAAGTCGGGAAGTCATAAAACATCAAAACAAAACTATTAGGTGGCTAAAGTAGTAGCAGCTAGAAGAGGTAGATGATCTAGGTCACTTGACTTACCCCATACATCATTGGGGTCTGAAGTAACATTAGGAACTTCCCAACCCTCATATTTACCAATATCCTTGTCTTTATCTTTAGTGTGCACTAGAGAGATTTCCCAAGCCAGCCACATGTGGAAGCCACTTGGAGGAATTGAGAAGTAGGCCACCCAAAGGCACCACTAATTTACCACCCCACGCCCCTAGATGGCCACCCATAAGTGGCACCCCTAGGGGGAGGAGAAGAAGAGAATCGTTGAATAGGTTGCAACAAATCATTGTGGCCACCAAAATAATGGCAAGAAGCTTGAGATCTAGGAGATGAGGAGTGGCAAGTCGAGAGGCTCCTCCCTCTACGTTGGCCATGAGTAGGAGAAAAACTGTGAGAGGAGGGAGGGGAGGAAATCTAGCAATAGTATGTACAGGGCATTTCCCCAATGATCAAGTAGCTCTTGAAGGTGAGAAACCTCTAGGGCCACCTTTCTAGCCTGCACTTGACCCGTAACAAGAAATGTAAGCAAATGATGGCTTTAGAATATAGCTAAACATTTTGATCAACAATATAATGAGCAAATATAGAAACATTTCTATCTTTCCATATGCTAAAGATAATCCCCATCCTGAAAGCATGCCATATCTAGCTATACTTATAGGGAATGAAAGGTGAATCCCCCAGAAGAGCCATATGCTAGGAGAATGTCTCGAGCTTGAAAGGGTGAAAAAAGTCATGAATCCAATTCTAGAGTTGTTGAGCCCTTCGGAAAAACCAAAAAATGGTGCTTTAAAGTGTTGAACATAGATTGTCATTGATGTCAAAAGATTCATTGGTGTCAAAGGATTGTCAAAGGCTATATTGTTAGATGTTGTCAAAGGGTGTCAAGGTTGTCAAATGTGAAAGTTTTCAAAGTTGAAAGAGATTGTAAGAGTACTTGAATTATCATTATATTCTCGACTTAAAGTGCTATGTATTTGGAAGTCATAATCATGAAGAAATTGTCTCATCAATCAGATCCTATATCAAGTAGCATACATTAAGTTTTGTTGAATCATATGACTACCTTCAGATTGTTGGTGCATGTTCATTATACCATGCCGAGTATGCAATCATTATGAGTGTGGTGGTCCAAAAGGATATCTTTTGGGTAGAGAGTTTTCTAAGCATAGTAGGCATTTTGTGCAGAAATGCAATATTGCTCTATGGTTTGGAAGGAGAGTATGTTTACACTAGTTCTATCAATTTCCTAAGTTTCTAGAGGTGAGGCTTTGTGAGCAAGAAGCTTGAAGTGTCAAAAGGTTTGTCAAGCTATTCAAATTTCAAGGCGTGTGTGGTAATGGCTAGTAGTGTGAAAAATTTAAATCTTACATGTGGAGTGAGGATAAAACGTGCTTAAGGTTCATGAGGTGGCACATGACATCAAGTTCTTTTGGTGACAAGAAATTTTTTTTGGACTGTTGTATTACAAGTTTCATGTAAATTGAATTTAGGTCCACCTTATGTCATCCTGGCTATTTGTGGATCCTTGGGCGACATAAAGAGGGCTAATATAATGTCATGTATATATTTGAAATGTTTAGATGAATTATGTGTAAGTGGGTTGTATGATTTTATTAGCTGTATTGGAAGAGACCAAGTAAGGGAATTTTGAGTATAGAACTGCGAAGAAAAGAGGGAGCGCTAGTATCAAAAGATCATTCTTAATGTGGAAGAGTATTAGTTGTGACTCCGTTACATATCAAAGTTATATTTCAAATCTGCCAACTTTGTCTATATATTCCAATAGGATTGGTGTGAACTACCTATTGTATTATTTCGATAGGGACTGATCATGTCTCTTTCCGGTGGGGATTGTTGTCTCCAGTAGGTAGGTACCTACATATTGAAAAAGGAGATTTTTGTCTCTAGTGGGTGATCCCACAATAGTGGTTTACAATTTTTGGCCAAACTGGACACTAAAATTATTTTTTTAACTAAATCTTCACTTTCGGGCACCTATAGCGGCTAAACCGTGAGGAATTTGTAGATGATGCAAACTAGAGTCTCATGAAATTTTGTCTATAGATTCTAAATATATCTTTTTTCAAAATTTTTGGAATTAGATTGCACTTCTTTTTCCATCTCCCACGAAAATTGTTTTTTTTAGAAAATAACATTTTAAAAAAGTGACACACACCGTATAACACATAACTTTTTTTCCATGAAGGATAAAATTCTAATTCTTTCGAATTTAGATTTGCAACTCCAATATCTAGTGCTTCCACTTGGTTAGATAGTTCTTTATTGAATATTTTTTCTTTAATCAAGTTTCAAAGTCAAACCAATTACAATTCAAACATAGCGTGACTGTATAACGCGTAACATTTTTTGTATCTATCAAAATTCAGTTGTTTTTTTTTGTTGGATCAAGGACTTCAATATCTGGTGTACTCATATTTTTCTATTTTTTTCGATAATCTACTATTTTTCCACATGTGTAGAACAAGGACCTTCATTTTCGATGAAAAACCTACGTTTAATAAAACTAAAAAAACAAATACATAATAAAACCAAAAAATATTAAAATTATATTCGTTGGATAGCTTGTTCCGAGGACTACCTGATTCCAGTTGGGTTTGTGAAGTCTCTACCATTTTCATGTTCAAACCAAGCTTTAAAGTGAAAAATAAGGTTTTTTCTTTTGTGTTTCAGGGGGAGAATGAGGAATAAGGGGAGTTCGTACGAACCCCTAGGGGTTCGAGCAAACCACCCTTCAATATGCTTTTCCCTTTTTTTTTGGGCGGGAAATGTGGGCCCAATAATTAATGGGTTTGCTCCAACCCTTGTTCGGGTGAACCTCTTTTGGGTTTAGTTGAACTTGTAGGTTCATTCGAACCCCTAAAACTAATTTTTTTTCCATGGGGTCATTTTTTCTCAGTTTTCCTTCCTCCATAAAATTTTAAACCACTATTGTGGCTTCACCCTGGTAGGTTGGTGCCTACTTCATATTGTAATCTCACTTATTATATTTATGTATTGTGAGGCTGGATTTGGGTAGTAGATCCAAGTAACTATTCTCACTGTGGTTTTTCCCATCTTGGGCTTCCACGTATATCTGGTGTTATCTTATGTTGTGTTATGTTCAATTGCTTAAGAAATTATATGCTCTTCATGTTGAAAAACTATATAATTGTAGAAAAAGTTCAAGTTGCATGATTTGGTAAGTAGTGTTGGGGTGAAGCCACAATAGTGGTTTACAATTGAAGTGAGGAAGGAAAACTCACAAAAAATGAATGCATGGAAAAAAAACTTTATTTTAAGGGTTTGTACGAACTTATTGGTTCGACCGAACCCATTAGGGGTTCGCTAGAACCTGGGTTCGGGCGAACCCATTTAATGCTTTCCTGCCAAAAATGCCAACAAAACCCCTTATAAAAGGGGGGTTTGAAATGGTTCCCTAGAACCGACCCTCGGGGTTCCCTAACCCCAGGGTTCATGAACCCTTCCCCCCCGGACACAAAAAAAACCCTAAATTTTGCCACTTCGGAGCTCGGGTTGAGGATGAATCTTCACAAACCCAACTGGAATCAGGTAGTCCTCGGAATGATCTATCCAATGAATATAATTTTAATATGTTTTGGTTTTATTATGTATTTGTTTTATTAAAAATAGGTTTTTCATTGAAAATGAAGGTCTTTGTTCTGCACATGTGGAAAAATAGCAAATTATCAAATTTTTTTTTTGAAAAATATGAGTGCACCATATATTGAAGTCCTTGGTCCAAGAAAAAAAATAAAAATTTCAATATACACAAAAAAAGTTATCGTTATACAGTCGCACTATGTTTGAATTGTAATTGGTTTGACTTGAAACTTGATTAAAGAAAAAATATTCAATAAAAAACTATCTAACCAAGTGGAAGCACTAGATATTAGAGTTACAAATATAAATTGAAAAGAATTAGAATTTTATCCTTCATGGAAAAAAAGTTATGCGTTATACGGTGTGTGTCACTTTTTAAAAATGCTGTTTTTTGAAAAAAATCAGTTTTCGTGGGAGATGGAAAAAGAAGTGCAATTTGATTCCAAAAATTTTGAAAAAAATATTTTTAGAATCTACAGAGAAAATGTGATGAGACTCTAGTTTGCATCATCTTCAAATTCTTCATGGTTTAGCCGCTATAAGTGCCCAAATATGAATATTTAGTTAAAAATAATAATTTCAGTGTCCAGTTTGGCCAAAAATTGTAAACCACTATTGTGGGATCACCCGTTGAAGTTGATAATTTTGAATTAAATAGACCTATTGATTCACTCCCTCTCAGTAGATTGTGTGCCCTTCAATTGGTATTAGAGCCAATTTCCTTTGAAGAAGTCTAACTGCTTAAGGTAGATCTGGGATGACACAAGAAATTTTTTCTAGAAACAAAAGTACTTGATAGATCATATTTGATGGCTTTAGGAATGGACATCTGGATGTTAGTTGTAGAAGGATACATGAGCCTCCTAGGACAAATTGGAAATAATCTATGAAGTTGATGCCAAAGTCAAAGAGACAAAGTTGTAAACTTACAAAGCTCAGTTTGAAGGTCTGGAGATGAGAGAAGATGAGAACATTGCTACATTCATGCTTCAAGTTGATGACGTTTTCAATCATATCCAAAATCTTGGTCAGAGTTTGGAAGAGAATATTGTTGTGAAGAAGGTACTCATATCTCTCTCCAAAAGTTTTGATCCTAAAATATTTGCTATTGAAGAAGGTAAGGATTTGACTGCTTTAAAATTGATTGAACTGCATGGAACTTTAACTGCATTTGAGATGAAATTTGAAAGTGAAGAGTCTATAAGGAAAGAGGTTTCTTTCAAAGTATTTAAGAAGTAGGCCGATGAATATTCTAATGTTGGATCAGATCTGAAAGAAGCAAATTTTTTCAGGAAGCTACTAAGAGGTTCTGGTAAGTACAAAGGAAAATTACCTTTCAAGTGTTTGAATTGTGGTGAAGTAGGATATTTTATGGCTTAGTGTCCCCATAAGAATTCTAACAATGTTGAGCAAAACAATGGAAAGAAGCCATTTTAGAGAAAGTTCAGACATCAAAGGAAACACAAAAGTTTCTACACTAATGAGGAAAAAGACTACACTGTTAAAAAACCATGGAAATTGTTATTTTGATTCAACGACCTTTATAAAAAAATAGTTCTAATATATGGAATAAAAAGAAAGACATTGATCATATAGAAAATTGCATTCACATGATAAAAGGATTTCTAGCAGTTTGTTATCAAGCTACAAATAATGTTCATGTCCTTTTAATGTTAAGCTTAAATGCAATCAACCAACTCAAAAAATTACAAATACAACTAGCACTACAAGCCCTATTAAGTTTTTGCTGAGATCACATTCTATTATATGAATTTTTAAACACCTTGTTGAAGTTTTGGAAGTTCCAAAACACAAATTTTGGTCAAACATAATTTTCTTTTTACACAGATCAAGTATTGTTACATGTCAATATTGACTATGGATAATTGGTAATTGAAATGTAAATTCTATTTAGTTTCCTTCTTTACATATCAATTTCTCTATAAGAAATGCATGTTGAGAGCTAATGAAACTCTTAATTTAATACTAATTAGATGACACCTTACAGGGGTATGAATTAATTCATGTCTATTCAATATTGCAACGAAGGAAATATGCTATAAAATTTTAACCAGGTTGATAAAAATCCCTAACTCATTAGCACCTAGATAAAAAAAATCCCTTAATACAATTTGTAATTATGCAAGTATGATCTCCCTCTAGTTAATATTTCACATATATTTCAATGAAAAATCAATTTAGTTGGCATGAAACCTAGTACTAATGTCAAAAATTACATTGGATTTGATTTAATAGCTATAGACATGCAAATGTTCAACTATACTTGTATCCAGAATCTCTCTTACAACAAATCACACCTTGACCTTACAACCCTTGGTAGGGATTGTTGCAGTTCTACCTTCCTTATTGTATGCATAGATGATTGAGATAGTCTACCTAGTTAAGTTTACACTCAATATAATAAACATGTAAAAGATTATAAACAAGGGCCATATAGTAGCATACATAATTTTTTTTAAAATATTATAAGAATATAATTCTTTTTGCAATAGAATTTATTTTTTCATGTAATGTTGTATTATAGTAATTTTAACTTTGCATTGATGTAATGCATTATATCAGTTTTAAAATAATTAAAATATATTTATATAGTATTATTAAACTAATTAAAATATAATATAAACAAAAGATGAAGGCTTTATCTCTTATATGATGTCATGAAGCGCTATCAAATTATAAGCTCTAGTGTCTAAATTTGAGCAAAGTATGAAGCTTGCACATTTTTTTGACATTGATATTTTTGGACTGCTAAACTTTTTAAAATTAATTATTGGTAATTATTGTGATTATAAAATATTTTGAACACTAAAATCAAGAACAAATAGGTTTCTAATTGAATAATACAACAATGTTTTCAATCCATACATATGAAGTATCTTGAGTGACTTCAACAACTTTGAATGCAACCACTACTACATAAAAAACACATAAAGTGGCAAATATTATTTCTAAACTTTCTATTGATCAAACACATGATTCATTGGAAATTGTTCCTTTCTCAACGCTTGTGTACAACAACCTCAAGTAATGATCGCATGGGAGAAAACACCCACAAACTCCTGTAGATCCTAAATTATTCATCAAAGGACATATTATATCACATAGTTTTGTCATTTATGAACATGTTGACATGAGGCAAAATAATTCAACTATTTGTGTCCTTCCATCCAACTCTTAATGGGCAAGCTTAAATAACATAGTCTAAGCTTCGACTTGCTTAGGTGATTCATCTAAAATCACACTAGCTCCTCTAGTAGGGTCCACCTATTACTGTGATTTTAGATTAGCCACCTAAGCAAGTCAAAACTTAGAGTGTGTTGTTTAACAAAAAATAATCTTAATTTCTCTATGATCCATGTGATCTCACCTAGAGCTAATTTAAGTTAGATGTGATTACAATCAGTTGTGATATCTAAGGTTGACATCTCCTTTCCCTTAGGATCTCTTTAGGATCATCACTCCTTGTTCATATCTCTCAAGGATTGTAAAATAAAGATGGATTTAATGGGGAATTTATATCCCATGAGACACCAAGCTATTGACAAAGCTTATATATAAATCTATTTGATATTATTTGTGTGTGTCTTATTGTTCTTAGCCATAAGCCTAGGGTGTGAGGCTCTACTCTAAGATGAACAAAATAATCTACTTTCTACCTAAAAAATGGGAGCCCCTCATAATAGGGCCATTATGTTTGTATTCTTGTAATTGACATTTTTTTTGCTAGATAAATAAGTTTCTCGAGTTTACTCCATATCATTAATGCTTTTATTTTTATTTTTACTTTCTTTCTAATCACGATACAAATCATATATACGATATAATTAACTTTTATTTTATCACATATTTACAACTCATTGTACAAATCGTATAAAAAATGTACATGAATAATCATACAACACCTTCAATAATATAAAGGTTAAGAAAAAGTAAAGTTTTACAACCAATCAAATCATTAATAATTCATTTTATAATATTTCATATAAATATCATAAAAAATATATATTTATTTGATATTAAAAATATTAACATATAATTAATTTATAAATACAACTCATAATAACCAATTAAATATTACGGTAATATTTTTATTAAACACAATATAAGTACTAATAAAACAACAAAAAGAATAAATAATGTTAAAAAACAGGTTGACTGGAGGAAAGCGGGCATGCCTGTCTGCATTTATCTTCCCTTAAAGTTAAGATTCCTTCCTTACGTGCTTTCCCTTGCAAAGCGGGAGTGGACTCCACGTATTACTAGACAATAATGCTTCTCCTCTGCATTCAACTTGGAGTAGGCACCACCTCACGTTGGTCGAAAATAATTTCTTAAAATGTGTGGAATACAAATGAGGTAGAAAATAATTTCTTTCACGCAGTTTCCTGTCAGCCGCACAATCTACGCGTTTAGTTGCTTTCTCGTCTGTTATATTATTTGCCCTCTGCCTCTACAAACGCGGTATTGGATTTCTTTGTATTATTTGATCCTTTGCTTGTTTATCACGCTTTTCTTCCACTGGATTGTTTCTTTAAATCTTCACACGGATTCATTTTTCTTATCAGGTTTCTTCAATTGGATTTTTCCTTATTAGTGCCGATCTTTACTAATATTATTGTCTCTTATATATTTTGCCCCCTGCCTCCTCACCTCCTGAACAAGCAACCCTTTTTCATTGCTCTATCCCTTCATCTTTCTCTGTGATCAGTTCAGTCCGATTTCATGGCATCTACTTCCAATATTCAGCACCATCTACATCTACGCCTGCCTTTGTCACATACACGCCTCCCACAACTAAACTTCCCTTTGAAAGCAATAAGAGGTATCATGTGTCTCTGAGTTTCAGGGGACCAGATGTAAGAAAGACTCTGGTTGATCATCTCTTTCAAGCTGTCTCCGCAGCAGGACTTAATGTCTTCTTAGACACTGACAAATTGGAAAAGGGAGAAAAAATTGGATTCAGCTTGGAAAGAGCAATATATATGCTTTCAGCGGTGAATGTTTTCTCCAGGTTTTTTAATAGAATTCCATGAGCTTTAGAACTAATTTCCTTCAAAGGTCTAGCCAAAGTCCTAATTAGAAGGAGCAAAATTATAAGAATTAATGCTCCGCCCATTGCTGGTTGCAACCTGAAAAAGATAGAGTGTGCCCCTTAAGATTGGTCGTGCATTGCTAGTTTTGTCCCCAATGCCTTGTTAAATGAAACCAATTAGTATTAGACCCCTTTACCTTCACATCCACAACATCTCCATTTCCACCCATTTATTATCAAGATAAAATAAAAGTAGTAGTTCCATTAATAGTAAACCTGACCCCTCCCTCCTTCACACATGGGACTTTGCACGAGTGAACTCATAAACCTATATAAAGCCATCTCAACAATAATAATGGAACTTCAAATAACTTTAGAAATAGTTTTACCTTCTGTAATTGATAGGCACAATCCCTGCCTTCCAAGTGGTAATCTTTTCAAAAGTAGGTTGGGCCATGTCAAGATCAAAATGTGGTCTTGGTGGATTACACCACCCACCATTGTCATTAGGAAGGGCATAATTTGGAGGGCCAAAGTTGGTGGTTGTGACAACCACTGAAAGGCTCCCTTGAAGACACCATTGTGGGTCATCCACAGACCTTAGCTCAAAACATGTATCATAAGTCTCTCCATTGTCAAACATAATAGTACTCAATGTAGCTATAGTCAGACCATATCCTTGTGCATACAAATTCCCATATCCACAAGCTCTGCTTGCAACAAAAGAAACGAAACAAGACAACAATTAAAGAACTACACTTACAACAAGGGTTGTTCATTTCACATGCACAAATACAAAAGCTATTCTTCTCAAGAAATCCTAATGAGAATTGCACTTTCATTAAGGGTTGGTTCATTTCACATGCAGAAATACTAATGCTATTTTTCTCAAGATACTCTGATGGCCATGCGTTTAGTAGTGTAGCATATTAGAGTTTCACCATATAATCGCTCAAAATATTTATAGAACTCTGAAGAAGATATAAAGGAATTGAATAGGGATAAAATAAACTTATATATATTACTCCCCATGCTTGTTGGGTTTGCAATGTTACTATGAGGGCTTAGAGATCTCCGCAACACTGTGAAGAAAAAATAAAGAAATGAACACCATACCTAGCATTTTATGGTTCCCTGTCCTTGTACTATATGGTTGAACATAAATGGTTGACAATAAATCCTATCATTTTTGGCAACCCATTAAGCAAAAAATTACAAAACTATTTTGTTTTAAAACTTTCGTAAGTTTTTAATATTTACTAACAATTTAAAAATATATATTTACTCACAAATTATAATTACTTCTTATTTTTTATTAAATATTACCTTAATTTTATTTTTTTATTTTTTTAGTCTATAAACAATAAATAAGTTGTATATCTTAACTTAATCTTCAATAAATGAATTTTAAAACATTTTTTATTTTATTTCAAAATTTTATTTCAAATGTCACATGTTAAAAATTAAATTTTTATATCAAAATTTATTTTTAAATATTTTTGTCTAATTAATTATTCAACTGTTAAATAAGTAGTCACTTTTTTTTTCTCTTTCAATTATATATTTAATTAGAAATTCTATAATATTAACAAATCAATAAATACAATTTTTATTGATCAAAATAATTATTAAATATGTAAATAATTTGTAACACTGCCACATTTTTCTTAAATTTCGAACATCTCTCTGTTCTTTTTTGGTTTTCACTGTTTGGAAAGGAGTAGAGCGACAATAATTAGTAGCACCCTTGGCCTTGCAGTTACGAAGCTTGGCCAGTAAAGATGGTGGTGACTGACGTGATTAAGACATTGGACATAGTGCCATTAGAAGTTGCCAAGCATCCAGTGGGATTGGACACCGTCAAGAATTATCTTGTTTAGAAATTAAACCTCAATTCAGGGGATGAGGTAGTTAAAGTTGGAATATGGGGTATTGGCAAGACCACAGTTGCCAAGGCTGTCTACAATCTTGTTTAGAAATTAAATCTCAATTCAGGGGATGAGGTAGTTAAATGAAGCTGCTTGCTTTGTATTTAATGTTCGCGCCACTGCCGCAGACCCCGCAGGCCTTACAATTTTGCAAAAACAAAGTCTTGAAGATTTTGTCAAATTTGATGGAAAAGTGGACTCAGTTGGGCATATCTTTGTTTAGAGATCGGTTGGGAGGAAAATGTGTGCTTCTTATTTTGGATGATGTGGACGCTGCTGTACAATTGAATGCTTTAGTTGGGGATTGGCTGGCCCCTGCAGAGTTGTTATAACTTCTAAAGACCAACACATTCTCAATGTTGCCCAATGTGAATGCATCCACGAGATAACTGGATTGGAGAAAAGTGAAGGTCTCCAGTTATTCAGTCGGCATGCTTTCCTCGGACCATCTCCAACTCCCAAATACCAAGATTTGTCCGAAAAAATAGTGGAAGCTTGCAAGGGGCATCCTCTTTCATTGGAAGTGATTGGATCTTCCTTATATGATAAGGAGAATGACACAGGTTGCTGGATAGAAGCTCTTCACGACATTACTCTCAACCCAGACATTCACAAAAGACTCTACATTAGTTACAGTGGTCTTACTGATGATGAAAAATAAATATTTGTCGACATTGCTTGCTTTTTTGTCAGAGAACACAAAAGATTTCCCATTGTTTTCTGGAAATCCTTGTATAAGAAGGTGGATACTGCTGTATGTAATCTTTCAATGAAGTTACTGATAAAGATTAATGATGAAGGTGTATTTGAGATGCATGACCATTTGCAAGATATGGGGCGGACCATCGCTGAAAAAGAAAAACAGGGTACCCGATTATGGCAGGCTGCTCATTTAAGCACCGTATCCAATGACATCAATTTCTCTCGCCTTTGTCTCAATGGAGGAGCTCCACAAAGGCTAGAAATGTTGTACACACCTGGTCTTCGCTTTCTTAGTTTGCAGAATCTGCTTATCGAAGGCATGACAGAAGACACGCTAGCCATGCTTCCTCCAAGCTTAATATGGTTAAGGTTGACAGATTG
The DNA here is from genome assembly GCA_007258455.2 of Sequoia sempervirens. Taxonomy (NCBI): domain Eukaryota; kingdom Viridiplantae; phylum Streptophyta; class Pinopsida; order Cupressales; family Cupressaceae; genus Sequoia; species Sequoia sempervirens. The sequence goes on along the minus strand of VDFB02193867.1, from coordinate 574,014,778 downwards.
TGACATTAAAATTAAAAAGAAAAATGCACTGAAGAAGATCCTGGGTAACATCGCGCAATTGAACTTGAGCAAGCTGTTACAGCTATTGTCACAGCTGCAGAATTTGAACTTGAGCAACCTGTCAGAGCTGCAACACTTAGAATTAACATGGTGTAAGAGTTTAAATAATCTCCCTGATACAATTGGCACCCTGTCACAGCTGCAGCACTTAAACTTGACATGGTGTGAGGGTTTAAATAAACTCACTGATACAATTGGCAACCTATCACAGCTGCAACACTTCAACTTGCGAGGGTGTTGGAGATTAAAAAAACTCCCTGATACAATTGGCAACCTGTCACAGCTGCAGCACTTAAATTTGGGAGGGTGTGGGAGTTTAAATAAACTCACTGATACAATTGGCAACCTATCACAGCTGCAACACTTCAACTTACAAGGGTGTGCGACATTCTATAAACTCCCTGATACAATTGGCAACCTATCAGGGCTGCAATACTTCAACTTGCAAGGGTGTTGGAGATTAAATAAACTCCCTGATACAATTGGCAACCTGTCACAGCTGTAGCACTTAAATTTGGGAGGGTGTGGAAGTTTAAATAAACTCCCTCATACAATTGGCAACCTATCACAGCTACAATACTTCAACTTGCAAGGGTGTTGGAGATTAAATAAACTCCCTGATACAATTGGCAACCTGTCACAGCTGCAGCACTTCAACTTGGAAGGGTGTGAGAGTTTAAATAAACTCCCTCGTACAATTGACAACCTGTCACAGCTGCAGCTCTTGAAGTGGAAGGATGGAAGCATGTGGAAGGTCTACAAAATTCATTGAACGCCTACCTCCTAACGTAGCTTCAACCATTTCAGAGCAGAAATTCAATCAATTCGATTGCTTTAGAATGTTGTGATAAATGCTCTCATAATAATTCAAACAATCCAATTCCTTTAGAATGGTGTGTTATATGCTTTCATAATTTAAATGTTTTCAAATTTCGTTATTCAATGTTTGCACGGAAATAAAAGACATGTTCTCTACAAAAAATATGATTCGCGACGGCACTGTTATTTCATTTCCTTAGAGATAGTGGAAAGAATATCTTGGTTTACAAGGAAATGGAAATCTGAAGGACAAACTAATTAGTCCAACCTCGAAACTTCAAATGAGAATGGTGAATAGTATTTGGCACTTTCGATACGTCAACAAGCCAATCCCCCTTCTCATTACAAAATGGGTTTTTTTTTTTTGGGTGTTTTATGGCACTTATGTTCTATTGGAAAAGATTAATAAAGTTTGGAATTCCGATATTTTTCTTTTTATTTTAAAGTAGGAAAATAAAATTTAATAACATTAATTTTTTTTGTTGGGTCATGTTTGATAGTTTATTTTGTTGTTTTTTATGCTGTGGGTCTTGTTTAGTGGTCAGCCAATAGACTTATATCTGTAATTATGTTTTTTATTAATTCATACTTAATCAATGAAAAATATTAATTTATTTTTAAATTAAATTTAGTCTTATAATTTTTATTCAAAAAATAATTACTTAAGAGAGATTCTTTTATAATTTTATAGGATAATGATTCTTTAAAGTTTACATGTTTTCTATTTTAATTTATATTTGACAAAAAAAATTCAATAACATCAATTAATTTTATTCTTTTTTATCTCAAGTTAAATCTATCTCTCTTATATAATTTTAGAGGGTTGAGTCTTTGCATTTAATAAGACTTCAAGCTTAGTGGACTCAAGAATTTCATCATTAGAAAAGGGTCACATGATATCTTAAAAAATGTTAGGTATTGTTATACACATAGACATCTTAGACATTGTTACATGCTTGTACATTTTTAATCATTGTTTGTATCATTGAATTGCTTCATTATAAAGCATTCTTCGATTCTACTTCTAACAAATTATAACTATCCTACGTGGAAATCTAAAATAAATAAATTATTAAGAGTTAAGAAGTTGTATATGATAGTTCATGTGCTTGATGATGAACCAACCAACTAATGATGAAGTTAAAAGGAATAAGTGGATGAATATTTCTAAAGAAACTATTGGCTATTTGTGCTTGTATGTTTCTCTTGAGTTGTTGCTTTACATTGAGCATTTGGCTACTCCTAGAGTTACGTGGACTACATTGCCAAATATTGTTTTAGAAAACAAATGAAATCCAAAGATATTTATTGTAAAATGAACTAATAAGTTATAATCTAAGTAGGTTTTACAACATCAAAGGGCTTCATCACCAAAATCAAGTCTTTAAAAGCATAATTACATAATTGAAACATTGAAAAATTAGATACACAATTGATATTCAATGTTATCTCAAAACTAGGACTTGAATATTCAATGTTTGTGTTGACCCTATACTACAAAGAGTGTTTTTTTTAACTATTTTCAATGTCACTCACTAGGAGCAAGATAAGATTATTCAAATGGGTACCTTGAAGTCTTCAAAGTCAAAAACCTTGATTGCAAAGGATGAGAAGGGTTCTAGTGGCAAAGAGAAGAAAAACAAAATTAATTGGACATATTTTGCAGATTGTAGGTCAAGCTCGAACTGTTGTACTATCTAGTGGAACTCTTCAGCCTATAGAAGAGATTAAGAAGAGATTGTTTCATTACATAAAAATAGATCAACTATATTTGTTCTCTTGCGGTCATATTATGTCCCCTTTAAGTATTTTGGGTCTACAAGAAGGACATTTGATTTTACCCATCAAAACCCAAGTTCCCCAGGCACTTGTCAAGAAGGACATTTATGCATTGTTTTATTAGTTATGAAAGAGGTAAGGTCAACATGACTAATTTATCATTTTTTTAAACTAGCTTCTACTTAATTGCAACTTTTTCCAATCTATTAAAAATGCGATTATACAACTAAACTTTGTTTCCTAAGTTGTGATGCACTGGTGATTGTGGCACTTCATATGCTTCAAAGAGGTTTTCTCAAGCATGTAATTGACTTCTAATTATATTAATGGAGCATGGAAGTGAAGAAATATGAATCATAAATCATCATTAAAGACCATTATTGGAAGGAGGAGAGTAGTCAAGAACAAAGGAGATCAGCTAATTTTATTTTTTTTTAAATAAATGAGTAATCAAAATGTAATTCTCCCAAAGTGAACACATGTCTCTGTTACAAAATGTAACATAACAAAGTGTGAGTTAAATAAGTATTCAAAGAAACATAGATTACCATGAGAATAAATTAAAACTGGCGTCAATTCTTAGTTAGCTAGTCTCGAATAAACATTTAACAATTATTTCCTTCGAACTCCACATAGTGGCAACTGCAAATATTCCTCCTGGATTTTTATTTTTTTTCACTTTAACACTACAACAATATATCCAACAGGGCTTTGCATTTATCATCAGTCATCCACTATCTGGTTTGCATGTTCTATTACTCTTGATGTTTAAGTCTAACAAACTTTCACTGTTGAATCTTTAATACCTTTTCTCTCTCTTTTTTTTTAATTTTTGGTCTAAACTTTAGATTCTTAGATGCATTATGCTTTGTTATAGCTTTATATAGCTTATCTTTAAGTTTTTGCATTTTTTTCCTCACGACTTTATGATACAATCACTTCTTATACTTGCAAGCAGACGGAGGTGCTTGGACGGTTGCTTTGTAATTTAACATTACTCGTTCCTGAGGGGATTATAGTGTTTTCTTCCTCCTTTGAGTATGAGAACCAAGTTTATGGTGCATGGACAGAATCAGGGATCCTGTCCACTCTTGAAAAGAAAAAACGTGTCTTTCGAGAACCTCGGAATAATGCAGCTGTGGAGCTTACACTACAGGATTACAAGGAGAACATAATGGCATCATCCACCAAAGGCATCAATGAAGATAGGGCAGGCAAAGGTGCTCTTCTTCTAGCTGTAGAAGGTGGAAAGATTTCAGAAGGAATCAAATTTAGTGATGGAATTGGGTCGTTGTGTGGTAATGGTAGGGCTCCCCTACCCAAGCCCATCCGATCCAGAATTGATTGAACGCATTAAGCACATTGATCGGCAGGGAACAAAAGCCATAGTGTGGGGCACATTATTACCAGTGAGTGCAGATACCGATGAAATAACTTCTATGCAATCAGGATTAGACATTTTGCGTTGCTGCAACCAAAAAGGAAGAGAATATTATGAGAATCTTTGTATGAAAGCAGTAAATCAATCAATAGGCAAGCAGAGTGCAGAACTTGTAAAATTGTTATTCAATATAGAAATGTTGGGGCATCGATTTTGCTCTCTCTTGTTTAAACTTCAAAGTTTACTTTGCAAAACTAACTTTGGCATCTAATGAGGTCGAGCAATCAGGCATGTTGGAGATTATGCTGCTATACTGCTAGTTGATGCTCGCTATGCATTATCAACAAGGGAGGTTGTCATTGTCAATTCAGCACACTGTGTTTACTTTTTAAAATTCTGGAAACTTTGTGACCCAAACCTGAGTCCTCCCATCAGAAACTCAAATAAATTGTCAGTAGGAGACATCGGAAAATGTTTGCTGCACGAGGTAATGGTTTAACACACGAGGAATGTGGGAAATTATCAATTTCTCACAATACCTAGTGTCCAGTCCTAAGAAACATCTTTTATCTGTTTCAGGTAATTTTGGAGAGATTCAAAGGTTGCTTCATCAATTTTTCAAATACAATCGGGCACGGAATATAAAAGAGATGCCCTGAGGCCATTTTATAACTTGGGAGGAACATGTAAAAGTATTTGTACTTGTTAAGCACGTAACTAATTTGCAGCGATCTAAAACTGCTCACAAAGAGGCCCATTCTCCCTTCAAAAGATGTCTATTGTCAAATTGGTTCCAGATGATAAGTGTTGTCACTTACGATGATAATGTTTTAAGTTGTGATCATCTCAGTAAAAGAATTGATGCCGATTTCGGAAATGAGCTGTTGAGAAACAATGTAGAACGTTTCATTCAAGTGGTCCCTTGTAGGCATCATTAATTTCTTTTCATATGCTATAGGCCTATGGCTTGTGAAAATGGATTTCACAGGGTTGTTACGGGATTAATTGTTCAGAAATTTGGAATCAAATTCATGTTAAGGCATCATTCTTTCCTGCCATGATTTTAGATGTTGATGTTGACATGAGGTCTTGATTTTAAATGTTTAGTTCGGCACAATGACCTGATATTAATATTAGGTTGGCACAGGGCCCTTATTATGAATATTAGGCAAGGCAGGACTTACTCGAGAACAATATCTCACTGTAATTTACTTTTTCTTATTTAGCAAAATTCTTAGCAAATTACGTGAACTGATCCATTTTAGGTTTCCCACTTTTGATTTAATTAAGAGATTGAAGATGCACCAATTCTAGTATGACAAAGAGATCAATATTGCAATTCCTTATAGGCTTCGTTTATATTTTGTTGGGTTGTCCACATATCATTCAAGGTTGTAATATAAAACTCAGATTTGCATAAGAGAGAGTTGTTGAATGGACTACAGCTATATAAATGGATGCTTTACCACATTATATTCATTTTTCATCCTGCCCAAATTTGAATTTATCTTAAGTTTTCGGCGATGGCAATTAAATTGTTAGACGTGATTCCATATTTTAGTATATTAGGGTGATTTATTTTCTTTTTCTTGCAGGATGTCCGGTTGTGATTTACCATTAATGTCTTGCGGGATGTTCGGTTGTGAAGTTTTCAGAAGTTCGCAAGCGAAAAATAACAACTGTTTATGGCATATACAACACAGATGAACCCACTTGAACATAACCAAATGCTCTAATTGCTTCGACAGCAAAGAATATGTAATGAGTGAAAGGTGAAAAGGGACTTGTATGGGTACCTCTTACTTTCTCTTCACCTATGATTCTCTACCCAGTGCTACATTGGACAGGAGAAAAGAATGAAGAACGAGAGGAAGCTGAGAATATCAGATGGGAAAGACTTTCATGCTATAAAGATTTTTACTTGAAGCATATAAAAGGAGTGGATATGATAAAGATCTTATGGAGATGACCTTGTAGTATTGTTGATTGCACAAGACAACTAAGAGGGGGGTGAATCAGTTGTACCTTAAAACTTCAAATCCTCACAAACATTCAGATCCATATTAATTCAATTAACCCTTAATCGGTTAGAATGATTTATCATGAAAGCAAATAATATAAATAGAAACACATCAACACCATGCACAAAGGAACAACAAATTTACATGGAAAACCCAAGATGGGAAAAACCATGGTGAGGATTAACTTACAATATAAAATAATATCAACCCCAGATACAATAGGGCTCACTATCGAAGGGTTTAGTGCCCAAAGAAAGAAAGGCTCACTGCCAAAGGCTCCCTGTTAGAATAGATAAGAAGATAGAGAAGAATGTTACAATGAGAAATTCATCTCAAAGCAATAGAAAAATCTACCATAGCATCACCAACACCTTCATAGTCTTTATGAAGAATTGTAGACACCTTTTGTTCACTACATTCAATAATCTAACACATGAAAGCTTGCACAACACTTCTCAAATTCACACTCTAAAACTCTATAATTTGTATCACTCACATCATACTCATCTATCTTATCATCCCTCAACAACTCAGTACAATTTCATATCATCTTCAACCTTGAAAACATTCTCCAAGGTCGGTTATGCACTTCAACCGTGCAAATTCAAATTAGGTTGGCACCAAAACATTCCTACGGTGGAAAGGAATGAAGGTGGACCACAACACACCTTAGCTAGGACCTAAATCCACTCATACACGTCACGCCACGCTTCCACAAACAACAAAGAAAATTTGCAAACTTAGTGTAAACACCCAAGGTCATATGAACCTATGTTAACACTATTGACACTTAAGTACACACTTCCTCAAATCCAAGGACTGTTATCACAGGGATTTGCACCTGCATGCAAGGTTGGAAAGCTCTGCAATCCCGCATAACATTGGATCAAACTCAGGTTGTGGGTGACCTATAATGAGATTGAACCTCCGAATTCTAAGTCAGCTTCTTATTTGTTCTTATGTTTTAACTAATGAAACTAGTTGGGAAGAGGGAAGAAAGTGTTGAAATGAATGCAAAAACTAATTTTTGTTCTGGCAATGCACTTAAATAACGATGTTGCATGCAACTTGCTTCATAATTAATTTTCAATAAACCTATTCGCACAACTAAATTTGAACAGTTTAACCACATAAATAATTTATATAAAGGCTTGACTGTATTACCATCTTTGAAGGAAAAGAACGTCTTCACAACTAAAATAGTAAAATAAGTCAGATGCACAACATATAACCCGTGGAATCAAAACTTAGTTGTATACAAGCACCTATGAATGAGATAGGAAAATAAAGGTTCTTGAAAGCATTTGTTGTATCATTTTTTAAACATGACAGAATCTTGAAACCCTTGCATAGAAGAACTCCTTTCAATGATTTTGAACAATAGTTTTCTAAAGTTTGTAAAAGTATCACAATTCTGGCTATGGCTCATTGATACAGCATGAAAATTTTATATTTTATCTTCATTCAATGTTTATTGTTGTTAATTTGCATCACTGTACTATTTACTTTGTGCCATGACATTTACCTGTATTGTTTCATGTCTCTTGTATCTTCATCAAACCTTCAACTGTATGTATCATCTTATTGTGACATTATTACTATTATGTTTTGAGATTCACTACAGCCTTACTAAAGTTTAAATCATTGTTCATTAGACCCTACAGTGTTGTTCTGGAATATGACTGCATTGTTCCTTGATCACTGTCACTACAATGTAACTGCACTCTAAACATTTATTACTAGCATGTAAAACTCATGAATGTTGGAAACTGGAATGTAATCACTCACCAGTGTATTGTATCTTAACGCTCTTTTCAAAACATAATAGTTGTCCTCTATATTGCTATTACATTCTGTTGTAGTAAATGCTTGATAGATGATTATGCATTTAAATCTGCTACTCCTTTTTCGTTTTAGCTATTATTTAGGATTGATTTATGAGGCATCATGTATTCCTACCCACTGTCATTCTTTTGCAATGAATATCATATGTTGCTCTTATGATTTGAAAACTTATGTACTACCCTATAGCAACAATATGGCCACTGCATGATCCTGTAGCATTTCCTTGACATTTCTATTTTTGTAGCAATATGATGAAAATTGTATTTGTAAGTCAGGTACTACTGCATTTGATGTTGTTTAATATTGTTCCAAATCCTTACATTGTATCAACTATTAATGCATATAGTTTGATCTACTCCTAGCACTATCTTGACGGGACCTTGTCATTCTCTCAACAAGATTATTCTTTTGAGCTTATTGTTTGGAATTTTGGAATCACTGTCATTTCATATAGCTACCTTTCTTTATTATGAGCTGGGCTCAACCCTCGTGGGAGCCACATTTTTCTCCACTCATAATATTATCTTTTGGTTGAAATGATCAGATTGTACCTATTCTTGCACACTAAACAAACATTAGCAAAATAAATGAAGTTGAAAGCTTCCATTGAGTTTTGTTCCTTCAATTTGATTCATACAAATCATATGATGAATGCCTAATTGAGTGTGTTATATTATTTTTGGTAATGTAGGCATGAGGTAGGATATGATTTTCATTGCTCTAACACTACCCTTCATCATATTTGCAGATGCTTTTGGAGCCTGGAGCTGGATCAATTCGAAAGCACAACAACTGAAGACTTCAAGTGTAACGATGATTCATCATTCCAGGCAATGGCAAATCACCTTCTATCTTATGTTTACATTATTTCCAGTTGTATGATATACCTTTCTTTTTTGTATTCATCATTTGATTATAAATATCAAATTGGCTACTCCTGCGGCTTGTGCGGGACTTTAGTTTTTCCAATATGAATAAAAACATCATTCTTTTATGAAAATTTGTGAGTTCTTATATTACAAACATTTGCATAATAACACTTGAAATTCATAAGTAATCGAAGTTGTGGAATGTAATGAATACTTAAGTAGAATTTTTTTTGTATTTTCTTTGATGAATGCAATTCAACTCTACTTGTTTTGAGTTGTAGTTAAAAATAGGCAACAATTTGGCGACCTCTACGAAGTGTTTTCCTACTAAACATCATAGACCAGTTGCCCTATATATCCATTGGGCATGGAGTCAATCTCTACTCTTCAAACTTCTAAAAACCTTGTAACTCAATTTCAAACCAAACAAACTGAAAGAACTACTGCAACTCTGTTGAAGATAGAGTTTGAAAACCATTGTGTAGCAACTGCACTTTATTGAAAGCATAACAATATTGAAATGAAATGTGCCATGGGGCACTTATTGAAAGAATAATTGAAACTCTACCCTAACCTACACTAACTAACAGTGTTAATGCTCAGACATGACCATTCACTGGTTGTGAAAAATAGCTACCCTTTCTTAACAATAGAGGATGCTTTAAATCCTTAAGATTAATCAAAAAGAAGTATGGACATTTAATTAATTGTTGCTCCTTAGTGTCAAAAACTATTGTCAGCATAATTTGGATCATCATAAAAAGCATACCTTCCGTATATGATTGATCATTAAAGATGACAGTTTGAGGCATATGGATAAGATTAACCTATTGTTGCTCTGCAGTTGCAATCACATGCCTTGACAGAATTATGACTTGTTGTAATTCTGTAGACCCCTCCTTGGACAAATATCTAATCAGACACCCTTTAGAGAGCATAAAACTTGGCCTTTTATTGTTGTATTCATGCTTATATACTGTTGTCTCTTCATCCAAAGATGATGTTTCATCTTCTATCTCAATTTCAATTTGGTTTGAAGGAGTTGGTTCACATGAACGAAATGAAGGAATGCTTGCTTCTTTGGCCTAAACAGGTTGATTGCATACTGTTGGCTCATATGATCATAGCTTATCATCTATGTTAGAACAAAAGACCTCTATTATGCCTGAAAACACGTTTTCATCTAACTCATAACTTTGCATTAAGTTCAGATGAGTTTTATCATTTAGTTACTCCATACCAGGCATAGATGCTACTGTGCATGTGATATCCTCATTTTCATCAACAAATTGAGGGAGTTGATCAAATAAATTAGAATTTTTTTGAGATTCACTTTCAATTTTCTCTACATGAACATGTTCAATTTGCTCTCGTTTGTCATCTAAGCTTGAAACAAAGGATTCAAGGTCATTCCAAAACAAGGCCTCTTCATAATCTTTGTTACTTTGTGGCATGAGAGGGCTTACCTTATATTTAAGATGATCCTTTTGAAATGCAAGTTTTGATCTACTTGCTTGTTCAATTTGGGAAACATCATGCAGATTATTTTCATTAACCTCCAAAACAGAAATGTCCTCTTGCTATCTCAAATGGATTGAGGTTTCAATCTCATCTCGAACTAGTAGTACATCATGCTCTACAATATCTTCTTAGTGTGTCAAATTAACTGGTAAGTCAGGCTCCTATGTGCTCTTTTCAACTTGCTCAATAAAACTAGGTAATTGATCAAACAAATAAACTAATTGTTCTTCCTCATATGGTGCCTTCTCAAATGAAGTTTGGGCATCCTGTAGGTGAAGATTTTTGACTGGTAATTCTTGTACTTTGTTTTCATCCATGTTATAAACAGCATTAGAAAAAATTTCAAATGAGTCAAAATCCAAGGGGTTCAGCAGTAAGTTTGAACCAATATCCTCTTAGCATGTAATATGTTAATTTTGAGTTGGGGACACAGTACAAGCACCAACAACTTCCTGCTCCTTCTATTCATTACACCAACTTGGAAGCTTGATCGAGTTAGACTCTACAGCTTTTTCCTCTTTTTGATCTTGAATTAATACACAAGGAATATCCTTACTAAGGTTTGGCATTTTATAGTCAAGATGCTTGGTCCAAGAAGGCCGCCATAACTGTTCAGTAATTTGATTACTTAGTTCAGGATCTAGACATGTCTGAAGCTGAGGATTAATGGATTGATTTGACAGATTTTGTTCATTCATGAGCTCCTGTAGGGGTTGATCTTTAACATTGGATTGAATATTACCCCTATAACTTGGAATGTCAAATCCAGAAGACTTACTTGGAGATTGTGTAGAAACCTTGGAAACCTCTTCCTCTATTAGCTAATGGTTTATGCAAGAAACTGACTGGGCTTCCATCGTTGGTGCTTGGGAAATCAACATTTTAATTTTCTCTTCCTTTGCAGCAAGATCTTCTTCATACTGTCTCCTCTGTATCATTAAGTCTTGCTCATAGAGATAGGCCTGATAAGCCATCTCTTCTTGTTGTTGATCGCACTCTTGCTGCCTCCTGATCTCTTCTATCTGCTTTTTGAGTTCTAACAATATGTCCTTCATTTTATTCATGTTATTCTTCATATCATCAACTTCTTGGAGCTAATTTTGGACATATGAATGTTGATCTAAAGGTTGAGCAGGGGTGGGTGTGAGGTAAGCATGTTGAGCATGTTGATATGCTATTGTTGCAAGGCTATTTGGGATAAAACCAGCAGCATGATTGGATTGATATGGTTGATAGGGTGATTGGTTGACAGTATTTTCATAGTAAGGGGGTGGGTATACATGTTGACTATGAGAACTCGACATCTTTACTCATATAATTAGCTGGAAATCAGAAATAAAGCTTGTATTTGAAACATACCAGCACTAGGTCTTGTTGAAACCAGTAAATATGCTCGGAGTCACCAAGTATAAATTTGTACCTCTGAAAGGTAAAAATGCGTTGTTGTATATACCAAGACAGCAGCTTGAAACTCTTGAATTATTTCTCTAAAGTGATCTTCAGAGTCCCACCTAGCATGGCGGGTGCAAATCCCTATGATAACAAGGACAACTCGCGGACACCATATAACACTTGAACACGATCTAGAGTATTCCACGAACACCCTAAAATCCAACAAATTCCTTTACAACAACTTTCACTTGAAGAATTTACACACCCAGTACACTCAAACAACTTTGTCATAAACTGTAACTCGAGAAACCGACTTCAAAGCACCAAACCACGAGAAAATTTATTTGAAGAAAGATACACACACTATCAACATACTTCTAGATCCGAAAGACGTAAAACCACTCTATGGAGAAATGTGGAGCAAGGAAATTTCTCCCAATCACCTTTGCAATATACAGTTCACACACTGGTGAACACACCTTCCTCTACACAATGATCCAGCACACAAATTCTAAATGCAACACCTCTGAAAATATGTGATCAACATATCCAAACCACACAAGTAGATCTTCAACCTAGAAGAACTGTAGAGCAAAAGGGTGTGTGCAAGAAGTTGAGTCCACTTTTTGGCCAAAAAGTGGAAGTGTTTTCCCTAATTTTCAGAATTTGTCACATTTGACCTTAAAATTTGAAGCACTTAGAGATGAAATCTTAAAAAAAGTCACTCATCATAAAATATAGTACTTAGAGTCTAGTTTTCAAATATGTATTTTATTTCAATACCCAGATGATAAGAAATGATTTTCAATTGGTGTTTCTAAAAACCACTATTTAAAAGTCACATTTTTTTTACCATACCATGCACATGTACGTCATCCATATTTTGACCTAAATAATCATATTTTCTAAATCCTTTTGGGAAAAGATTTGTAACTCACTGAAGCATGTTCTCAAAAAAAAATTGTAATGTTTTATTGAATTCTTTTTGTTAAATTTTTATTGGCCATATTTGTTGTTTTGAAAAATTATCGTGTACGTCACTCATAAGATGACCTAAACTTATCATTTTTTTTAAAAAAAAATTCAAGTTAAAAAGAATTATCTGAAGTATGTTTTTGGTGCAATTCATTTTATAAAAAATATTTTAATACGAAGTTATTAAAATACTAAAAAACTCTGATATTTCAAGTTTATGGACCAATTTCATCATAAATTAATTGAAAAATAGAAAAAAAATCTAATTGTAAAAAAAATTACATATTTGAAATTTGCACCGTCTCATCTATAATGGGTTTTAATTTCGTCAAAAAATTATGTAAAATAGGTCTTCAAACATATGTCCAAAGTCACTATTTTCCTGTGACATTGATATGACCTTCAAGTTGCAAGTCAAACCAAATCCAAAGCTTGGGTTCGGGTCCCCAAGCCATTTCCTGAACCAAAAAACAAGTCAAAAACTTGACCAAAAATTCATATTTTAAAAAACAGGATCTCATTTCTACAAAACGAGATCCCATTCTAAAACGGGATCTCATTTCTACAAAAAGAGATCCCATTCTAAAATGGAATCTTGTTTCATAAAAAATAATTTTTTTATGGTTCTACAAAACAGGATCCCATTTTGAAAAGTTGCCAAAAACATAAAGTTTCCAAAAATAGAAAGTTTTATAAATGGGATCTCGCTTTGAAAAGTTTTCAAAATGGGACCCTAAACCTAAATGGGATTCCGTTTATTAAAAAATGGGATCCCATTTTGTTGAAGTTGATTTCAGGTTTTTTTCTAAGGCAAAAACTTCCACATTTTGTGGACTCATCTTCTTGCATTTACCCAAAAATAGAACACTACTTTGCAACACTACAACACACTATTTCCTCTTTTTATTCAATTTTCTCCAAAGCACTTGGAAATCAAGCACTAGAAACATATCATCAACATATTTAGTACTTCCTCATCACTATCAAGCCAACTGCAACATATACATCCATAAACAGAAGCTTATCAAAGCAACACTCGAGGTTGACACTAGTAAGTTACTAAACACAACATAAAAAAAACTAATCAAAGCATCTTCAGAGACAACACCAACTCAATACCAACTGCACATCCTTGCAACAAATTCCTTCTCAAATAGTTGACATCAATGAAAACATGTTGGTGTAACAACTAACACCTCTGGAGTGCAAGTTGGTACAGACAACTATGCACACTACGTAATGAGTGCTCTTCAAATTAGGAGGGGAAGCTCCCTCTTTAGTGTTGATTTGTGTGTAAAAAGTAAAGTAAACTAACTCCTATCTTTTTGTTCTCAGCTGGAAGAGGCACAAGGTTAAGAAAAACCATGAACGTTGCAGCTAAAGATTTTCTGGTTTCGTAGATCTCTAACTACAACTAAACTAAATGCTTTAATCTATCCAATCTCCTCAAGAAAATAGAGTATGAGTAAATGGAACAAGAATGTTCTTATACAATAAAATTTAGGTACAAATTGATGCAATACCAGATACCAAAACCACAACTACTCAGGGTATTTCTTACCCAAACTTGTCAGGAGAAGATCAAATTGAACAAGCAACTAGAATTGCTTTATCTTTACACCAAAAAACACATTGTTTCGCCACAAGGCATCATCAAGCCAAATCCCTTCACCACTACTTCATATCATCCGCAAGCTTCAAAAAATCTTATTCATCGTCAAAATGTATGTACCAATCAATAACCAGATTAGAATCACTTAAAACAGTCCATACTCTCAACATGCACCAATTCACTCATTTTTCCAACTTACTCTGTAAGGAAAATTAACAAAAAACCATGCTTTCTTGCTACAAACCAATTATCAGTCCTCCAAGACACAAATTTTATCATGTTTTGATTGAAACAATTCAATACATAAGTATAGAAACATCAAATCTGTCTACTCTACAGTCAAGACACCATTGATGCATATTGGACTCACATTCCAAATCACCAAAACTATCAAACTCTGCCTCTAAACTCTTTCCAAGCCTTGGAATATTTTTAACAACATTATTTGAGTAGGTTCAACATAAACCAATCACATATATCATTGTCTAATCAAAAATCTCAACCTTATACATTCAAGCACCAATCTTCTAGTAGCATTGCACCTTCATAAAATCGGGTATAACAAGCAACCTTTTTGAATCTCCAAAAACTATTCACTAATCTAGGGACCCATTTTTCTCTAGAAAAACATATCACAAAATCAAATACACTTTCTTTGAAACATTTATCAGAAAATCAGTCTGTACGTTGTCAAAGAGCCCCAAATAGGCCTATTTAACAAAGGAAATGGTCTCTAATCATCATCAACTTACCAATTAGCTTCAAAAATTCTTGCAATAGGTCCTCAAACTCAAGAATCAATAGTAATTTTCTCATGTAAACCCTTTAATATGCCTCTAATAAAATTTAACCCTTGTTTTATGCTACATAATGCACAAATGAATGAGGGTTTTAAGGAATTATGCACTACAAACCTCCTACCACCTCATAAATGCTTTAGACATGTTTAATTAGGTTTTTGAATGCTCTAGGAACCTTTACCAACCCCCTGCAATTGTTATTCCTTCATAACCATGGTTGTAGCAGCAACTCTTGATTGAAAAACCCTTCAAAAACACTATAGCAGCAACTCCATCATTGCATCCTCATTTCCTCTGCACAAAAAAACTTAACCACAACCATAAACAACCTAATCTAACCCTACTCCACTGATCTACAAGCTTAATTTGGTGGAGTAGGCTTTAATTTTCTAATTAGACTCAAAAACCTATTTTAAGGGTTTGTAATGGAACTACAAAAAATGTTATCAAACAACTGATCTACTTGATCAAATCACCTCTAAATAGATTCAAAAGGATGCTAGCTCTCTGTTATATCAAGGAAAAAAGGATTTCAGTGCCTTTGCTACAATACAGTCCATACAAATGAATAAATAATAGAAAGAACATTGTAAATTAACAAAACAAAGTACTTTTATTGATGTTAAACTTCAAGAATACAAATCTCCTCTCTTCTTCGACTTTACAATGCTTTATAGAGACATTTCCATTATTTTTTGCAACTTTCCTTTCATATCCAATTGACTAACCAACTTCTATACCGAGGTGACCCTTCACATTCCTTTGTATTTTGAATTTTACAAGTTTTGCCACTTTTGCAATTTGTGCAATAAAACCACATTATTTGAAATTTGACTTATCAAACCTCCTAATGACCTAATGGAGATTTCAAATACATCATTTATGACCTCCTAGACCTCTTTATAATGTTTTACAACCTAAAGTTCAATTTTTTTACATTTTTTCCAATTACAGGCAACTAGTGAGCAAGGTGCTCCTACACCACAGATTCACAACGTGAAGGAAAGGTGGCACAACAATTTTCTCGGCTAGGAAGAAGTTTATTAGAAACAAACAAATATACGATAAAATGAGTACATATTCACAACATGAAGGCAAGGTGGCACAACAATTTGCTTGACTAAATAGGTTTATTGACACACACATCAAACAATAAGCTTTAGGTACGGATTCACAGTGTGAAGGCAAGGTGGCACATCTATTTGCTCATCTAAATAGGCTTATTAGAAACAAAATAGAGAATAACCAACTAGGTTAGAAAATTGCATAGGCAAAACACTCATACAATAAATGATCAACTAGCCACTATATTAACTAAGATAAGCAAGTACAATAACAATAGCATGAAGACAAGGTGGCACAAAAATTCATCATCATAGTAAAAACTCATTGAACAGATATAGGACAACAATATTACAGGCAAGGTGAGCACAACATATATTACTATCTTGCACAAAAGTTAATTACAAATGAGCATAAAGCTCTTATTTATAGACATCAAAGGTGTAGGAAACCCTAAAATCACCTTGAGTCAACTACAGTCTTGCAAGCATGCAAGATTTTATTGCTAAACCCTAATAAAGGAAACAATACAGTTAATTGGAAAGCTACCATCAGTTAACTGAAATAGGTCTCAACGAAACTAGACAAGTGAAAGCATGCACGTCCTTATTGAAATAAAAATAACTGATAACTAACATCAGTTAACTACTCCTAATTGAAATTCTGAACTTCTGCGAAGATAATTCCAAGGAAGGGATGTGCGTGCATTAAATAAGCAATAAGAACTCAAGACTAGATGTCAAGTTAACTGTTGCTCTTGACTCTATCCTTGAAAATAACTACAGGTTCCAACTGGTAGATCACTCCAGATCATCACTGTCTAACATCTCGTCCAGGAACTGATCAATTGCCTTATCCTCTGGGACTTTGACGTTGTCCATGATGATAATTTTCCATGAACAAGATCAAAGATATACTGTCGAAGTTTCCTGATTTCAGCCATAAGAAGCACTTTATCTTCTTCGTCCTTCATGACGTGCTCTTCAAGATTATTTGTGAAAATATTGAGAAGGCTCACATCTGTCTCTCAAGTGATCCTGCCAAGATTCACTTTGACAAAGGTGAAATCACCAACCTCAACCTTGTCTAGGATTTTACCCTCTGGTGGCATAGCAACCTCTATGAAAATATTTGATTCTAGAGTCCTCTCAATGTGTACCTACTTCTTGATTTTCTTGTTTGACCTCCCCTGATAAGGGTCACCAAACTTAGAAAAATCAAGGTGATACGAAGGCTCTCACCTCTGTCTTCCCAAAGATCTCTCGAGCCAACATGGATGATCAATATTATCAGCTCGAGGATAGACTGTTGCTGATGTATCAACCTGCGGTGGGTCAACTATCTTTGATGTTCCTCAAACTGGTATCTTCGGCTCTAAGTCTATATCAATAGGATGGGAATGTGGTGAACATGGCGAACTAGGAGGTGAAAGATGTGGTTCGGCATGTATGACTGTCTCTACTAGAACTTCAGGTGCCCTTTCTACCTGTTTTTGCTTATGTTTTCCAATACTCCTCCCCTTTGTGTTTCCGTCGAGTCTAACCCCTTCAGGAGGCTTCAAGATAACCTTAACCTGAGGCCTTGACCTCGAAGTAGAAGGTAACGAAGAAAACCCTATTGGCGGCTCTGTGACAGGCATTATCTTGCACTTTCTCTTACTCTCCAAGAATTGCTTGTTGATCTTGCTAACTAATTTGGACACATCCTCAATGGAAGTACTCTCCCTGGCATACCAATCTGGTAAGTGAAGTGGTTGATGAGCAACTTTATCTTTGACATATGAACTAAGTAGAACCTCTCTAAAATCATCTAATAGACCCTCAACATCCTCTAATAGGTAATCAGCAATCTAACCAGTAGTAAGTTTGTAGTAATGACGTCAATGGACCTCAAATTCATCCTTGTAATTAGCCCAAATATCCTCAAGTGTTGGCTTATATGCAATCCCTTGCTCCAACCTAGCTACATAATGACCCAAAGGATCATAAGAACGCATCTCAATATGGTACTTGAGGTTGAATTTCTCAAGCTCGGTCATCATAAACTTGCAATCCACCGCAATCTTGCATGTGAAAACACCCCATCTGAAAGGAAAGGAGATTGTTTACTTTTTGTGACTGTGAAGAAAATAGTGAACATGTTGGGCTTGTCTAAGAAACTCCATGAAAAGGACTTTATCCGACGGGTACCTTGGTAACATTAGAGGCTCTCTGACATAACCATAGACTTAAATATATGTGAAAGTGGGGAATTGAATAAACCGATCCGCCCAACTCTTAGTGAGGACCCAAATCAACATCTCCAACATTAAAACACTTCAATTAATTACTCCTCGAAGATCCACAACACACTACAAACACTATGTCGGCCAAGAACAAGAAAAACTTGAACATGCAAGAGAAAATTGCCAACCACAAGCACAACGATCAATGAAAACGTGCAACAAAGATAGAGCACGATCTAGAAACATCCAAAAGCATCATGAATCACAAAAGAAGCATCTGAAACAACTACACTAACTGAAATAGCATCATCTTCATTTAGGAACATAGACTGAGGCAACAGAAAAACTGTCAGAATGAGAATCTTCATAACTCAATCAAATCTTCACATGGATCTTTGAAACTCGACGTGGATAAAATAGATACACTCAGCAGCAAACCATTTAGTCCACAACCTCTAATCAACATTGTACAGAAATAACCGACATACTGAACTTCACTTCACCATTGACAACCTGCTGCTCATTTATTACAATTTTCTCAATATCCTTGACATATACAACTTCAAATGAGTTAATGCTAATAGTGTTGACATCAATGAAAACCACACATCAACAACACAACCACAACATCCAACAATATCCCCCTTTGGAATTGATGACAACACATGATGTGAAAAACACCATCAACACAACTTACTCTTGATACTTACTCCCCTTAAGATTTGACTCATCTTCCCCTCAACACTTTCACATAATCTTTCTCCCCACAAGGCTCTTCTCCCCAGATAATCACTAGTTTTTCACATGACTCTTCTCCCCTTTTGACATCAATGATAAGGATCTCTAAGCTCTAAACCACATATCTAAATTTTTGAACCATCTGACTACTCCCCCTGAGTAGCAGCCACCACAACATCAATCCAAATTAAGATATGATTGTCAAATGCACAGACTGATGCAAAGCAATGCATCCTTAGTTCTAATTAGGAGGGGAAATTACCCCTAACTTCCCTCTAAGATTCTCAAAAGTATCATTTGGCAATGGCTTGGTAAAAATATTTGCAATCTGCTCCTTAGTAGGCACATACTCCAATCTGAATTCCTTTTCACTTACCTTCTCCCTCAAAAATTGAAACTTGATAGATATATGTTTTTGTTTTTTAATGCAGCATCAAATTCTTGGAAATGGTAATAGCACTTGAGTTATCATAGAATATAGAAATAGGCTCATCATATACAACTCTGATATCCTTTAACATCAGTTTCATCCACAAGACTTGAGTACAATTGTTAGCAACAACAATGTATTTGGCCTCTGTAGTAGACAAGGAAATGGCATTATGTTTCTTTCTTAACCATGAAATTAGCTTCTTACCCCAAAAAAATGCTCCACCACTAGTACTTTTTTTTTCATTCACATCTCCTGCCCAATCAAAATTAGTAAAGGTACTCAAGGTAAGATCATCATCTTTAGGATACCATAGGCCAAGATCAATAGTTCCCTTCAAGTATCTAAAAATTCTCTTCATAGCAGTCACATGAGATTCCTTTGAATTAGCTTGAAATCTTGCAACAATACATACAACATTCATGATATCTCGCCTAGTTTGAGTTAAATACAACAATCCACCAATCATTGATCTATATCTTGTCTGATTTGCTTTCGGGGAATCATCTTTTGTTGTCAACTTGCATCCAGTCACCATGGGTGTACCAACTGGCTTTGAATCTTCCATACCAAACTTCTTCAGCAATTCCTTCACATCCTTGGACTGAGATATAAAAATCCCTATATCTAACTGAGTAATTTACAATCCCAAAAAGA
The DNA here is from genome assembly GCA_007258455.2 of Sequoia sempervirens. NCBI lineage: Eukaryota > Viridiplantae > Streptophyta > Pinopsida > Cupressales > Cupressaceae > Sequoia > Sequoia sempervirens. The sequence continues at coordinate 573,994,593 of VDFB02193867.1, read as the reverse complement.
ATTTCATCTCACCAATCATAGAAATCTTAAATTCATTCTACATCTTATTAGCAAACTTCATGCACAAACCATCATCTCCTCCAAAAATGATGATATCAACAAAGACTTCAACAATCAAATCTTTATTATGATCAATCTTGAAATACATATTACTAGATCAATAGTACCTTTGTTAAATCCAAGCTTCAGCAAATACTTATCCAATCTTGCATGCCATGCTCTAGGGGCTTGTTTGAGTCCATACAATGCTTTCTTCAACTAACACACCATATCTTCCTTATCAGTCAACTGGAATCCATCAGGTTACTCAACATACACTTCTTCCAATTCACCATTTAGAAAAGTTGATTTGACATCCATTTGATAAACTTTGTAGTTCTTGTGAGCAGCATAGGCAATAAATAATCTTACAACTTCAATTCTAGCAACAGGGGAAAAGGTCTCTTCAAAATCAATTCCTTACATCTATGAATATCCTTTGCATACCAGTCTTGCTTTATTTCTAACCACTTCACCTTGCTCATTCAGTTTGTTTCTAAAGACCCATTTGGTTCCAATTACATTATTTTCCTTAGGTTTGGGAACAAGAATCCATGTATCACTCTTTTCAATCTGTTTTAACTCTTCTTTCATTGCTTCAACCCAATGTTCATCTTTACATGCTTCATTCACACTAGTAGGCTTAGTCTTTGAAATCAAGCAATACTCTTCTACAATTTTCTCCTAGTCTGGACACCTTTTTTCTTATCACCTATAATCTGATATTCTAAATGATTTAGTCTTACATACCTTGGAGTCTTCTTAGGATGTTCTTCAACTTTAGGCTCTTTTGGTCTCTCTTCTGCAACTTCACTGGTTTCTTCTTCCTCTTAATTTATCGGATTGATTTGCACTTGATTTGTAGTCTAAAATTGCTTTCATTGGTTTGTATTGTCATCCTAATCATCAGAGTCATATCCATAGGTTCTGGATGGTGTACCTAAGTCTTCATCAACCTTAACATTTTCACTTCCAACCATTTTCTTCAATCTTTTATTGTAACACCGGTAGGCCTTACTTTTAGTAGTAACCCAGAAAGATACCTTCATCACTCCTAGCAGCAAAATTTCCTATGTCTTCATCTCTCTTAATATAGCATCTACTTCCAAATATCTTGAAGTATTTAATAGTATGCTTTTGACCAGTCCATAGCTCAAAACGGGTCTTACTAGTATCACCTTTGATTTGTACACGATTGAGTGTGTACACAGCAATGTTCACAACTTCTCTCCAATAGATATGAGGGACATTTCCTTCTAGCATCATAGTTCTATCAGCATCTTCAATTGTTATGTTCTTCCTTTCCACAACTCCATTTTGCTAAAGGGTTCGTTGTGTAGATAATTGTTTCTTTATTCCATGTTCTTCACAAAAAGAATTAAATTCACCAGAAGTGAGTTCACCACCTCTATCTGATCTCAGACATTTAATCTTCAAACCTGTCTTTGTCTCAACCATAGCTTTAAAGATCTTGAACTTTTCAAGTGCTTCAAATTTCTCCTTTAAGTAACCCATACCATTCCAGAATGATCATCAATGAGTAACATGAAATACCTGTAACCTTGTAAAATTTTGACCTTAGAGGGACCACACAGATCAGTATGCACAAGCTCTAACAATTCATTTGAACAATGCTTTTTACTCCAAAATGAAATCTTGGTTTGCTTTCCCAACTAACATTCCTTGCATATTGCATTAGTAGGTTTCACCAACTTAGGTAGATCTCTCACAGCCTTAGTGGAACTTATCTTAACAATATTATCAAAATTAGCATGACACAATCTCCTATGCCATAACCAACTTTCATCAAATTAAGCAATCAAACAACTTTTACTAGCGGCACTCAAGTGAAAGACATTACCTTTTGTTTTTGTACCTGATGCAATTTCATTTTTGAAACTCAATATTTTGCACTTTCCATCCTTGAACTGAAGATTGTATCCCTTATCAACCATTTGACCAACACTCAAAATATTATGCTTCAAGCCTTCCACATATAGAACATCATTAGTATTATGCTTACCATCAAGAGAAATGCAACCTTTTCCACGGATTACACCATTTGTATTATCACCAAATCTCACAACACCACCATCATACTTTTCCAAGCTTACAAACTTACTTTTGTCTCCTATCATATGATGTGAACATCCACAGTCAATCGCCCATTCATCTTTCTCTTCAACTTGAGCAGATAGGGCTTTCTCCACATTTGTACAACCAACAGATTCAATAGGTACAAGATTATTTTCCTTGATAGCAATAAATACCTATTCATCGTCACTTCTATTTCCTCTATCAGATTCATCATCTGTCACACCTTCATCAACAACATAGTAACACTTCTTTTGAAATTTAGGCTTGTTATGTCTTGGTTTAGGAGCTCTTTTTGGACACCTTGATGCAAAATGACCTATCTTATTGCAAGAAAAACATTTAAGAGGAAATTTTCCTTCATATTTACCTTTTCCTCTCAGTACTCTTTTGAAAATAAGTGCTTCCAACTCTTCTAGCTCTCTTTCTTCTTCTTCAATCTGTCTAATTTCATCCTCATACTTGAATGTCTTTCTAGATGAACTCTCACCCGAATCATATCTATGTCTATCTCTTCCAGAAGTTGTAGCCTTAAATGCATATTCAGCCTTAGGAAGGGAATCACCAAATTTGCTCAACTCAAAAGCAGTCAGCTTACCAACCAACGTATCTCTGGTATGTTTGTTACAATCTGAAGCTCTTTAATAGCACTAGCTTTGACTTTGTAAGAATCAGGCAGGGATCTAAGCACTTTAGCAACAATCTCAGATTCGTCTATCTTTCCACCAGCACATCTAATACCACACACAAGTTCATTCACTCTTTGCATGAAAGTATTAATGTTCTCATCATCACCCATTCTCAACCTTTCATATTTCCCTTTCAAACTCTGCAACTTAGCAATTTTCACATTAGCATCACCTTCATACAAGGTTTCCAACTTTTTCCAGATCTCATGAGCAATCTTCAAATCTAGAACATTTGTCATCTCAAAATCAATCAAAGCACTCAACAAAGCTTCCTTAACCCAGATATTATACTCAGCATCTTTGATTTCAGCAAAATTAGTAGGACCATTCTGTGGAATAATTTACATATTACTTGTAATGCTCCAGTAGGGTTCACCAATGCATCTCGGATGGCACTCCATTCAAGTCTTCCACAAAGAATAATTTTTTCCATCAAATATCGAACTATCCTTCTTGTAACTTGTCATCCCGGATCACCTTAAGTTGTTAAACTTCTTCCAAGGAACCTGATCTGATACCAATTGTTAGCAACACAAGGGCAAACAACTGAGAGGGGGGTGAATCAGTTGTCACAAAAATTCAAAACTTATTCCACTTATTAACCTTATTCTCAGATATGATTATTAACCATGAAAACATAAATCATCAACACATCAAAAACACACATAACACCAAGATTTTTTACGTGGAAACCCTGTTAGGGAAAAAACCATGGTGGAGGTCAATCCACAAGATTATACCCTGTTAAAAGTATAATGAAAATGAAATATGGGGAATGCACATGCATTCATGCACACTACCTAGAGCTCACCGCTCAATTACAAAGGAAGACACACTGTCTTACAAAGAGATTCGAATTACAACCATCTGGATTTTGAACTAAGAAAATAGCATTTGCTAATGCCTGAATACAGTTTCGATTAAGCACATGAACAATTTTTTACTCTTCTGCACACTTCTTCACACTTTGCTCTACCTTCAAATGATAGTCGCACATACAAGCACACTCTAGAATACACTCGCACATTTTGGCATGCTCTTGCACTCTCTAATTCGAATAAAGAATCGCTCCTATATATCCGCAACAAGAAATTTCATCCCTTCATGTCGGCCTCAACAAAAATAATAAAATGAATATAAACTGTCGGCCCAAAACATTAAAGATTAACAATGTGAATCAACCAAGGTCGGCCACGGCTTAGTGAGGACCCAAATCAACATCTCCAACATGAAAACACTTCAATTAATTACTCCTCAAAGATCCATAGCACACTTCAAACACTATGTCGGCCAAGAACAAGAAAAACATGAACACACAAGAGAAAATTGCCAACCATGAGCACAACGATCAATGCAGACATACAACAATGATAGAACACAATCTAGAAACATCCACAAGCATCATGAATCACAAAAGAAGCATCTGCAACAACTGCACTAACTAAAATAGCATCATATTCAATTAGGAACATGGACTGAAGCAACAAAAAAACTGTCAGAATGAGAATCTTCATAACTCGATCAAATCTTCATGCGGATCTCTGAAACTCAGCATGGATAAACTAGATACACTCACCAATGAACCCTTTAGTCCACAACCTCTAATCAACATAGTACAAAAATAACTGACATACTAAACTTCACTTCACCACTAACAACCTGCAGCTCATTTATTACATTTTTCTCAATATCCTCAACATATACAGCTTCAAATGAATTAATGCTAATAGTGTTAACATCAATAAAAACCACATATCAGTAACACAACCACAACATCCAACAGATCTTGCCTCTGGTGAAATCTGGATGTGCATTTCATTGTCAAGATCCCTAACTGTCTTCATGAAAGAGTGATCATTCACCACCCTGAAATCATGTTCGGCTTTAGAAAACTCCAACTAAGAGTAATACTCGTGAATATTTTGAACACCAAGAGTCTCGTTAGTCTTCAGGTGTCTAAAATTTCCTTGAGATGCAACCAAGTAGACCAAGTAAGACACCATGTGAAACTTGTGGATTTTGAGGAATCCAGTAATCTGTTGGTGAAGGCACTCGTTGATCAACATGGCCTAGTCAAAGTGCTATGTACCATCTAGGATCCTAGAAATGATGTAAAACATCCATGGTCAGAATATATTTACCTCCTCCTGACCCGTAACCCGATTAAGTAGAGTTATCAAAACGACAACTTCATCCTTGAATTCACAGCGACCAACCTTTTTAGGCATGTTAGTCTTCTGTATTTTCAACCATCTCTGAGAAACTTTCCATTGTGAATGCTCTTGGTCTCCATACCATATCTTATCACAAGATTCAATGACCATAGTGAAATTGTCTGAACAAGGAGGAATAGCGAAGCACTTTTCCACGTCTGTTGGCTTAAGGCTGCAGATGACTCTTCCATTAGTTGATCTGATTTGTCATGTAGATGAGTCATAATGCTTGATGAAAGCAAGAAAAAACTCGAGATTGAAAGTTGTGATGGGAATAGACACTACTACCAGCAACTCGAAATGCTCAAGATTCTTCAAAACATTGCTGCTAATGCCTTCCAACGTGTTCAGATTGATCACTAGATAGACATGACCCAAGTTTGTGTCCAAGGTTTTCAAAAATTCGTCCATCACGACCAATTTGGTCTTGTAATCTACGGAATCGAACTACATTTTGAAAATGAGGACTTTTGACTGTGAAGTTGGGTATATTCGGACAACTTTTCGAAAAGGTTGAAAAAGCTCTAGATAAGCCTAAAAATAACTTCTTGAGGGAAAAAAATTGAATTTTTTTCTGAAACGTGGGTTTTGTGCATAATTGAATTCTAAGAAAACCCAGATCAACAAAAATTCGAAAAAGTGAGTTTTAGCAAGGCTTGCAAAGGTTTTTCAGTCGAGAAAAGCAAGGGTTCTAGAGCTCACTCGGGGCAATTTTCCCTAAGAAAATTTGGAACATGGGTTTTGTGCAAAATTGAATTCTAAGGCAACCCAGATAACTCAATTTTGAAAAAGATGTGTTTTTAACCCACATGCAAAGGAAATCTCCAAAAAAAAGAAAAAAAAAAAGCACAAAGCTTTAGAATAAAAGCTACGAGGCAATTTTCTTGAAAAAATCTAAGATATGGGTTTTCTTGTTGTCGTTGAAGTATGTCAACCCCAGATGAACTGATTTTGAATATTTTGTCATTTTCTTTGACATGCAAAGAATACCTAAGACGAGAATAGAAGAAATTAGACAGAAGATAGAAGTTTGTTTTTGTTTATTCTACTTCTGTAGAAAATCGCCTATGCTTGACTAAGATTCAATGAAACCTGCATGCACTGAAAAATTAATCTTCTGAACAATCTGGACTCAGCACTGAAAAATTGAATTCAAAGCACCTTCGAATCTTCTATTGCTCAAGAAATTTGCCTTTGCTATGAACTTGGTATGAGAAAAATGGCAAATTTATGACTTATATAAATAAATTTAAGTCAAAAAATTCCCCATCTTCATGCACTTAAGCGCCACCCTTAAAATATTCAACCTTATTTCAATTAGACCTCAAAATAGTTAACTGAATGTAAAATTTTCCCTAAATAGGACGCCACCTTTAATAATTCTAGTTAAACTCAACATGCATATCAGTTAACTAAACATGCAAACTAAAATCGTCCCTTTTTGCAATTAAAATAATATCACTTAAAGTCGAATTATTTAAATATTAAATAATATTTTAATCCACCTTTCATGGGCACTTAGTCATCTTTAGTTCAAAAAGTCCAACTTTTACTTCAGGCATCACTTTCCAAACTTAACCATTTTAATGAAAATTTGGATTTACAACCCTTGTCGGAGCTCCTGTTCAATCACTGATTTTGATCGACTAACACGCCCAAATGACTGGCTAACAGTTTCATCAAAAAGCAAGGACCAAATCTAACAAAAACATTCCTTGAGACTACAATCCATAAAACTGAGGTTTGAAGCTTGAAAAATCCAAGCGCCCTTAGCAAAAGTTGCACTTTTGACCCCAGACTTAGACAAATTTTCATCATTTCAACACTTACGAAGGTAAACTTGACCTCTTCACATCTCGTGTTTGGCAAAACTTCAGGACTGAAGAACTGGCTCACTGTGAAGCTGGGTCCATTCCGCACAATATCTTCAAGAGAACACTTCATCAAATTTCATCATCTGATGTCTCAAAATCAAGGGCACCCCTGGCCTCCAAGGGCATTTTTTGTTCGAGAGAGCCATTTTTCCAATTGGCTTAAATACCACTAAATCTCCAACTGCAGGTTGCCAACTCATCTTATGATCTAACGGAGATATGCAACAGAAAGTTGGATGTAACACGGACAAGATGAATACCTAAAATCACCAAAAAGAAGACATCCAAGTCTCCAAAACCTTGGGCGCCCCTGGCTAACAAGGCCGCTTATGCTTTTTCCTTATCATTTTGACCAAGATTTAACCATGTGTTTGACCTTTGATTCTGGCAATTCAACAACTCAGGTTCACCCACTGATGAATGCGTTGTGAAGTCTGATCAAATGTGAGACAAACATCTTAGGTGTCATTTGGTCAGAATCCTTCATCTGATCCCTCAAAAATATGGGCGCCTTTTGCAAAAGTTGTGCTTTTCCTTCTAGTGTTAGTCATTTTTCAAACTTCCCTATTTCTCACTAAAACTCTCGTATCAAGTGCTAGACATATCTTTCAAGCTGGCTGGATAGCTCATCGCGAAGCTGACAATATTCCTGACAAATCTTCTTGTAAGTGACAAACACCAAAACTGAAATCTGGGCCTCTGAAATCTAAGGCGCCCCTAGCCTCTAGGGGCTTTGGTGTTCCAGAGTTAGAAAAAATTTGATGATTTTTATCTCGGCAAAAAATCTCCTCCGAGAAGAAGCATTATTTTGAACCTATCTTGCCATAAATTCTTCATTTGAGTGTTTTAGGCTTAGATTTCAACACCTGGTCTCTGGCCATTTGCCATTGACGATCTCATAAATCCTAACTTTCCATCTAAAAAAGTGAAAACTACCCACTAGACTTAAACTGAGTTTTAACTGAAACTAACTTTACCATTGTGATCATGAAGAAAAATAAGCCAATCAAAATAATTTTTAGTCAATTTTGACGAGTTTCAAATTTTAGGGTTTCATGGCCTGACACAGGTGTGCTTGAAAACCCTAATTTTCAATTTGCTACAAATTTCACTAGTATCCTCTTGACATTAAACTAACACAAAGTCCATACTTGATTTGCCCAAAAACTGTGTTTTGACGTCATTTTAACAAGGTTTAGACTCTTTTAAGCAAAATGCCTTAATGAAGCAAAAGATTTGGTCTGGGTACAACACAACACCAAATTTTGTTAACATTAATGACAACACCAATCTACTCATACTTGCAACAATCTCCCCCTTTTTCATTGATGGCAACACATGATGTGAAAAACCATCAACCACAAAAAAAATAGCTCTGCTCCATACCTTTTTTCTTTTCTCTTTGCTCCCCCTTGCACAACTAACTCATTACATTCTCTACCCCTTTGATAACTTTCTCTCTATAAAATTATCTATTTCACATGTCTCATTCTCCCCTTTGACATCAATGGCAAAGGATAAAATATTTTCATCATTCATTCTCCACCTTTGACATTTATCATACTATTTGCAACTGCTCTACAACTTCCTTTTCTTTACCTACTCTGCATACTTCCCCTTAGGAGCATGCACCAAACTGTATCAATCAGCAACCACTGCAAAATGACAATACTCATTCATCCTAACTACAACAACCAAAAATGCCACTACCTACTTCCCTTGAGAGGTAGCCACCAACATCAATCTAGACCAAAGAATGAATCTTGAGATCCACTAGACTGATGCATCCCCTTATGCATCTAGTTCAAAGGAGGGGAAATAACCCCCAACTTCTCCTAGAGATACTCAAAAGTTTCTTAAAGGGCAAAAAAATTACTTAGAAATCTTCCTAAATATTATAGTCATAAAGTTTCTGCTATTAAAGAATTACAAAATTCGAATCTTGAAGAATTACAAGCTAATTACAAATTCATCCACCTTTTGCAATTAGCTTGTAATGTTTTCATCTTCAGACATTCATATGGTCTCAAACATGATCTTCAAATTTTGCATCTTAGCTTGGTTGATCTTATCATCTCCTTCATAAATGCTTTCTAACTTCACCCAAATTTCTCTAGCAGTTTTTAGATTCATAGCTTTTACCAATTCAGAATTAGCAAGACCACTTAAGAGAGAATACCTTGCTTTACCATTGTTTTCATAGGCCTTGATCTCATCATCAGTGCTCAGACCATCTATAGGAATAGTATATCCTTTCTCAACAAACTTACAGATCTCAAATCCAAGATAAATTAGAAAACCTTCCATCCTTTCCTTCTAGAATGCATAATATGATCCATAAAATATAGGAATCTCTTTCTTGTGCGTCATCCTAGATCTACCTCAAGCAGTTTTAAGCTTTCTTCTAAGGAAGCTTTCTCTAATACCAATTGTTAAATGCACAAGACAACTAAGAGGGGGGATGAATCAATTGTACCTTAAAACTTCAAAACCCTCACAAACATTCAAATCCATATTAATTCAATTAACCCTTAATCTGTTAGAATGATTTATCATGAAAGCAAATAACAAAAACTAAAACGCATCAACAACATGCACAAAGGAACACCAAATTTATGTGGAAAACCCAAGATGGGAAAAACCACGGTGAGGATTAACTCACAATATAAAGTAATATCAACACCAAATACAATAGAGCTCACTACTCAAAGAAAGAAAGGCTCACTACTAAAATAGAAAAGAAGATAGAGAAGAATGTTACAATGAGAAATCCATCTCAAAGCAACAAAAAAATCCACCACAACATCACCAACACCTTCATAGTATTTATGAAGAATTGTAGACACCTTCTACTCACTACATTCAGTAATCTAACACATGAAAGCTCACAATGCACTTCTCAAATTTTCACTCTACAACTCTTCAATTCATATTACTCGCATCATACTCATCTATCTTATCATCCCTCAAAAACTCAACACTTATTTATATCATCTTCAACCTTGAAAACATTCTCCAAGGTTGGTTATGCACTTCAACCATGCAAATTCAAATTAGGTCGGCTCCAAAGCATTCTTGTAGTGGAAACCAAACCACAGCACACCTTAGCTAGGACCTGAATCCACTCATACACACCACGCCATGCTTCCACAAACATCAAAGAAAATTTTCAAGTAGTGTAAACACCTAAGGTCGGTCAAACCTATGTTAACACCATTAACACTTAAGTACACACTTCCTCAAATTCAAGGACAACTCGCTGACATCACATAACACTTGAACACAATCTAGAGTATTCTACAAAAACCCTAAAATCCAAAAAATTCCTTTGCAACAACTTTCACTTGAAGAATGTACACACCTAGTACACTCAAACAACTTTTCATACACAGTAACTCAAGAAACTAACTTCCAAAGAACCAAAACACAAACAACTTCATCTGAAGAAAGATACACACACTATCAACATACTTTTAGATTCACAATACCTAAAACCACTGTGGGGAGAAATGCAGAGCAAGAATATTTCTCCCAAACACCTCTACAATATACATTTCACATAATGGTGAACACACCTTCCTCTACACAACAATCTAGCACACCAAATTATGAATGCAACACCTCTAAACACCTCTAATCAACATATATGAACCGCACAAGTAGATCTTCAACCCAGAATAACTGCGAAGCAAAACCAGAACACTACTCTACAACACAGAACACCACTGCAACACATTGTTTCCTCTTTTTATTCAATTTTCTCAAAAGCACTTGGAAACCAAGAACCAAAAACATATCATCAACATCTTTGGTACTTCCTCATTACTATCAAGCCAACTACAACATATGCATCCATAAACAAAATCTTATCAAAGCAACACTAGAGGTTGACACCAATAATTTACTAATGACAACATAATGAAACTAATAAAAGCATCGTCAAAATTAACACCAACCCAATACCAACTGCACATCCTTGCAAAAATATCCTTCTCATATAATTGACATCAATGACAACACCAAAGCTTGTTGACATCAATAACAACACCAATTTGCTCATACTTGCAACAAGTATAACCTATGTCCTTAATAGATTTGCTTGAGGACTAGAAAATGTCTAGTTGAGGGGAATGATGAGGCCAATTATTAGCTAGTTTTTGTTGTTTAGTACATACTTTGAGACATTTCCAAATACTCATTTCATACATCTTCTTGAACTTTACTATCTTTTTATGATCATCATGCAACTTGGACTAGTAAATGGAAATATGATTATGGTATGTTAGTAATTCAATGGTTAAAATTTGTGAATGTGTATGGAATGCATTGTATATCTATGTTTAATTTATGGCTATTAGTATTGTGTATGTGTTTAGGTGAAATAACTCTTTATAGCCAAGAAGCCAGAGCAAGCATATTGTAGCCTACAGCCAAAGGAGCTTTAGACAGCGATGGAGGGGAAGTTTTAAAATAAGAAGAATGCAACAGTTGCAGAATTGGAGGTATCTATTTATCAAGATGATTGTGATTCACCATGTCATTTAATAAGACTACTGAAGGAGAAGAAACCTACTATGATTGGGAATCCAACGTGACTATTTCCACAGTCCACATTTATGTTTTACCATTGCAACAAAGTTGCATTCCTAATCAATGTCTTCTAACTTTTCGCTTTTTTTTTAGTTTGTATACTTTTTCACAATTTTTTTTTTAGGAGAGTGGTGATTTGCATTTAGATTTCTATTTTAAGTCCTTATTTCGATAAGACTCCCCTGCAAGTATGTATATAAATGGTTCGTTGGTCGAGGAGAATAACAAGCATAACAGATATAACATATAGATATGTTCAAATAGTTTTCTTCTATTACACAAACAATACTTGTTTCCAGTTATGTTTTTATGAATAATATATCCCTAAAGATTCTTATTAGATTGTGATATATGTGTTATGCAATGAAGAGGTTTTCAGTTATTGTTATGGTTAATTGATTCGATAAGCTATATTTGAGTTTATCCTATGGAGACAGTCACTTGAGCAAGGGCCACTCGAAGTAACTATTCCCCACTTTAATTTTTGCACATTTATTTATGTTATAATAATTACCTTCATTATTGCATGTCTTAATCAGATTCTTCATGGTGTGAATGTGAATGAAATCATGAATAAGATCTTGTCTTGTATTTCATGCTTTATTTGTCTTAATGCATTATCCTCTAGAGTGAGTCAATGTTAGTAGCATTAGTTAGGTACAAAGTTTAGTTTTGACAGTGAACTAGTCACAATCTTTAGCTATAAGTACCCGTAGCAATAATTTTAGATTCAATTATTTTTATTGTTATGCATTTTATGTTTTTCCCACATGTGTAAATGACTATACTAGGATGATATAGGTAGTATAGAGTCTCTGTATGCACATATAGTTCTATCATCATCATAAGTTTACATTAGCCCTGGTTGATAATTAAATGGAGTCTTTACAAGGGTTTAGTGAGTTGTTTAGTTAGGTTTTTGATAAGGAAAATCAAGTTTTGAAGGGGGCGCGAAACCCTATACAAAGATGACAATCTGCAAAAGAAACTAAGCAACTAAAACCAGCAGCCCAAAAAACTGGAAGCTAACAACAGATAAAACATTAGCAAACCATCAACAAACCACAACAAAAAACATCAACACCCAGGCCGAAGCAACAAAAACAACAATTTATCCAAGACATTCACTGAGGCCATATTCTCCTTAATTACCTCCTCATGCATATCCACAACATCTTTAAGCTCATCAACAAAAATAGCCACCCTCTTTTTCGTCCTACTCCTAGTCCTAAGACATGGACTAGCCTACACATCCTTTTCCAACACTGGAGCAGAATCCCCATCTTTCTCCACCTAGTTCGAGCAATTAACCTCATCAATAACTTTCTTCAACTCACCCAAGTCAAGAGGTTTACTAGTCAAATTCAGAGCTTTCTCATTTAAAACGGAAAGACCCTTAGTAGTGGTCTTCAAAGAATTATTGTTGATATTAACCACTATTTTCAAATCCTTCAACATCTTGCCGATTCTATCCTCAATACTCGCAACTCTATCCTCTAGCATTTTATTGACAATCATTTCCTCATGAAAAACCCCTAGGCGATCAGCATCAACAACTAATTTATCTAGCATGACATTCATAGTTTTAACTTTACCTTTTATAGCCCATTCCTTCTAGTTGCCTTGAATCATAGCCACACAAATGTCCTGCCAATTTTTCACCTAGATATTGAGCTCCTTCACCTCTGAAAACAACCACTTCACCAAGGAAATCAAATTCCACGTACCCCTTTGAACTGGGAGGTGACCATTTGGGAAAGCCAACATTTAGTTAGGTTAGTTAGGTTACCCCCTAACCAACCACATCACCAAGGAAAGCAAAGTTTAGTTAGGTTACCCCCTCTAAATTGTGTGAATATCACCAAGTTTACTAAACATTAGTTGGGCCTTACACCAACCATGTGGAAACCTTAGGCTCACCCCTTTGAACTGGGACGTGACCATTTGAGAAAGCCAACAACATTCATGCAAAACAAGTTGGTTGAACACATGCATACTAACCACATATTACACAAATATTTTTCAAGAAATCATACATAAGTAATCCAAAATCACTAATCAATTCTCTAGTGTCATAACATTTCCATTGTATATCACTTGTGTGGAAGTTTATTTTGGTTGCAATTAATTCTTGGGTTATTCTGGGGTTGATCAACAAATCTTACATGGTATCAAAGCTTTGTATCTACAATTATTTTCCCTCTTTTAAAGAGTTTTGGCCAATATATTTAAAAAGGTACATTTGAGAGAAAATTGAACCCTATGGTTGAACTCAGAAGGCCCAAAAAACTATAAAAATATATATGTCATGATAGGATTTGGAGCCAAAAAATAATAATTTTGGGAGGTTTACAAAAATTGTAGTTGTGCAAATGTGTATAATTTCATATTATTGTACATTATTATACTGTACCAATTGTCATTGTTATAGTCAAGGAATTCCATAGAGAATATTCATTCTATCCTCTAGATACACCATGCCTACATCATCCTAGAATATTTTTTCTTTGAATTAAAAATTAAAAAATAATATATGCATCTGCCAATGCAAGGCTAACATCATCAACTACCAACCCCTAGTCCTAAGTTCTTGGTCACATGAATGACTAGTGCCAACACTATTCATGTGCTATTTTTAAGCCCTAAAAGAGTAGTTTTATAATTAAAAAAAATCCATAACTTGGGTTTACAATGCCATTTTTTTCTAATAAATAGGTGTTGGAAAGTTAGTTATGAGCACTATGCATTCAATTTTCTTAGTTTTCCTAGGTTTCCTCCTAGACATATATTATTTTAGTTTAAAGTGAAAAATTATATTTTGACTTCTTCTTTGGATATTTTATGAAATATGGGACCATTTTTATGTTGCGAAGGTTCCAATTTCACAAGTTTTGATAACTAATTTTTATAAGGATTCTATCATGGGAAAATAGTGAGCTTTTTAATTTATCTTTTTGTTATCACTTTGATCAAAGGGTATTATTTTTCTATCAGAAATATGTTATCTTAAAACATCTCATTTGGCTTCATCTCTTGTTACATCTTTATGAAATTGTACTTGAACTAGGTATAGATAATTGAAAGTAAGTATGGGATATCAAGAATGATCATGTCCTTGAATTGATTGGTAGCAATGTTGATTTTAACACTATGTGTTCTATATCACATATTTTTCAACCAAAATTTGGGAGATCTTTCGAAACTCACATCTCTCTCAATTCCTAGATGATCTTATTATGGATAGTCTTCTACCCTTTGTTGATTTGGATAACCTACCATATGATGATGATGATGATTATGATGATACAAAAGAAAAGATTGATTATTTAGCAAATTTTGACAATTGTGATGGCATTAAGGCCTCATCCAATGGTCCTCCTACAAATATATACAGTAATTTTTTGGATTCTATGAGTCCTAATGTAGATTCAGAGGCTTCATCTTCTTTATCTTTGATTCACTATCTTGAGGTTGAGCATTATCGCATTCCAAAATTAGCAAATACATCTTCAAGAATTCATAGTTAGAAATTTTGTGTGAGCAATCCTCATGGGATTTCCATTTTATTTTGATGATATATATTGATATCACATCTCCACATTTTTTTATATTGAGTCATTCTTTGTAGTATATATATCATAGTCTTCCAGACTTGATACATTCTAGGATGAATACTTGATAACTATTGCAAGTTTATTTTTTTAGTCCCATCTTAGATATTTGAAACACTTGAGAATATCCATCTCTTTAATGGTAGCTCCAACATATTTTTTATCACACCATCTTCATCTTCAAATCTTGTTCTTCATTCTTTTGCACATTGTCATATTTTTCACCTTCTCAATTTATTGGGCTTGTACCTAATTTTATTGTTGCATACTTTCATATAGACATGGAAACACTTGAGAAAATATCAAAGACACCATTATACATCATGATTGTTCTTCCATCGTGGAAATATATCCTACATCTATACTTGATTTTGTTTCTTTCCAAGGGGATTAATGATGTTCAATATTCATCATCATTTGTCGAGCATCTATCATCACTACAAGAGATTATAAATTTTGGGGGGCTATATAGTCTCTATTTTTCTCATCTATATGGAGAACACTAATTGTACATTTGTGATAAAATTATTCTTTGGTGGGTCATGTTCAATCATGATTTCCTTCTTTCACTGGTGCATATTTATTTGCATCTTAAATTCTCTTTTGGAAAGGGGTTTCTTCCTGTGATTTTTTCTCCTTTACTCTATTTGTGAGATATTTATTTGTAGATGGGTACTTAACTTCCCTTGTAGTTGAGACCCATCATCTATGCATTACATTTTATCATACTCCATAATTTGCACTTAAGGGGGGGTGTTGGTGTGAACAAGGTACATTACCTAACTAGTTTCACCCTAGGAATTACAACTTGTTATTTAATCTTACTCAAGCCGTTTACTTTTTATATCATACCATAGGAATAAGACAATATTCATGATCTTATTTTGTCCTAGGGTTTCATCCTTGTATTTATAACAAGGGTTTCTCCATTATATACTATTCTATGTTTATTTGTATCTAATAAGTTATCTTGCTTCATTGCATTTTCATTGCTTCTCTCTTGTGCAAAGTTTTTTTTGGTTACAAGTGATCCTTGGGCTATTATAGGGTTGATCAAAAACTCTTATAGGGCATGGCCAAAGTATAATTGGAAATAGAATAAAAATATGAAACCAAAGAGATATATCTCCAATCCAAGCTCACTCTAGCAGACTTTGTTGCTTGTCATTGTCCACACACAAAAGTTATCAAACAATTGACAATATCTTCCAATCCTCTTCTTTCATCATGCACCCAAACTAAAAGGTATAACATTTGAAGTAATGTTTCTAGCTCCCATCACATCCAATCAATAATAGGTAAAGGTAGAATAAATTTTAAAAATGAATTATTTCCATACTTGAATCTATTTCATTTTTTAAATATCCTCTAATCCATTTCACTCTCAAATCACGTCATTTAATACATTTTGAACCCAAATAAATTTTGAATTTATCTTTCACTTATTCCTAGTTAATTTTTCTTTAAAACTAAAACCTTTCACTTTCCAAAGTGAACTTAATACAATTTTTCCTTTTTAAATCAACATTTTTCCTAATTTACCTTCAATAAAGACAAACATATGAAGGAACATAAAATATGTGTGTGCAATAATAATTCATTTTTAATTAAATCATATATTTCATTTTTCCACACAACAATATGAAATATATTGCAAGGTATTAAAAACTACAAATTCTATTCACATCCAACATAAATTCATTTCACAATCACATAATAAAATATAAAAAATGATTAAAATAATTTAACTCTAATTGTAAAGCACCTTATTCCTAAGGTGAAAACATAAAAAAATAAACTTGTTTCAAACTATCATATAAATCATTTCACAAACACTTAGCAACATTATAAAAGCAATTAAGTGCAATTAGTCAAATGAACTTTCAAACAACCTAGGGAAACACACAAACACATTTTATGGGTTTTAACACAACTCAAAATCTATAATTAATTGATCCAAATATAATCTCACAAGGACACATAAAACTCATCATAACTCACAATTGAGTGAAAAACACAATATTTTTACTCAAGCCAATTGTCTCCAATTTATCATTATAGGGTGAATAAATGTGCCTACATAGTCAATGAAAACATCAAATATATTTACACATCACAAGGTAGTTGAAACATAGTATATAGAAACCAATGTGATAATATCCAATAGAGGATATCAACATCTACATATAACCCAGAATAATCTAGCACTAGCATGATTAAGAATCATAATGATAAACTTAGTCATATAAGCATAATCACATATAGTAGTGAAAACCGTGAAACTAAAACACTTCAAAGGTTAAGCATAAAAATTCACCCATATGAATCCAAAGTGCATCCATACACCTCGATGACATTACAAAACATCATCGGTAAGGGTAAAAGCACAAAGTTGTGTCACACTTTCAACCAACTTATCAGCACAACTGAATTTAAGTATTTTTAACTAAAAATCAATTTTGGTCAAGCATATGATCTAGTAAGATGCATTCTAGCTAAGTTAGATACTTCCACAACTTTTCAACTAAAATTGTTGGCTAAAAATATATGGAGAACCACTTTGAGTCCAATTTACCAAAAAAATAAAATTATTTGAAAAACTTGAAGTTTCAATAAATCATGCTTATGTAAATAACATTTTTTAAAAAATATAAAACTACCCTTTTCTAGATCCATAAGTGTAGTTTTCAAAAATATATTTTTCTAATAGTTTAATTATTGTTAATATTTTATTTGTTGTTTTTTACTAAAAGTAGGTTATCAGCACAAAATATTAGGTTGATTACTATGCCAAGGAAAAATACTAAAACTTATTTAAAAAAATTGAAAAAAATATGATGCACTAGATAAAAGAATCTATTTCAAGATGGTATAATTTTTTTTTGACGTCCCATGCAACTTTATTTTTCAGCATTTTATCAGCAACTAAATTATAGTGTTAATTTATTAAAAAACTAGTTTAAAATATTTTTTTTATTTTTTTTAAAAAATACAAACATAAAATATACTAAAAAATACATATTTTACTAGTTTACATCATTTCAAAATTCAAAACATATATGCCACTTTTTAGTGATTCAAGTTTAAAAGTTGGATCAACGTTGGTTGTTTCCTTTATAAAGTGTGACACAGCTTTGTGTTTTTACCCGTAAGTGTGATATTTGTAACAAATCTCAACCAAGCAACAAAATAAGCTAGAAATACTTATGGTTTTACATGACTAGGATAGTGAAAGAGACCATATAGACCTATAAGGTGCATGTCACTTTTCATAATTTTATTACTTTTGTGTTGTATTCAATATTAGTATCATAATATAATAGTATGGTCAGTATAAACAGCATTCAAAATTGTTTATAACATGTTACTACAACCAAGAACAATAACTAATTGGACCCTATAACATCAGCAATGCATTTTTAAAATTGAAAGTATAAAAGTTATATTCAAGAGAATAAAATGTTTCTTATTAAATCTAAGAATTTTTAAAGAATTTTTTGGTCTTTTCTATGTGGAGAAAAAGTTCTAAAAGGGTCATCCCACAATAATGGGTCTCAAACTTGGGACATCCTGATTTTCGCTTGAAATTGCATATTTTTTAGAAAAATTAATGATTTAAAACTTGAGGGGCTCCATCTAAAAGATTTTAATTGAAAAGGGTTAAATAATACTCCCTTAGATCAAACCCACTTGGATAGAACCCATCTAGTATTAAATCATACCCACAATGGAGTCTCCTTCACACTTATCAAAATGCTAATAAAAACTCATTTTTTCTATACCTTTTGAGAGATCAAATAAATTCATTTAAAATTATGTTATGTAAGTATATAGTCCTTATTATAAGCTTTTCAAAAAGAATAATTTTTAATATTTTTAATTTTATTATTATATTTTATTATTTTTTTTTGTGAATGTAGGTTTTTCACCAAACATCAAGTTATTTGTTTCACACACAAAAAGTATAGAAAAATAAAGGAAAAAATTTAAAAATATGTTTGCCCTAAGTATTGATGTCTTTGTTTCAGAAGAAAAAAAAATCAATGCATACAAAACAAGTTATGTGTTACTGCATACACCTATGTCTAAATTATAATCTCTATCTTTGAAAAATAATTAAAAAACAAATATGCAAAAAAAAATATGAAAAAATATCCATGCACTATGACTAGATAGTGATGTTACAAATATATATTTTTAAAATTATAATTTTATCCTTTGAATAAAAAAAAGTTGTGTTACAACATAAACATCACTTTTTAAAAATGTTGTTTACTATAAAAAAATAAGTTATTAAAAGTCACGTAAAAAAATTAAAATTTATTTTTAAATTTTAAAAATATATATTTAGAATATATATACAAATCCTCCAAATTATTAACGATTTAGTTGTTGTAGGTTTCATAAAGTGAAAATTTGGTGAAAAATATTGATTTCAATGTCCTACTTTGATCAAAAAATGGAACACAATATTATAAATTGACCAAAAAATAAAACATTGTCATCTTAATTCTTATCGAAATTTTAAAAATAATATTTGAAAAAGAAAACCTATAAAAAATTGAAAATATACAAAATAGATTAAACCACACACAAAAAAAAAAAATTATATAGGATCATAATTCCTACTAGACATAAATATAGAACATCATTTAGCACAAACAATAATTAAAATGGTCAGAGAGCAAGTGCAAAGAAAACATAGTAGCCAAGGAACCTACCAGCCAATGATTACCTAAAACCTTTGTAAACACTTAGTAGTAGTCACATCCCTACCTATTTGATTATAGAAGCAACATGTGATAGTCCATGAAAGCAGTTTATGAGTCATTGAATCTCCAAAAGGATAATGTCCTCTCATGACCAAATTATTGCAACACTCAAACTAAAAAAGACATGAAAGCAATAAAGTGTGTGCATGCAATGTTACTACACTTATTAGGGCCATCTTTTATTTCTCCAAGAGAATAGGTGTGTCATAAGAACTTCTAGTCTAAGTGTCCAATTGAACAATTTTAAGAGTTTAATATATTATTATAATTTTAAAATACATTAGAGGATAAATTTGATAGTCGTATGATCATATAATTTTATCTCAACTTAAGATTTAAGGGCAACTTTATATTTATGATTTATTGTGAGGCCCACTTATTTTCTAGTGACTATTTTTGTCTCTCAAATTTATGATGATGGACATTTATGGTGTTTATTATTATGATTATATTTTATTATTATGTTATTAGATAGAGTGAATTTCAATATTATGGTTAGATAATTTATTTTCATAACATTATAAGGATGATTTAGTTAGCTAATGATTTTAGTTTTCTTACATTATTAAATTATTACCTAATTGATATAGAGATATTATTCTAACTTTATCATTATGAATGGACTTTGTGATATTATGAATTAGAAACAAATCATATGAAATGTTGTTACAGGAACTATATATGAGTGATCATGATCATTGGACTTAAGTTATTGTAATGATTATTGTTTAATTTGGTATAATTATGTTGATTATTGTTTTGACTATAGTGTACTAGTGCTATTTTAAATATGTATGTGATTCCATAGTCAATAAAATTATTTGAAGCTTCTCAAGAAAACCATTGTTGTGTACTAGTAATACCTCAACCTAATCCTATGATGGAACTAAAGTCTTAATTGTATGAAATGTGCTAAAATGTAATGTGATTTTTTAATTTGTTGTTCTAGGTGACTTATAGTCTTTTCCTCATTATTTTTTTGTAAAATTAAGTACTTGAGATGTTTACCTTTGGGTTGGGTACCTATTTATGTATAAATTTTATGTTTTTTTGTGAAATTTTGACCCTTCCTATCTTCCCTAGGAAGAAAATAGCGAACATCATTTATAATGGGAAGGTCAAGAGTCACCTCCTCTTGGGAAGAGGAAGAGCCATCTTACATTCTCTATTTGGATTTCTTTTGTAGTGGGAAAATGTGGGTGGGTCAGATAGGGTGTGCAAAGGAGTCGTCCTTGTTTTTCTTTGTTAGTAAATGTTTATTCGATTGTTGGAGTGTACAAACAAAACTTTGGTTTGAAAGAAGAAAGATTTGAGTAGGAGATTGGAAAGCATTTCTAAACTCTCGGAAAGCTATTTAGCTTTAGCTCTTTTAACTCTTGTAAATTAGTTACAATTTAAAATTTTATTCAATTTTTATTTTATTTGTGAATGAAATTTCTTGTGATTTTTTTTTGTTTGGTGTATATGTATGTGAGTGGAAAAGGGTGTCTATGTTGGGTTCAACTCTCCAAATCAAATTGAGAGCAACACATGTGTGGGGTTGAGAGAGGTGTAACAAGCCTCCTTTGGAAAAGAAAATGCAATTTCCTTGCAAAGGAAATATTGGCATGTGTCATAAATGTTTATATTTTTTTGGTAATGTATTGAAGTTGTGGTGTAATGATGCTATGCAATAGAGAATTGGGTGAGATGATGATTATTGATGCATAGTTATCCAAAGATGATTGAGTGATCATGATTATGGGAGACACATATTTCTAATGTGGGGATTATCACAATAATATTGAGGAGATATGACATTATGGTTTTGTCCCCAACGGAGTGTCCCCTCATATTCCCCTATAAGAAGGATTTGTTTAAGATTCATATATATTGTTCAATCCTTAAAAAGATATGTTGATAGTTTATTCTTTGTGCATATTTATTTGTGTATGTTTTATTTTGTGAAAACCTAGTTTCTTGAGAACCTCCTAGCTCAGGGGTGGATTTTTAATTAAAACCTATGGTTGGGAGGAGAGAGATTCCTCCACTGGTTGCATGCACATATTATTCATTATATCTAAATTTATAGGAGAATTTTAGAAGCAAACAATAATATTTGAAAGAGGATTAATTAAAACCTTCATGTGATATTGATTAATACTATTTGATTGCCAAAGAATATGTAGGAATGAATTTATCGTTGATCTTTAATTTGCGGTATAAAAAAAGAAATGATAAATTTTGTAGAAATATTGTGTTGAAATGAGAAATTTTGTACACATCATTTTGTTGTTATGTATATTTATTTCATAAAAAAATGTTTATGTTTTTTCTTAATAGGTGTTCATAAAAAATAAATTTATGATGCATGCTAGTAATTCTTTATTTTTTATTCCTTTGTTTCATTTGATTGAAAATTATAATGATGGCTCTCTGACATAAGTTATTGGAAGTTAATTTTTTGTATAATCCTTATTTATATTTTGAAATATTACTTGTAAATCATCTTATACGAGTGCAAACAAAGAATTTGAGTTAGAAAATAACATCATTTTTTTATGTTTATATTACAGAAAAGAAAATATATCAAATTGAAAATTATTCTTTACATTCTATTTTTCTTTTCATTGAGGTGAAATGGTTTTGAAGGGACTAGAAACCCTATACATCAAAAAGACTAACGCAAACTGAATACAATAGCATCCCAAAAGGGACTAAGACATGACTACAAGTAGGATGCTAAGCTTAAACCAACACGGCTACAACCAAAGCCTTAAACAAAAGAATTCCCAAGGATCAAGCCTAAATAAAGTTAGACCCAACTATATTCAATCTCACACCCTTCACTCTAGTGTGAGATTTGGAGATAAATTTGGGAGGACCTTTCTTTTTCCTTTGTATAATTCTCCAAGAAATATTATCTTGCAAGTCCTTAGATTTGGGAGAAGTGGGGGTATTCCCCCTAAGAGGGTTTATTTAGAGTAGCTAAATGTCAAATAACTATCATGAGAGAAAATTGAAGTTGAAAAAAGTCAATGGAATAGTAGACTAAGCAATCAAAGTAGACGGTGGGTGGAACTCACTAATGGGATTGTATGAAGCAAAAGGAGAGGGACTCACCAAAGTCGCACCAAATGCACAAGAAACCTCCTCAAGAACCACAAGGGAATGCAAGGAGAGGAACCAACAACCTAATAAGACTCATCTTGAGAGGAATCATCAACCAAGAAGCTAGAAGCATGAATACTCAAGTGATCCGCACAAACATTCCTCCACCAAGCCATCACACCCTTGCAACAAGAGAGTGGGAAATCAAAATTCAAGTAGTCAATAGCAAGCAATATCTATATCTCAAGGGGAGACCCTCGTAGTCAAGTATTGAGTCCAAGGCCTATCCCCCATCATCCAAACAATATATGTGTGAAGAAAATCATAGATATCAATATCAACTAGAATACCAGAAAGCATAGAGTGGCCCATGTAGGAAGTAGTAGAGTTAACTTTCAAGAAACGACTAGTAGCATTGTTAGTGGCCTGATACCAAGAATCTTCCCAAAATTGGAGAGGAATATTCGGAAGACAAACCCATACAAATATAACATTGAGAGATTTAGAATGAGGGTTGACCAAGAGAGAGTACTCTCCCCACATCCAAAGCTTATTGTCAAGCACCAAATCCCTATCCTTTGAAGAAGCAAAAGATGTAATGAAGAAACCCCTAAAACAAGGGAAAATCTCAATATTACCATTGATGAGAGGCTTCCAAGAATTCAAGATCCAATTGTGTAAATCAAGAAGGGAGGGCCAAAAAAATTGGATCTACAAACCAAGCTTCAATGGGGATAAAAATCTTCTTGTAAAACACCTCCTAACCACAAACCACCATAAGGGAGGATTGTGCATAAGGGCCACAATTTATCTCACATAGGAGATGCAGGAACCCCTAATCTCGTAATGATTACATAGGACTATTGGCCACTAGAACTCAAAGAAACAACCTTCACTCTAGCAACAACCCAATCACCTAAAAATCCACCATCATTGAAATAGAATTTGGCAAAGGCTTGGCTTTATTACCATCACCAAAAATCAAACGAACCCCAACACCGTAATTGAAGAATTTTGTGAAGACAACAAGGAACTTTCTCTCAACACAACTCTACCACTAATGGAAGGATTGCCACCAATGGTAGGCAAGATATGGGGAGCAGAAGGCTCCTTCATGCAGTGAGATCCCAAAGTAGTTTGAATGTCATCAAAAATACTTTTTGCATCACTAAATAACCAAAAACCCAATCCACTAGCAACTAAGTCACACAAAAAAACTTGACCAATACCATCACCCAAGGTCAAAAACTGTGAAGAAAAAAGCAAGGGATCATGTCCAATCATGATCTATCCCAAATGAAAGTTCTCTCGTTGTACATTCTATTTTGTTTCATATAAAGAAAATAATTAATCACATTTCCTTCTACTATTGTAAAAACCTAGAAATTAGAATATACACAAAAAATTATTTGCATGTTAATAATCTAAATTTGAAAGTTTAATTTTAGTGGGTGTATAAATATTTATACATATATTTTTTAAAATAAAAATGTTGTTGAAGAATGATAACATTATCACTACTAATTATAGTCCCGATTCATATTATAAACAAGTTTTCTTAATGGTGTGGTTGTTATGGGTGTGGGGTTTGGGAGGCCCCAAACCGATAGTTGTAGCAAGTGTTTCTTATGGGACTTGGGATCCCCGACCTTAAAGGAATCATGGCTCCTTGGGGTGCCACCTCAAAGAGTCCTTCCCCTTAATTTTCGCTAGCAATGTCTTTCCTCTATTATTATATTAAAAAGATGTCATTATTACATAAAAAATTTAAAATATCTACTTAGTCAAAACAAAAGCAAAAAAATATTAAATATTAATCAAATTAAATCATACATTATTCTAGATTTTAATAGATCCATGAAATTTGTGTAACCATTAATATATAAAAAGAGAAAGAGGATAAGTCTGAAAGCCATTAATGCTTGGAGAATCTCTATTTGAATATTACCTATAAGATGTTAACTTTTGTGAACTAAAACTACGAACAATTCCTTGTGGAAATCCCTTGGATCCGGAGAAAAAATGAGATAGAATTTAGAGAAACACTGTAGAGCTTGCAAATATAGAAGAAAAAATGAATGAAGTACTTTTTTAAAATATTTACACTAGTTGTCAAGGTGCCCTAAAAATACGAGAATTATTTTTTTATTTGTTGATTTCTCATTTACTCACTATTTAAAGGATACACGTTTAGCTTTATTTTATTAATTTGTTTATTTGATAATTAAATTAGCTAAGAATGTTTTAATATCATGATAGTGTTAATAATGAGATAAGATTGGATTCAATTGTAGAAATTAGTTTTTAAGTTTTTGAAAATCTTGAATAAATAATAATTCAATTATTTGTAATTTTCTAAGATTTTTGTATTTTAAAGAGTCTAAATCAAAATTTATCGAGGTAGTCTATTTAATTATATTTCAAGTGATATTGTAATCTATTGAGTTTTTCATATTTTTAAATTTGATTTTTTATATTGCTATCATTCATTTTATTACGAGTTATTAAGTAAAATATTTTCAATATTTTGATACTCGTCATTATAATATTGAAGGAAATTTTGAAAAAAAAGAAAATTGCGTTATTCTTTAGTGTACTATCACCAAAAGAAAGTTTGGGCATAACATTTATAAGGAGAGATATATTTAAACCCTTTATGAGTTTTAGAAGAGGGCATAGACATCCATTTTTTTAAAGTTACAATTTTCTCTATTTCTTTCTCACAAAAATGATTATTGGTCCACACGAATTTCACTGGGTAAAAAATAATTGTCTATTAACTTCACTCTATTTTCAAATCATAGATGATTCTTCACTATGATATCATCAAATCAAGAAGTTAAGCAATTTTTTCATCTTGACAAATTTGTTCTTCTATATTTTTAAGATGTTAACCTCAACCCTTACTCGTTCTATTTTTAGTCTTATGATGAATTCGTTATCAAAATATCTAAGCTAATTATGAATATTTTGTAACTAAGTGCTTGTAGTTGTAATTGTGTAGGATTTTTTGCATCAAAATTTCATATCATTGTTTGATCCATCATCATAACATTCTCTCTTCTTCCTAATGATGGATCATGAAGTGTGATTTGAAACCTCGATACAAAAATTCCCACAATTAGAGCTAGAAGCACTCTCTTACATTCCCATAGACTATGGAAATATCATGTCCTTAACAGATGATTTTGTTGTTGACGTCAAGAAATATGAAGGAGACATGTCATCTATGAGATGGTGATCCTTGAAAGAAAGATGTTAATTGTACCCTAATGTTCATGGGCGAGCTTGTATGGCCAATATGAAGTACAAATATGTATCCATATCATAAAGATATTTTTAGTTTCTGATCAATAAATCTTTTCATAGATTTCTTGCAATGTTACACTAATTGCACAAAGACAAATTGCACAAATATTGTCTTTGATAGGCTACTTTTTTGTTAATGTTAGAAATGTTACAAGAAATATGATGGTGACCCTTGTAAAAAGATGTTAATTGTGCCCTAATATTCACTGGTGAACCTATATCGCATATAAACAACCATCCATATCATAAAGAAATATAAAGTTTCTTACTAATAGAGCATTTTGCAGATTTTTTACAATGTTATATAGGTACAAAGCTCAACCCCAAAAAAAACTTGGGCGTCTTTGAAAAACAAGAATGGGTTCCTCTACTATCCCCCACACCATAAAAAACAAGGCATTTGCAAAATGGTAATGTGCTCCCCACACCACCTCCACTAGAGGGGAAACATTTTCAAGACATTTCCCCTGTAGAGGGGGAGTATTTTTTATTGATAGATCCTTTTTGTAGATTTCCTATAGTGTTCCTCGGGGATGCACTCAAAACTACAAAAAGCATGGTGTTTGTAAAACAAGTACATGTCCCTCTAGTGTCCATCCCACCACCATCACCAAAGGGGAAACATCCTCAAGATCTTCCCTTTATAGAGGGGACATATTTTTTTGAATGATGGTCCTTTTTTAGATTTATTGTAGTATTCCACAAGGACACATTCCAAGCCCCAAAAATATGTTTGCAAAAAGATGTGTCCTATCATTCCCCACACCACAACCACTAGAGGGGAAACATTTTTTTGAATGATAGTTCTTTTTTAGATTTATTGTAGTATTCCACAAGGACACGTTCCAAGCCCCAAAAATATGTTTGCAAAAAGATGTGTCCCCTTATCATTCCCCACACCACAACCACTAGAGGGGAAACATCCCCGAGACATTCCCCTTATAGAGGTGATGTTTATGATATGACCCCCTATTGAGGTTGTTGAAGGGATAGGGAGGAGTCAGTTAGAAGGCATGGAAACTCCATTAACTTCCTCGAATGTCTCAAAAATTGAGGCATACCCACTATTTTTCTTTTCATGCTAACAATTTTGATTTATGTCAAAGCTTTGAATAAACAAGCAACATAATTTTAATAGTTGGCCTTGAAAGAAAAAAGGAATATTTACATTGTATTAGATGCAAAATAGACTACTAAAACAATTGTTTTTGTTTTTGTTTACTCATATGCACTCTCTAATCTTTAACTTTAGGAAGTTGGTGTTCAAATATTTCAAAATATGTCACTAACACCTCAGACTTAGTAGAGATAAAATAAAGTAGTGAGGGTGGGGGATGGTTAATGTTCAGCATAAATTGAGAAATATAGCATGTATGATGGTCGTCCTTGTGGATGTTATCCCTCAAACCTATATATATATTGAAGGTCCTTGTGGTCTATGAGGGAACATGGGTGTTGTCCCTCCCGCACCTACTACTCTCTCTCTCTCTCTCTACATATGTGTATGTATATATGTACATATGTATGTATATACATAGATATATGTATATGTATGTATATATGTATATTATAAGTACGTGTGTGTTCTTTAAAGATTTGGTTAAAATGAGGACAAAAACATTGGGATGAAATTATGGAATATAGCATGTACATTGGAAAAAACATAGGGATGAAATATGTATGATGAAGGTCCTTGTGGTCTATGAGGGGTGTTGTCCCTCAAACCTACTAGGGTCTCTCTCTCTCTCTCTCTCTCTCTCTCTCTCTCTCTCTATATATATATATATATGCGTGTGTGTGTGCATGCAATGAAATTATAAAATGTAACATGTACGTTAGAAAAAACATTGGGATGAAATTGTGAAATATAGCATGTATGATGAAGGTCCTTGTGGTCTATGAGAGGTTTTGTCTCTCAAACATACTAGGGGCTCAACCTCCCCCGCGCCTCCGCTCTCTCTATAGCCAGCCACCATCCAAAATTTGGATCCATGGTCCCCATCCTAGAATCTGTGGAATATACATTTCATGTCCTACTTGATGTGATACTTGGTGCTTGCGTAGATGAAGGTCCTTGTGGTCTATGAGGGGTGTGTGAGATATAGCATGTATGATGGTGGTCCTTGTGGTCTATGAGGGGTATTGTCTCTCAAACCTACTAGGGGCTCAACCTCCCCATCCCTAACCCCTTTCCCCCACCAGCCCTCCCCTCCCCCTCCTCCTCCTCTCTCTCTCTCTCTCTCTCTCTCTCTAGCCAGCCACCATCCAAAATTTGGATCCATGGTCCCCATCCCAGAATCTGTGGAACATAGATTTCATGTCCTACTTGATGTGATACTTGATGGTTGCGTAGATGTTTACAAACAGCTTTGTTGCTCGAACAAAAATATCTTGTGCAACATAACAAAAAGTGTAACAGCAGTAACAATTCCTGCACCGTAAGTCACTTCTGGTATTCAACAAACAATATAAATGAGTATAGTTATATTTGTAAATAATTGGAAAATATTATTTTATTGAAAGAAAGATGCTTATCTTGCACATAACTAAAGCAATATAAATGCACAACATATATAAAGTAAGAACTCGAATTTATACCATACTGTACAGTGAACAAATACCATGTAGTACCGGTGAAATTGATGGAAGGGAGCTTTCTTGATGGGTTGGAAACGAAAGACTTTATGCATCAACCTCTCCCTTGTCCATTAATCGATGACTATGGCGAAAGGAAGAAGGAATCAATAATAGTGAAAGTCTTGGGATTACAAATACAACCAAATGTATCTTTGGAGATGAACCTTTAATACAGAGAGACCTGGTACCAGAAACTGGACACGAATCTATGTTACTCTACATTTTAGTCACCAGAGAACAATGCTCAAGATTTCTTAAAACGATCCTGGCAAAAACTTTGGCCTGAAGTGGTGCAGTTGCTGCTGCAGCTGCAGCCCTAAGAACACGCCCAGCTCCTGCTTTTTGCAGAAGACTTGCATGATGCATAGTATGCCTTCCTCCAGGCATGGTGAACTGCACTCACAAAATACAATTAAGCAAAATGTTCAGCTCATTAATTACCAACCATTTACATGTTAGCATCTCAGACGATTTAATAATTTCAAAATCATGCCCAAAATACCTGTAAAAGTGCAAATGCAGCACATGCTCTCAAAACTGGGGAAGTATTCCGTATCATGGTTACAAACCTACCCACCTCAGCACCACTGCAAAAATCAGGTTACAACAGATTATTATCCTGAACAAAAAGAAAGCAACCACTGTGAAACCAAAACAAGTTATAATAATGTTAAAGTTTGAATTCATATTCCCAAAACTAATATTATTAGATTTGAATTCATATTCCCAAACCCAACTACAATAGTTTCCTATTCGATTTGGATTTTTATTTTTTAAAATTGTTTTTATTTTAAGCAGTATAAAACCTGCTGATTCAATGCTGGCACAGCTGGGATTTCACCAACTAGCATGATAGAAGTCAGCTTGTAGAATGATTTTCTTAATTATAGTTATAGTAGAGATGCACTGGAAATTGCCACAAAGACCAATTAACGCAATAATCAGATTATGCCAGAATTGTTTTGACATGCTCTTAAGAGTCTTTACTCTTCAGTAGTTCTAATACTGAATGATATTTTTGAGCAAGGCACACATATCTTCCATTCCAATCAGATAATCCAAAGCATAGTTGGGTTTGCAACTGATCTTGCTTTACAATCATGAACCAAGTAGGACACATCCTTCCATTCCAGTGAAATCTCCCATTTTCCTAATAAACTAACAATCATTGTCTACAAGATGAGGAATTCTAGAAAAACATTTAGGTCTTCCAAAGTTTGCCTGTTACCATGACACATCTTGAATATCAGTAGCCAATAATAAAGTTTCATCAGCAAATTTAAAATAACTGTCTTCAAGATCTTCCATCTACTGGCCAATTGGTACACATGGTATCACTGAATGGTGTCACATAAATGCTATCACAACTCATGGATAATAAAACCAAATGTTTTACTAAGGAAATTGCCAGAAGATGCATCCAAAAAGATGTCCAATCAATTCAGTTAATAATGAGCTGTTAGATCTCAAATGCATGTAGCCTTTGCTACAGATTATTGATCTGATAATTGAATAGTGTAAAGCAATCTAGTTTATATGAAGAATGATTCTGTCCGTTTTTCCATTATACCATTCAAACGTTGAGATCAAAAACAGATATAGATGGTAAAAAATAGGCAATACAATCACAATAAAATACAAAAAATTCATGATGAAATTCAATCCTTTTCACTAATAGACAACAAAAAAGTAAAATCAAATTGCTTTTTTGATGTTATATTATTCAAGTTGGACTAAAACTATGCTGATGACTGATTTGCAAGTCCTAACCAAACTCTTTTTCTTTTACACACAAAAGAAGTTCTGATTAGATAAGCAGGGATTTTGAAAGGGCCCTGATCCCTTTTACATCATGAAAGATTCAGCAATAAGGCCAGCAGGACAAGGAACAACCATCAGATGAGACAGCCCAACACAGCCAAAAAGACAACCAAAAACAGAGTGAAACACAGCAGGAGATACCACCCCACAAAACCAAGTCAAGGTGGTTTAAAGAATTGTTCCAAAGATTTTTGCTGAATCATAATACAGGGATTCCTCTCCACCAATCTTTTCAGCTTTTTGTTACAAGGGGAGGAAACAAGACCACCATTAGAATCAGCCAAGCCCAAAGAATCAACAAAGGGGTCCAACTTAGAGGGATCATCAACAACATATTCTGAATCTCTTGACATATAGTGGAGTCTTCCACAACATTTGTCACATTTTCCTTTTTCTTCCAAACAGCGTGTTGCTTCTTCTTCAAGCAAGTAAAGGAGGCATGACCCACTTTTGCACAAGAAAGACAAATAATCAGAGTCTTCATATCAACCTGCTGCACCCACTTACCAAATTTAGAAGATAAAGTAATTTTAGCGGGAAGAATACAGTTATTCTCCACTAAAACACAAAATCTAGCAGCCAACAGACGCTTCATTGATTTAGTGACCTTATCTGTAGTACAATATTGACCAAAGGAATTAGCAATACACATGAAAATCTGTTTATTCCAAAAAGGCAGCCCTGGCAAACAAACCCAAATAGGAAACTCAAAAGTGTTTGTCATTGGGTTGAAACTAGGGAACCACATTTGGAGACAAAGGCCATTCAAGCCAAGAAACCAGGGGCCCTCATGAGGGACCCTAGAACAATCTTCAACGTAGGGACAAGAAAACAGAAAGAAACTATTACACAATGCAATAATCTCAACTCTAATCTTCCAAACTCGAAGAGCCCATCTTCTAACAGCATGGATATTAGGACCACAGAATCTCCCAACCAACGAGGTCTTAAGCCAGTCCAAAGACTCATCTGTAACTTTATAGTCAATCTCCATCTGCTGATTAGACAAGTCACATACCTCCTTAGTGTAAAACTCCTCCAAAGCGGGGGCAGTAACAGTTGAAGAAGCAGAAGCAGTCTTGCACAAACTCTAAACCGCACTAGCCAACCCATCAGTGGGAGGCTTAGAGATCGAAGGGGTCAAGGGAGAACCAACATGAGCTTCAAAAAGAGGAGAAATAGCATCCCCCTCTTCAACTGCAGGGAGAAAAATCCCTTTTTAAGACCCATCGTAGGTTTGGGAGCAAGAACAACCACCATATGAGAAGGGGTTGAAGCCCCAAGAGAAACAGCCTCACTAGCGCCACTAGCAGGAGAAGCAACCGCCCGCCCCTGAGCTCCAGAACCAACACAAACCAAGCCTTCTTTCTTTTGCAAGCAACAAGCAACCTCCCCACCAGCAAGAGTGGGATCCTCCACTCCATAAGTGCTCTGCAGCAAACTATCCTGAAGAATAGGAGCATTTTGAGTAAGGAAACCCTTACGTATCCCAGAAAAAGGAGAATAAGACTCCACATTCTTCCCTACTTCCTCACACCCCTGCAACTTCCTACGAGCTTCTAAGAGGATATCAAGAAGGAACTCCTCTTCCTCATTAGGAAGATCATACTCAAACCCAGTATTCAAGCCAGATCCATCACAGGAAAAAGGGGAAAAAATTTCTTCAAGGGTGCGCAGATCCTCATCTGAAACATCAGTATTTTCCATCTCCCAGCCCTCATCAGTTTGGAAACCCACCTCTTCAACTTCCACATCAAAGGCATCAAAGCTTGCAACCAAACCCTCATCACCAAAAATAGAGTCTCCTCTGCTGCCAACAAACCCACTAGAGGAGCCAACCACAGTTTGGGAGAGCACATCTCCCACAAAGACCTTTGCTCCATCACCAGCGCCGACCTCTTCAACCTCCACAGCTCCATCAGCATCTCTGTCCTCTTCTTCATCTTCAGCACACACCACAGTTGTGTTACATCGCCTCTTCAGACCAGACTTCCTTGCTGCACTGTTGCCCTTACTCGCTGCTCCATTATTTGTTGTGCTAGCTCCATTCATCGCTGCTCCGCTCATGCTCAAAAATTTCAAGTTCACACAAAAGAAGTTATCTTTAAAAATCCTCCAAATAACATACTATCAACTTATAAAACACATGGGTCTAGAAATTTAAGAGAGAGGTCATAGTTTTAAACAAAATCACATCATAAGTGTCAATAGGTCGATACTCAATAGTAATTTATCACCCACCATTCTAACTCGCATAACTTCTATCCATGTCAAGAAAACCAATGTATTTGCCATGCACACCATCCATAGCAAGCTTCATTCATACACCAATATTTCTTTGCTGACACATTACATGGGAGTGGTTGTTGTGGAAGGGCTTTCATAACCCTTTGGCTCTTTAATTAATCAGTTCCAACCCAAACCATCTCCCCCTAGCCACACCTTTGAGCCAAGCAGAGGCATTCATCCCTCCTCTCTAACTCCTCACAGATCCCAGTCCATCAACAATCTATCTAACTTGAGACTACTTGTCTCAAATAAGAAAAACCTATTCTGTAAGGATGGCTTATTCAAATCTATCCAGCACCACACCCAAAGAAAAACCATGACCCTCATTCATCTCATAAAAACAAAATTGTTGCTACCAAAAGAAAGAAAACTCTCCTAAGGTAAAATTCACCTTGGATCACAAGCTCTAGATGCTGAAAAAGAGAGCTTCTACTTTACAAGTTCATGGGTGTTGTCCTTGGACCTAAGACTCCTGATCTTGGATTCAAGAGAACTGACAGCTAGCTAGAGCAATTGATATCCTGATAATGCCAAAGGGCTATTTTATTTCCATCTCCTCCTTGAAACAAGAAAGTAATCAAGCTGTCCCGGGTGGCACCTAGTTTATGATAAAATATAGTCTTTTAATGAATCTATGGCCACCTATCTTCAACCCAACTGAGAATATACCAAGTACTATTCTTGTTTGGATTAGGCTTCCCCTCCTCCTAGTTCCATACCAGTAGGATCATTACATAGGAAGATAGGAAATGTCATTGGAGAACATATTAGAGCTTCTCATAGAGATGTGCAGAAACCATTGTGAGATAGGATAATAAGGGATATCAGAGGATTGAGCAGGAGCACCAAGAAAATTCCATCTCACTGGAGGTTGTCACAAAGCGTGGCCATCTAGCAAAAGTTAGCCACTCACACCCAGAGCAAGAACAACAGCAACCAGCAACAAATCAAGAGCAGAAAATCAATCAGATACATAAGGTACCACAGGAACAGTTACCCCAAAAAAGGACAAAATGCAACCACCAAACATTCTTGGGATAGGTCCAAACAACAAAAGCAAGAAACAAAACTAAGATAAATTCCAACAAGCCTATGTAATGAATAACAATGAAGCAATCCCATCAACCCAACAGGTTAGCCCTTCAAACCACTATGAGGCTCTTGCTGAATCAGAAGCGAAAAAATATAAGAGCTTAACACCAACATATATCCTCAGTTACAGCAAAGGATCAGAACAATCTACATTGTAGCAGACCCAACAAAGTAACAGGAAAATCCAGAAGTTACAGCAAGTAAAAAGCACATAATTTCTGCAGTTAGACACCTTTAAGCAAATACTCAGTCTAAAACTGCTTGATGCAAACCTTAAGGTGTCATATTGCACACAAGAAGTTTTCATGATACTCAATTCAGTTAAAAAGAGAAAATCAACAGCAAGATTGTTAGGCCTTTAAGAACCCAGGTCTGTAACACTGAAGACCCTAAAAATTTTCTAAAGAAAGTCAAAGGATCCTTGGACGAGACCATGACTTCTTAATACATGTTTTCTCACAGAATATCAGAGGCTGCGGTGTGCCCAATAAATGCCAATGAATAGGATTTATTTTAGATGCTTGATTGATTCTTTAAGTTTGGTAGAGTTTTGTGGACTTAAACTTGGAACTTGAAATCTGTTTTGTAAAATCCACCAGTCTAATATATGGATATCGTTGTTGCTCATGCTTTATTACTATAATACAATACTTTTGAATTTCATTAAAATATTACGATGTCCCAAATTTTTGAAAGCATTCTCATTTCACTTGCTGCATATGCTATATATCACCATGTCTTGTATAATTTGCATCTGTAACTTCATCATCCATTGCTGTGATTTGCTGTCAACACAACAGTTATCTTACTCATAACACCTCACATCTACCAAAGATACATACTAAGATTCATTCATCATAATCTAAGCCAACCACACCTCAATCAGCAACCATCAAATAAAAATTACCAATTACTACACCATAGTTTTACAAAAGATTTGCAGTTGTCATACATGTTCCTCCATATTGGTTATCATATCATAGTCCAGGAAAGAAGTAAATAAAAATCATCCTTGTCACCAAAAAGCTCACTCATATCTGTATGTTTATTAGTAAATCATCCTTGTCACCAAAAATCGCACTCATATCTGTATGTTTATTAGTAAATCAATTCATTCATCACTACCAAACAACTAATTTTCAACCAGTCCCTTAGTATTGTCCTTACCATCTCATTATTACATGCTTTTCATTCTTTAAGGGTTTGTTTCACCAAAGTAAAAGTCATCAAATTCTATCAAGTCCTTATCATTCTCCAATTAGCAAATAATCCTTATCATCCTCCAATTAGCAAATAATCTTAGCATTAAGGAGTCTCTTCATGTAATAATTAAAAATGCTTTGGTAAAATGGCAAGTGGCAAGGAGAGAATTAAGGCATGAAAGTATCTGCAACCAAGAGAAAGACACAGTGATATGCACAGAACAATAAAGAATTTGACAATTTCCACTGGGAGATCAAAAGAAGACAGAGGAATGGGGAAACTGTGACTGTAGCATACTTGCAGCCGTGACAGCATCTTCCATGTAGCCATGACAGCAGCTTTCATGCAGCCAGGAATGTAGTGCACCTACACCACAAAAGGACAGAGTCCCTGCACAAGTGGCAAGCATTGACTCTTCAACCAGACAGATGGAGTTTGCAGAGTCAAATAACTTAATCCGCTCGTCCTTTTTTTCTCAACAAATTTCTTATGAAGATGATGTATTGTCCTCATTGGAATGTTCTTCCTACCCGCCTGAGATTCAATTTCGTAATCTTATTGTCATTCTAAAATAAGACATCCTCGTGCTGTACGATCGGGAGCGATTGGATGGATGTGGTAGTAGTTATATAATAAGGGAAATAGATAGATATAACAAAGATAAAGCTAAGCACTCTAGAATGATACAAGTAACTAATAAATGTAGAAGCATATATAAATGTAATAGATTCCATTGAGTTAATAGAAGATTGAATTTATGTTTTATGATATCTTTCACTTCCAAGTTCCAACATGTCATGAGTATTCTAAGCATTCTGATTTAGTCAATAGTTTATTTAGAGGAGAGAAAGGTGTGGTTTTACCCAAGCAAGGGCCCACTTGAGGTGGACTGCAGCTAGGTCTTCATCTTGGTTAGCGTAGATTTTTGCATTTTCAATCTAAATATATTGTGTCTTAGTGAAGTCTACCAACCTCCAGCATTTGCATCAACCTGCAGCTTCTAGTGCTTAATTTCTCGTTTGTTTTAAAGAGCTTTCCAATACAAAGTAGATTTCCTTTTTGTGCACAAACATTTATTTTCTTAGTTCTGAGATTTCTAGCTTGAAACTGTGTGCAATCTTCTTACATAAACGTTTCGGATCATACTCCATGATCCATCATCAGGATGCTTTTTTGCACTTTCTTCTCTCTATCTGCAAAAAAGCATCCTCATGATGGATCATGGAGTATGATCTGAAACGTTGATGTAAAAAGATTGCACATAGTTTCAATCCAGAAATCTCAGAACTAATTGATCCTGGACTGTGGAAACTTTATGCTATTAATTTTATTTTTTTTTGGTTTTATAGCTTTAGTCCTTTCCCCTGTACACAACATTGGAGTCTCAATCCCCTAGGAACTTAATGTCGTACATATAATACCAACACCATGCCAAAAGATACATCCCTGTGTTGACATATAAATGAAGTAGTAACATGAACCAAAAGGTTGCTTGATTAATGGATAGTTTATCCATCATGTTGTGTGCGAGCCTTAGTTGTTCCAGGTTTAATTGGGAATTGATTGTGCTCCTAATTTTCCAATGGTTGTTGACACCCCTTCTTCCTCTAAACCTACCAAAAAGAAACAAAAAGTGGCTCAAGGAATAGTGACTAACACCAAGTACTTCAAAATCAGCTTCTAAGGTTGTCATGATTGAGAGTGATTTAGCTTGCAAGAAAGGACTTTCTGTTCATAGAATAAGTGTAGACTTTGCAACATCC
Source organism: Sequoia sempervirens (assembly GCA_007258455.2). Taxonomy (NCBI): domain Eukaryota; kingdom Viridiplantae; phylum Streptophyta; class Pinopsida; order Cupressales; family Cupressaceae; genus Sequoia; species Sequoia sempervirens. The sequence continues at coordinate 573,957,507 of VDFB02193867.1, read as the reverse complement.
AGCAGCTTTGGCTTCCATCCGAATGCAGAGTTGGCCTCTTGTTTCGAGCCTGCAGCCCAAGAGTTAGAGCAAGCTAAAAGCTGAATTAGTGTAGCCTACAATCGAAGAGGCACCATATGAGGACCAACCTACAACCATTGCCACAGATATTCCAAACAATGAAACCAATATAACAAAATCAACCCAGACGGATGGACCCAACCTTTGAGACAATATTGTGGAAAAGGGATAGGGCCATACGGGTTATGAAGAATGTACGGACCCAAGAAAAGGAGCTAGAGAGCAAATTTAAAGAAGAGTTGAAAAATGAGGATGATGAAAAGGTTGAGAAAATGGCTCAACTTACTATGCAAATGATGGAATGTCACCCTTGTGCTAGGGTTTATGCTATATATCTGAAAGAGCAATGGCTCAGCTTCCAATTCATGAATATTTTATGTGACTTGTCTCCTAAAATAGATACACCTAGGTCATTTTCTAGAGCCTAGCAAAAAAACATCACTGAGCTATAAAGCCAATTGTGTGAATTCTACCTTCATGACCTAACTTACTATGCAAATGGTGGAATGTGACCCTCGTGCTAGGGTTCATGTTATCTTTCTGAAAGAGCAATGGCTCAGCTTCCAATTCATGAATATTTTGTGAATTGTCTCCTAAAATAGATACACCTACGTCATTTTTTAGAGCCTATCAAAAAAGCACCATTGAGCTATAAAGCCAGTTGTGTGAATTCTACCTTCATGACCTAGTTATACCATACTTTCAAAATGGAACTCCATTTTGTATGTAAGAGATGGTAACTAAAAGCATTTTGCTCTCTCAATAGAAATGAGAAAAAGAGAGGAGAACAAATGCAGAAATACATAGTGTGAGAAATATATTTCTGTAAAGATCACAGAAACTAAAAATCCAAAGTAAGTTGCACATGAATGGACACACCCAATGAATATTCCTATAGGAGCTGAAAAGATTCAACATGACCAAGTTGTGGATAAAACTATGTACCTAGAGTTAGCACCTCAAATTAGGAAGCAATAATTTGGTTACAACAAACAAAGGTGGCAAGAACTCAAACCTAAACTACAAAAAAAGGAACCATATTCCATGTACAACTACAGAGCAGTAGTGAGCAAGGAAAAGAGGTACATCAACTTGGCCAGATGACACTACCTTGGTTGAATTCCATTAGCCTTCCATCCATCTATGTTCTGCTTCCCCATTTCCCTGCTAATGAGGTAACAAAGTATATGATGTGATAGAAGAAGATGCAAGGTGAGACATGAAGGCCAAAAAGGGTTCTATGTAAAACAATGTGAAGGATCTACCAAGCCAATTGACGTCATCACTTTGTTTGATGTACGATCAAAGGCCTTAGTTGCTTAAGGACTAGCAACATATTGAGCTGGCCTCACAAAAGGGAAGAACAACAAAAATGTTTAAATGGTGTTTGTAATGTAAGCTTTCTTTCTAGGAAAAGAAGCCTAGCAAGGCCGCACAAAGGGGTAGAACAACAACATAGAAATATGAAATAGGGGACCAACCACACAAGTGGTCAAGAAACTAGTACATATAAGTATATAACCAAGAAGGGGTAACAAGAACCCCAAATAGCAAATGTTGAAGAAAACTAAAGATAATCAAGTATCATTGTCTTGACTGGAGATGGGAAAGTCATTGGTACCCAAGATTGAAGGGGTCGATACAAGATTAGATAATGGTCATCAAGGAATATCAAGGATTAGGAGGGTCAACCAAGGTACTCCCCCTAGGAGCGAATATAACATCCAAGGCTGAAGCAACCCTTGTATCTACCCCTATGGTTGGGGTATGGTAGGAGAAGAGTAGAGCTATGTCGATGAGAAGAAGCTAAACTACGCCATCAAGAAGAAAAAGCGCCATAATGCTAAGGAAGAATATGTCCAGGCAGAAGCGGTGAGAGAAATTATCTCATAGGTCTATATGTGTCAATAAGAGTAGTATCCAAAGGCCATTTAGAGCTACTAGTCTCCCAAACATGTTGGAAGGAGGTGATCAACTTGAGAGCTCTAGAATCCCAAGAGATGTTATGTAAGGATAAATGCTAAAGGATGGTGGCCTCTTGAAGATAAAACATTTGTCTAGATATCTAGAGAAAATAGAGATCATTGCCTACATCCTTGCACGAGCAATAGTATATGCCTCAAAACTCATAATAAATGGGCATCTAAAGATGAAATGCTTATCAATATCTACTTCCATGAAGAAGCAAGATGGCATATCCAATCAAGTTGAGAAATATGGTGGTTTGTCTCGATCCAGAGCTAATGGTTGCACACCGTCATTTGGCCAAGGAGAAACCTCAAGACATATGACCAATGACACTAGAGATAGTATGGATGACATAAAATACCATCCTCCACATATAAGAAATGCTCGGCAGAAAAAGTAAGCTCTAGGCTAAGTGGCACAAGAGGAAACGTACCAGTGACTTCGACAAACAACTTGTGGATGTTCCTTCTAGCATCTCTAATGGTCTCCTTTGAAGTAAGGAACAAAGGAGGAGCATCCAAGGAATACACGAAAGGTGGTAACTTATCAATAGCGATGCCAATGGAAAAGAACGAACTTTTCTCAAAGTACCAATAATGAGAGCGAACTAATCCTAATTAAGCAATCATCTCAAAAGAACAAAGAGCTAAGTATGGATATCTATCACAACCAGAAGCAAAATCTCCCATGGATTTGAGTCTATGTATGTAGAAAGTAGGCCAAAAGATAATCTCAAGGTGCAATGGTTGGGTAGCAAATTTAGTTTAGACAATGTTCTCAGAAATAATTCAATTACATCTAATAATGCATTGTAGCATGAGTCTAGACCCTCTCAATACAAGCCCAATCAATGGATCCCAAGCTAGGCCACCAAATATTAGAGCCATACAAAATAATAGGTTTGACGATGATATTAAAATGATGTGTCTTTGAAGGGATATCTTGGAAATGGGTCCAAAAACACGAAGTCCAAGGCAAAGAGAGAGGCATATCCCTTGCAAAGATGCAAAGGTGAAGCAAGCTTCATGTTGAAGGAGGGACTAGAAAATAGGGTGCCCAAATATGTGTAAGTGGATACAGTCTCAAAGTTGGCCCCTTGTAAAAGATCTCAAATCTTAAAAGAAGACATTTGGAGATGTTGAAAATCATTACCTTAGTTTTACTAAGGTTTGACTACAAGCTCGTGAAGTTCACAAAAGTGAGCAAGGGCATCAAGTTTCCATTGTAACCCTTTTGGAAAAATGAGAGAGGAGAACAAAATCATCAATGAAAAATAAAATAGAAATAACCACCTTGTGTAAACTACACCCATCATTCATATGAGTATGTAGCTGAAAAGGCTACTCCAACTTGTCAATATAGATGCTAAAAAGGGTCTGAGAGCTAGGACACCCTTGTTTGATCCTAATGGTACTTCTCACCAAGTTGAAGAGACCATTAGAAGTATGAAGTGGCCAAAATAACTATCTCATAAAGCCTACACGCAGCAATAATTAGAGAATCAGAAATGCCAACATCACACATCTACTACAAAAGTGGGTGTCTTCGAATTGAGTTGAAGGCCTTCTTGAAATCTATGAAACAAAATATTGTGAAAGAGTGGTGGCAAGCCTCCTCAATAATAACTTGAGTGTAAAGATGTGGTCAATGATTTGATAATGTCCCCTAAAGTTGGCCTATTCGTGAGCATGAAGATTAACTTTAAGATTGTGGAAGAGTGGTGGCAGGCCTCCTCAATGATAGCCCGAGTATAAAGATGTAATCTATGATCTAATAACCTCCCTTGAAGTTGGTTTGTCCATGAGCATGAAGATTACCTTTCTCTAGTTACTCAAGAAACTAAATTTCTAACACAAAGCCCTAAAGTTTGGCAAAAGTATGGACAATCATGATAGTCTTGTAGTTTCCAAGACTAGAGAGATCCCTAAACTTTTAAATAGGATGAATTTTATGTTGAGACCACAACTAACAAATGCCTAAACAAACATTCGCATTGAAAATATTTACCCATAGTTTACACAATTAGTGAGTTGCCAAGTACTTGCCCTTTTTTTGTTTCACAAGTTTTGGCAAGGTTTACTCGTCGAATTTTTTTTCAAAGTCTCTTTGAAAAACTCCTCGAATTTTTGTTTGAGTACTCAACAAGACTCGCCAAAAAATCAACAAGTTCTTCAAATTTAACTCTTAGTGCCAACAACATTTCAAAATTAAGGGAAAAAACATGGTTTAGACACTACAAAAACTCTAATCTTTTCACTTTACTAGTTTTTTTTTTTCCTTTTAAAAAATTATGAAAATAGTGTGCATCATGAAGGTTTTTAAAGTTTCAAAGGTCTTCATTTAGGCTTGATGGCGCTACCCCTCAACCCTGTTGGCGCTGCCCCCAAACCCTCACAATGGGGGCATTGTCCCCAAACCCCCAACAAACTCATTTGGAACATTTTGTAGCTTTATTTTGCATTAAATTTATATATATATTTCAAAAAATTATGTTTTCTTCAAAATTTAAGTGTTTTTTAAGGTGGAGTTCACCAAGTTTTTCCCAAGAACTCTCCTTGTCGAAATTTTGTCATGTTGAGTACTCTCTAAGTCCAAATTTGTGTACTTTAGCTTTACCAATGAGGTTAATGTCAAAACTTATATTGGCTTGTTTTCTTGGGAGAAGAATGAGACAAAAGCCTTTAGGGGAATGTTGAAGAGTAGTAAGGAGTAGAAGGTACTAAGAAGCAAGCAACCTATACTTCTTGTAATGGAAAAGACATTGATAATCTCTACAAATGAAGGGAATGAAGGGAGGGTTGCATGGAAGGGAAAATTGACACCTTTGATGGAAAGATTTGCATTCGTCATCAAACCACTAGTTCATAGGGCATGATCTATGGAGGCGAGGAGCTCAAGGAGTAAGTAAAGTGTGGGGACAAGATTCAGGGGCTTGATGAAGGAATTAAAAGATGGAGTTGACAATGGGAGGAGGGAGGGAATGAAAGTCAATCAAAAGAAGCGAGAAATAGGTAGAGTAGCAAAGGTATAGTCGCCTACAAAGTGGATCCAAGGGAATCTAGAAATAAAAGTGATGGGAGAAGGTACGCATTAGGAGTGAGAATTAGCAAAGGTGAAGGTCATCTTGGCATGATCAACGAGTGGAAACTGAGGGCAAATAATGAAATCACAAATGTGGCAAATGAGTGACATGTCAGTAAGAACATAGTCCATGACATTTACACCACCACCATGAGGAAAGCAAGTGAATTTTTAGAATCAACGAGGCAAGGGAGCCCATTGAGAATGTGGTGGCTCTGAGGCTCCCCTAATTTGAGATCTCTAGGACATGACATCAATATTATCATTAGCAAAAACTCTTTGTAAACCAAACTACACTTGATCCATTTCATGAAGACATAGCTCATCCTTTGTAAGATCAATGGGTGTCCGATGGGTCCCAGTATGGGTGTTAAAGTCACCCAAAAGAATGATATTGATAGCAATGGAGAATTTGGAAAAATCTAGACAAAGGTTCAAATAGGATCCCCATTAATGTGAATGACAAAAGGAGATGAGCTAGGAAGAAGTAACACAACAAAAAGGACAAGTCGAGAAGCAAGAGGTCCCCTATGAACCTAGAGCCACATATCTAGAATGGAGATAATTAGTGAATCTCTAGGCATGAGGCTATTCTAGATAAGGTAGGCCACCCCCCAAACCACGAACACCAACAAACCTATGAGTCTCATGATGAAAGGCCAAGATCCAAAAGTAACCAATGATAGAAGGGAGAGCTTGTTTAGAGCTCTCAATAGTCTCAATAAGGAAGTTGAGATCTTGCGAAGCAATAACATTCTGAAAAGTCCCTAAAGAAGACGATTGCAATTCCAACAAGTAATGGAGATGTCATTGCCACCCACCAAGACCCCAAGACAAAGTGTCAACAATCTACTTTTTGATTGTTTAGGAGGGTGAAAATCATGAATGACAACCCTACAATCCCTAATAACAATTCACTTGTCTTTCCTAGCAAAAACAACCTAAATACAAAGCTTTGTGAAGCTATTCCGCCTGAGATTGTGTGAGATTTGCATCAACATTGATTTTTTACAGAAGGGAAAATACTTCATTTTTTGTTCAAAGAGCTTGCACACATTGTCCTATAGTCTTGAATTGAATGGCAAGGGTGTTATCTGGTAGTGCCCAAGCATTGTTGAAGGAAATATCATTCAAGTCCAAAGATTCATGCAACCATTGAAACTCTGGACCTAAGGCTATTCTAGATGAGGTAGGCCACCCTTGAAAACCACGGGCACCACCAAACCTACAATTCTCAAATTGAAAGGTTGAGATCCCAATGTAACCAATGACAAGAGAGAGGGAGAGAGAGAGAGAGAGAGAGAGAGAGTGTGTGTTTAGGGCTCTCGTGGGTCTCAATACAAAAGACAAGATATTGGGAAGCAAACACATCCAAAAAGTCCCTATAGAAGACCATATAGAATGATTACAATTCCAACAAGTAATGGAGACACAATTGCCACCATTGAGACTCGAGGACATGTCATGTTAAAGGTCTAAGTTGTGACCACCCAAGAGGGGAAGAACCATGAATTGCAGCCCTTCAGCCCCTGATAACAGCTCACTTGTTGTCTTTCCTAGCAAAAACACCCAGAATACAAGCATAGCAAAGCTTTCCACCTAGGATCGTGCGAGATTTGCATCAACATACATTTTTTGCAAAAGGGAAAAGAGTTTCATTTTTGCTCGAAGAGCTTGCAAAGGCTCTCCTAGTATCCTTAATTGAATAAAAAGGATGTTATCCAGTAGTGTCCAAGCATTGTTGAGGAAGATATCATTCACGTCCAAAGATTCATGCAAGCAGACATGACCTACCTTTAGGGGATCAACTAGCATAAAGGGCCACAAACACAAGGGTTTAGTGCCTTAGTTTAATGTGTTTTTTCTTCTACAAACTTAGCTTGGACAACCATTTCCACAATTGGAGGTGCTTCTTGACCTTAACCACTTACACCCTTGAATTTTGTTCATCAACCTATTTTAGAATAAATGTGATTTCTTCTAGAAGGCATCAAATTGATTATCTCACTTGTTTTGACTTTCTAAAACCACTTCATTAAGTTGTTGGAGTCATGGAGAATCAGTTGGATTGGCTAGGGTATGTTAAAGTTTAGTAAATCTTGTTATCAAATCTATAATTACTTTATCTTTCTCTTGCAATAGTGCTTCGAACAACGCAAAATCCTATATTTTAGAGCTCAATGCCTTAAATCTTAATACACAAATGGAAATGCTCATATATTTCAATTTGGGAGTTAAAACCTTGTGATGGCAAGTAATAGATTTGTATGTAAGGGGAGCTTCATCATTCTCAATTGTAGAATTGAAGCTAAAACAAACCCAAGATGAGATTAAGCATTCAAAAATAGTGTCAAAATAGTTTTGATAATTAAGATCCCATGCAACTAAAAATCTCTTAAATTTCCTAGGCCACAACTAGGAATCACAAATTTTTGACTATCACAACTAGATATTTGGTTAAAAAGAGCAAGCCATGGATTTCTCATGTATACCCCCACGTGACCTAGGAAAGCTTACAATTTCTATTGCAAATGACCTACAAACGCCCTCAAGAATTGCACAGTTTAATCGAAACATGCTCTCAATTTATAGCAAATGCATCCGCCCACAACACAGAGAAACCTTCACACAACAAATAAATCCTCATGCAACCTACATCACAAAGAAATCCTCATGTAACAAAAAATGCACATGAAAGTCTTCATGCAACAAAGAATGCACATGAAATGCCTCATGCAAAAAGAAATCCTCTTGCAAAAAACCACATGTGAAAAATCAAGCACATGATGGTTCAAACACAAAATATTCAAGCATGCAAAGGTCTAGACATGCAAAAATGCAAACCAAACCTATGCGAAAATGTAGATCAAACCCTATAAAAATGTAGACCCAACCTACATTAAATGCATGTGAAAGTCTTCATACAACAAAGAATGCACATGAAATGCCTCACGCAAAAAGAAATCCTCTTGCAAAAAACCACATGTGAAAAATCATGCATGTGATGGTTCAAACACATAAAAATTCAAGCATGCAAAGGTCTAGACATGTGAAAATGCAAACCAAACCCATACAAAAATGTAGATCAAACCCTATAAAAATGTAGACCAAACCTACACAAAAATGCAAACTAGACCCTTGCAAAAAATGCAAATGTGTGAAAGTGAGACCAAACCTACACGAAAATGCAAACTAGACCTTTGCACTTTGCGACATTTAGCATATGCTTTGAACCTCAAGTACTACCATTGCAACATGTTAGCAATGTTGAATGCAACAGCACCAAATATGGATGTTGAAGTAGTTCATGGATATAAAAAAGCCTTCACAAAGATGCTTATAGTAACTAGAGTTGTCGTAAAGATTCAAGATGAATTTTAGACCGTGGCATCCTCTGATGGAATATGGAGATGTTTATGCAATGGAAAATAAAGAAGGAAATGGACCTTATGAAGTGGTGGAACTTCCATTATGCCACAACTATACACAAGGTTGACATTTTATGAATTATATTCCAATTTTAATTAATTTTTGTTTTAATTTTTATTTGATTTTCTGCCTCTTTGTAATTTATAATAACAATTTTTTTACAGGTTTTGAGTCCTTCATCTAAGAGGAATTTAAAGCACATATGACCCCCTTCATCCATTATGTGAAACAAAATAGGTTGGCAACTACTAAAGCAAAGGACCTTGTATATGTTTTGATGATTAAACTATAGCTAAATATAAATATTTTAAAATATATAACAATTATGTATCTATATTGTTTCTAAAGTAAAAAAAATCTCTTCTACTAGCTTACAAAATTGTGTTATATATGTGTGCATGTGTAAGAATGTTGTATCCAATTGTATCCAAATTAGAAGGCCTTGACAAATAGCCATATTTGTATAGATGTTTGTGTCCATGCAACTTTGTTCTATTGGACTTATGTTCATCAAGGCAATTTGCCCAAAAATCCTCAATATCAAGCACATTTGTAAATTTGATTTTGAGTCTCCTAACCATTGTCTTTGGAGTTGAAGCACCTACTGTTGTAAAGAAATTTGAGGTTGAAGTTAGGCAATTCAACTCCCATGCTCCTCTCATATATGGCATTTGTGCATTTGTATGGCCCAATTTGTATTTTAAAAATTGGCTCCCATGTTGTGTTTCTTCCTATAGTGCTCGTGTCCAACCCTTGATTGCAATACTCGAAGAGAATTTGATGATTTGGGTACTATGGTAATTTGTAAGGATATGAGTCAAATCTACACTTTGATAGAGGTGAAGGTAAGAAACTAGATGAACCGATCCATCACACAAATCTGCCTATTCCGTAATATTCATTCTTGTATGCTCTGAAATTCAAACATGGTTTTCATTCTTCAAATCCCTAACTGTCAACATGGTAAAAACATCATTGACTCTCTTTCAGTGCTTCAAAGTAGTTCAAACCTTCTCTATTGTCTAGTTGTGGACACTATAAGAAGAGTGTAATCTTGTTTGGATGTTTTCCAACTTTGTCAAAGCATTACCTTGCACCAACGGGTAAACCATAAATTAGATATGACACCATATGGAAACTCGTGGTGTTAAAAAACTTCATCAATTTGTAATGAATGGAATTGTTGATAAGATGACCCAAGTCAATGTGTCTCTTTCCTCCACAAATAAGGCTGATCATGTAAAACATCCAATTCTTGAAATTCCTTGCCTCTACTAGATTTGTCATATTGTTGAGCATGGTAATCATCAAGCTAAGCTCTTTTCTAAGGTCATCCTGATGCAATATCTTTGGCAAGAGAGTGGGCCTCTTTGTTTCAGTGAGTCGTTTCTGTGCAATCTCTTTTCTGACAATACATTGTTTAGCATGGTAATCATCAAGCTAAGCTCCTCTCAAATCATTTCAATGAAACATCTTTGGCAAGCAAGTATGCCTATTTGTTTCAATGAGTCATTTACATGCAATCTCTTCTGCCAATTCTGCACTTGGTTATTCCACTTAAGTTCATATTCTTCTAAATCAAACAGATAGGTCTCTTCATAGGGCTGCAATCTGAATGTTGTTTCGAGGGTTACAGCATCTAAACAACAAATCACTCAGTTGTTGAAAGACGTTATTCTTCTGGTTATTGAATTGTAATGATAAGCACAAGCTATCGCTAGTTCAAGGGATTGTATTGTGACAGGAAAAGAAGCAGCTTGTATGTCATGTCCCCAATTTGGAACTAGGTCCCAAATTGGGGACATGATCCCCAATTTGGGACATGACATTGTATGAGTCCACTTTCCACAAATATGATAACCAAATTACTGCCTACACTAAATCTTTCATGCATCTTTAAATCAAATATATTCAGATGACCAAGCATTGTATCTAATACATAATATGAACTATTTCACAAGAGTGTATTCTAAGATCCAAGAAATCCTCATGAAATTTCATATCCCAAAAAGTCTTCTTGCTGCCTATGACTTTGGAATATGAAATTTTGAAAGAAAAATCCTGCTGTAACTAACAGAATAGCACTTTAGAAAGAAGTATTTGATATGACAGCTGCAAAATTTGTAGAAAATTGAAGGATAAGCTGATGTATATGTTGAAATCCTTTTTGCTATGGCTGCAACATGGAAAATACTCCTCCTTGGTGCCAAAACTCAGACTTCCATACCCACAAAAGTCGAGGAAAAAGAGGAGATTTCAGATTTCTGCTATTAACAGCAGAAAGAAGAACTTGATTGTATTTTGAATGAAGCTAAGCAAGCTTGTATAGACCTTCCAATGCTTTATCCGCATCTTCTAAGTATACACTGACCAAGATAAGTTGGCACCATACTTTGAGTGATTTTTGCCTTCAAGTCTAACTTGGTATAGTGTATTAGTGTTGGCCAACTAAATATAGGAAGTGATGTAGTTTGGAGGTGGCTGCGCCACTCAAAAAGTATGCCATACTTTGTTTTCAAACTAACATTAGTTTGGCACCTTTCACTTATTTCTCACCAATGCTAAGGTGTGTCTTCTTACTGGCTATTCCACTTAAAATTTGTGCCATTTTCGTGATTATTTTCACCTTCTCGGCTAGGCACAATTCACTAAAACACTTGCCACATATTTGGCACGATTTCATAACAATTATGCCACCTAAACTGTTCACTATTTCTCCTTGGTTGTTCCTTTTTGAGGCTAGTGCAGTTTCAGACTTCACCATTTCTTTGCTGCACTTTCGTGTGGCCCTGCCACCCATTTTGTGTGCCATTCTATAGGTGACTTTGTTTCTTTCTTTGGCAGAGCTTTCTAACATATTTGCTGCCTTGCAACATTAGGGTAATTTCTCCTTGGCATTATTGCCACCATAAAATGGCACCCCACTTAGCTGATTTGTTACTTTTCAACGTTAGGCATGACTTGGTCATGAATTTGTTACTTATAGGCATGGTATTGTGTTGGCTCTGCCACTGTGAAATAGCACCCACATTTGATAATTTGAACATCTTAATTCTTGGCACACTTCTTTCATTCATTTGCCACCATCTCATACTTCAGCCAAATTTGGTAGTGAATTAATGATTGCAAAAGTGTGCTTCTTTTGTGAACTTGTCCTTGAATCTGGCCTTATGCTGATATTGTAACTCAACTGGGGTCCTAGAGAAGTTTTACTAGCCATTTTCCAGCCATGTTTTTGGTTTCAAGTCTATGAAAAGTTCTTCCATTTTATGCTAGAGCTATCAAACTTGATGGCCTACTAATTTGACAAGAAAGAAAATTTGATTGGTATTGATAAACTTGACAAGAATGACATGATTTCCAACTACAAATTTGATTCATAGCAAAGTTAAGTAGGGGTACCAACCTTGTCAAGCCTACAGATGGAATCATTGATGTTGATCCCAACATCCTTCTCAACACCACACAAGCAACAACCCTCATGCCTAAACAATAAAGCAAAAAGACTATCACACTCACAAATGTGGGTGAAAGGGCAACCAATTGACTTCATGATTGACAACGACAGTTTAAAGAATCTAAACTCTTTCAAAACAGTTGAGAGACTTAAATTGTCAACCATGCTTCATCCACATCCCCCTACAAATTGGGACAGTTCAATGCATGCAACACCCAAGAAATACATGGTAGTCTCCAATTCCATGTTTCATATGCTATTCATCCTTTTTAGGAGGAAATAGTCGGTGATGTGGTGTCAGTGGAGGTTCTGTGATGTACTCCTTGGACAACACGAAACGCACAAACACAAGTGTGTATACAGTGCCAACTCTCACAGCATAGCTGTATCGATGAGGTGCCAACTCTGGTTGCAAAGATTGATCAGATTTTGGAGACCATGATTACCAAAAACTGTTCTATGACTGTACACAGAGTTGTGAAGAAGGGTCAGCTCCCTCAACAAGCCAAGCAGTTCACCGAGCAGCAACTGAAAGTCAAGGCTCCATACCTACTTCCTAGACACAATACAATTGGGAATATTGCTTTACGAGATAAGGGAAACTGACCCAGGAGGATTCACCAATAATGGTACATGTGGTGATGCCAAGAACATTTTCACAGACCGCTGTGCCAGTAACTATAGAAATACTTCAATGGTTTGCAGTACACCAGAGCATCTCCCAGATTCTTGTGACCACCCATCAATCTCCAGCAAGTGCCACACATACTCTAGCAATGGCACAGAGCACTCTGCATAAGATCAAACATACATTTATCCAAACACTATGTGGTTTCAAGCATGGTTTCAATAGGGTCCAACACATCTCCAAGCCAAACCAAGGCCCAAATCTCAGAGATTCTTACCACATAATTTTGAACATCAATCTGCAAATTTTGGACAATGCAGTCTACCTGGCAACCCAAGTGGCACTCTTGAGGTTCCCATTATGCCAAATCATGGACCAACTCATTAGGCATCTACCAACAAACGCTTACACTCCAAAAACACTGGGGGATGAGGAGTCATCGAAGGAAATGGTTCCACTTGCCAGTGACTCTTGGCCTCCATGGTATGTATCTATGTAACTTATATATACATATCTCTATAGTATAATTTAGACAATGAACAGGAGATAGAAGATAGACAGATCCTCATCTTGAGAGTTGTCCACCAGGATTCAATCTGGACCCTGGATCATATAAAGAGGGCTCCTCTATTCATAAACCAGGAACCTCCCTAAAGAATAGAATATTATCTGCTCTAGAAGAAAATAACAGTTTGCAAGATCCTAGTTGGCATAACCATAATCTACACTAGAGAAGAATATTTCCATTAATGCAGAGCCCACTTTCTGAGAGTTAAGAAAATTTGAGTAAAGACCCATAAAAAAGCGTATCAGAGCCCTCAATTGAATACCCAAAAAAAAAAACTCCAATTCTTCTAGTGCAAATTTAAGCCCGGTAGCTGTCTCAGTTCTTTCATAACAACCATTTCATAACTTAGGCAAAAAGAAAGAGCACATCACCACTTTGCCATTGTAAAAATTTCAGTATCTCATCCATGGGGCATTCCATTGAATCTGTTATAAAATCTGATTTGTAAGATTCAGGAGCTGCATAAGGGAAGACTATCCTAACCACGTACATAAAAGAATCTAGCATGCAAATCCAGTTCAGATAAGAAAATCAGAGCTGTGCATAAACATGGAATCCCCAGCATTCACCTAAAATGATTTTTCTATGAATTCTTAATACCCTGCAATAATAATATTTCCTAAGGTTATATACTCCACCTGCACCGAAGATGTCCTGCTTCTTGTATTCGTGCTGTCTCTGCAACTTGTGCAAGAGCAGCAGGTGCACAAGAAGAAGCTGCTACTGAAAATGTTTGATGATCTGAAAATGTCATGATAAAAGCTTCTATATGTCGCAGTGCCATACGCCTTGCACCATCTAAGTTTCCATTCTTTGGAGCACTATCAAAAACCATACCAGCTGCCGCAGCTTCCTCCATCCTGTACATGAAAAATACACACATTAGAATGCAGTAATCCAAACGAGATGAAAATCCTAACCCACAAAAAAATAATGTCTAAACCTGCCAAGTCTGACAACCCAATAGCAAGCAAGAAATACATGAAACAGCAATAAAATTAGATAACACCAGGAATCTTACTGCAGCAAACACACTAATTTCTTGCAATATGCTCTAAAATGCATAAAAAAAAGTTTAAAGAAGCAAAAAAGGTCTATGAAAAAGGGGATTGTGGACTAGCAAGTTCATAATATAAAAAAATTCAAATTTGGTGATTATTATTTGTAAGCTTGTGAATAGATAAGAAAGAGGAAAGTCAGAAAGAGAAGACAACTGCTTGAAAAAAAGCAAGCAAAACAAGGAACCTTGCTGTCTTACCACATTTTATACTAATCTTGAGAAAAAAGTGTAAAAGCATCCTAGAAGGAAAACCAATAAAAGAAAACTATTTTATCAAGAAGCTCTGTCATAGTGACACTTGTTGAGAGACAACTCAAACAACAATTAAAAATTTTGCTTGCCGTGTAAGGAATGCTCAGATAGAAAATAGCAAGTAATGACAGCTAATAAACTAATTAAAGCAGAAAAATAGTACTAACATTGAGTCTAGAAATGGATGATGCAAGCAATGCTTAGATAGAAAATAGCAAGTAATTGTTGAATGCACAAAAAAACCCTCATTAACATTCAGATCCTAAACCCTTATCATGCATTAGGAGAATATAAACATGAGAAATAGTAATGCAAACACATCCAAACACATAAGAACACCAAATTTACGTGGAAACCCCAAGAAGCGGTAACCACAGTGAGGATTAGCTCACAATATAAAGTAATTCAAACACAGAATACAACATGCTCACTGCCCAAAAGAAAGAAGGGCTCACTGCCAGATTGGAAAGAAGAAAGAAGATTGTTACAATGAGAAATCCATCTCAAAGCAATAAGAAATATCCACCACTACAATTTGTACCATCAGTAACCTCCAACTCACTGTTGTCAGAAACTTCAAGTACTCTACAAATGTAGACCCTTCTACTCACTGCATTGGAGTCATAGGCATTAAGCTCGTACTTCAGGCCTTTGCATCTGATTACATTTGCATTTCAACACATCCTTGCATCTACACTCTTCTCCAACAATTCACCTTACCTTTATACCATTCGCAACCTTAAAAACATCTTTCAAGGTTGGCCATGCACCTCAAACATGCAAATTCAAATTAGATAGGCACCAAAACATTCCCACGATGAAGAGGAATGAAGGCGAACCACATCACACCTTAACTCAAACCTAAATCCACATATACATGCCATGCCACGCTTCCACAAACATCGAAGCATATCTACAATTAATGTAAACACCCACGGTCGGTCAAACCTGTGTTAACACCATTAAACATTTAAGTACACACTTCACCAAATCCAAAGATGACTCGCAGACCACACACAACACTTAATCATAATTTGGAATATCCCATAAATGCCCTAAAATCCAACACATCCTTCGCAACATCATACACCTGAAGAACATAATCATTTTGTACACCCAGTTAACCTTCCACACAATGTAACTCATGAATCCAACCTTGTGGAGCACCAAAACCCAAACAACTTAGACTAAAGATAGATATGAACACTATAAGCACACCTCCAGATCTGCGAGGCCAAAAACCACAATGCAGAAAAATGTGGAGTAGAACCATTTCTCCCAAATAGCATTGCATCACAGTTCACACATTGGTGAACACAACTTCTTCTGCCAAACGATCTAGAACATGAAACTCTGGATATAACACCTCTAAACACCTTTGATCAACATATCCAAACCACACAAGTAGATCTTCAACCATGAAGAAATGCAAAGTAAAATACTGAACAGTACTCTGTCACACTGAACACTCTTTACCACACTATTTCCTCTTTTATTCAATTCTCTCAAAAGCACTTGGAAACCAAGCACCACAAACACCATCTCAACATCTGAAACACCTTCTCAACAAACATATGCTCACCAAAGCAACACTAGAGGTTGACATCAATGAGACTAATAATGACAACATAATGCAATTAATAAAAGCATCTCCATAGGTTGACATCAATGCAACAACAAAGCTCTGTTGACATCAATGACAACACAAACTTCCAATAATCTCCCCCTTTGTCATAGATGCCAACACATGATATGAAAAACCATCAATAACAACAACTCTGATCACCAACACATATACTACACATTAATGCACAATGCTCCCTCCAACACTTTCTCCTTCTCCCCCTTTCTACATAGGGTTTTTCAATTAACTCTTTCTCTCCCCCTTTGACATCAACGAAAAAGGGCAACACATTTTCTTTTCTTAGCTTCCCCTTTTCACATCAATCACACATAAACCTGCTCTACAACTTCCTTTTCAATTCACTTCTCTACACACTCCCCCTTAGGAGTACACAACATGTTGTGTCAACCAACAACCACTGCAACCTACACAACTGACAAAGGACAACATCTGCAAGTTTACTCTCTTCCCACACAATGACACTTACTCCCAATGACTACAACGACCAATAATGCCACTGCCTGCTCCCCCTAAGAGGTAGCCACCAACACCCGTCTAGAACAAGGAATGAATCTTAAAATCGACTGGACTGATGCATAACTTTATGCATCTAATTGAAAGAAGGGGCAATAACCCCTAAATTCTCCTGGAGATATACTCAAAAGTATCCTTAGGAAGAGTCTTTGTGAAGATATCAGCAACCTAATCCTTAGTAGGCACATACTCTAGTTTCACCTCTTCTCTACAACTTTTTCTCTCAAAAAGTGATACCGGATTGAGATATGCTTTGTCCTTGAATGCATTACCGGATTTTTTGAAATATTGATAGCACTATGTTATCACATAAGATAGGAATTGGTCCATCATATGACACTCTGATATCCTTCAATGTTTGCTTCATCCACAATACCTGTGTGCAACATGATGCTGCAGCAATGTACTCTGCCTCTGCAGTAGATAAAGACATTGAATCCTACTTCTTGCTTAGCATTGAAACCAACCTTCTTCCAAGAAAGAAAGCACCACTACTTGTACTTCTCCTATAATCCACACAACCAGCCCAATCTGCATTTGTATAAGCACTTAGAGAGAAATCAGTATTCTTTGGATACCATAAACCGTCCTCTGGAGTGCCCTTCAAGTATTTGAAAATTCTCTTTATTACTGCCACATGTGACTCTTTGGGATCTTGAAATCTAGCCACAAGCCAAACTACATGCATGATATTTGATCTGGTAACAGTTAGGTATAGCAATCCACCAATCATTGATCTATACTTGCTTTGATTAGCCTTAAGATATTCTTCATTCTTACTTAGCTTGCAACCAGTAACCATGGGAGTACATACTGGCTTAGAGTCTTCCATTCCAAACTTCTTCAGCATTTCCTTAACATATTTTAACTGTGATATGAATATTCCTTTCTCTATCTGATTGATTTGTAGCCCAAGGAAGAAATTCATCTCCCCAAACATAGACATTTCAAACTCATTCTGCATTTGTTTTGCAAATCTCTTGTACATACTTTCATTTCCTCCAAAGATTATATCATCAATATACACAACCACAATCAAGATTTAATCTTGCTCAACTTTAAACTAAAAATTTCCATTTGTGGTACCTTTTGTTGAATCCTTGCGGCAACAAGTACCTATCAAATCTTGCAAACCAAGTTCTAGGAGCTTGCTTGAGTCCATATAATGCCTTCTTCAATCTGCAGACCACATTAGGATTGTCTAATAACTGAAAGCCTTCTGATTGTTCAATATATACCTCTTCTTCCAACTCACCATTCAAGAATGCAAACTTTATCCATCTGATAAACTTTGAAATCCTTATGTGCTAGAAAAGCCAAAAACGTCCTAATAGCCTCCATCCTTGCCATCGGAGAAAATGTCTCCTCAAAGTCTATTCCTTCTACTTGTGAGTAGCCTTTACACACAAGCCTTGTCTTGTTCCTAACAACTTCTCCATTCTCATTCACCTTGTTCTGAAATACCCACTTAGTTCCAATCACATTCTTGTTTCCTAGTCTTGGGACAAGTTCCCAAGTCTGATTCTTCTCAATCTGCATCAATTCTTCTTCCGTAGTCTTGATCCAAAATTCATCTTTGCATGCCTCAATCACTGGTTTAGGTTCAACTTTGGAAAGTAAACATAAATATACCTATTCTTCTATCATAGCACTCTTTCTTCTTGTCAATACCTCTTCTTTTGTCACCAATGATCTAATCTTCAAAATGATTCTTCTGCACATACTTAGGGGTCTTAGGGATCTTTTTCAGAGCTTCTTCCTCTTCAACCACCACTTCTTTTTCCTTACCTTCATCTTTCTCTTCTTCTCTACAAGAGGAATCATCCAATTCATATCCTTCTATCAATACTGATCTTTTTTGTAAGTCTTCATCTACTTTGACACTTGCACTTTCAACAATCCTTTAGCCTCTTGTTATAGCACCGGTAAGCCTTGCTCTTTGTAGAGTATCCAAGGAAGATTCCTTCATCAAATCTTGCATCAAACTTTCCTAATTTTTCTTCATTTCTTTTGATAGAGTAGTTGCTTTCAAACACTCTAAAGTATTTGACAGTAGGAGTTCTTCCATACCATAACTCATAGGGATTTTTTGAACTGTTTGTCCTTGCTTGCACTCTATTAAGTATGTAGATTGCAGTATGAATTGCTTCTCTCCAGCAGACATCCGATAGATTTGCTTCCTTCATCATTGTCCTTGTTGCTTACTGAACAGTCCTATTCTTCCTTTTCACCACTCTATTCTTCCTTTAAATTTGTCATTTGAAGCTTTGATTGGACATCTTGAAGCATAATGACCTATCTTTCCACAATTGAAACATTTGAAAGGTAACTTACCTCTATATTTTCCAGTGCTCTTTTTCAATCTTCTCACAACGTTTGCTTCTAACTCATTAAACTCATCCAGATCAAATTCATCATTCTTCTCTGCTTTGCCAACTTTAAAAGCAATCTCTTTTCTTGAGTCACTCTGACCAAACTCTCTCAATTCAAAAGTAGTTAAAGCACCAAACAATTGATCTCTAGAATAATGATCTAAATTTTGTTGTGTTACGACGCGTCCTCCCCTTCAAACCCTACGTCCCCGTCCCCTATGGCGTTTCGGGCACGGGGGGACGACAGGGGACATCCCCCAGGTGTCCCCCCCTGATTTTCAAAAACTAGGAAACAACAAGAAACGCATCCCCAAAAAAGGGGATGGCTGGAAAATAAAAGGGGACGCTTAGGCATCCCCGAAACGGCCAAGGGGTGACTAGGAGTCCCCAAACTATATCGAGGACGCACAAACGTCCCCAATTCGTCAAAGTAAAAAATGTTTCGATTTTTGGCAAATTAAATAAAAATTGCTCGATAAATATTAAATATTTCTTTATATTTGATAAAACATTTAATTTTTAAACAAACTATTTAATTTTATTGTCAAATTAAATAAAAATTGCTTGATAAATATTAAATATTTCATTAAATAACAATTGTTTGATAAATATTAAATATTAAATATTTCATTATATTTGATAAAACATTTAATTTTTAAACAAACTATTTGATTTTATTGCCAAATTAAATAAAAATTGTTTGATAATTGATAAATATTAAATGTTTTATCAAATATTAAAAATTAAATATTAAATATTTCATTATATTTGATAAAAATGTTTTATCCCCATTCGAATGGCATTGACTAAATAATAAAATATTATTTTATTTACTTTAGTCGTTCAACCTAAAATTAAAAGGAAGACTTTTAAGTTTTAAGTTTTATACAATTTCTTTTCTACTTTGCAATGCACACATGGGTAGAGTAAACATGCGAGAAAATATCGTTGTTATTCTGCTGTTATACTCTTTATCTATGCACATATTGTCATATTGATATTGTTGCAAATATATGTAATTGTATATATATATATATATATTCCTATATTACCGTCCCCCCGCCGTCCCCAAAAATCTGCCCTCGAACTGTCGTCCCCCCGTCCCCAAAACGTCGTGGAACATAGAAATTTTGAGCTTCTTCAAAAGCAAAAACCTTATGAATATAAGATTTAGGAAGAGTTTTTAATACCTTCTTTACCACCTCATCTTCGTCAAGTTTTCCACCAAGACCTCTAATGGAATTGACAGCTTCGTCCACTCTATGCATGTAGCCTATAATATCTTCATATTCTATCATCTTTAGGGTTTCAAACTTAGTCTTCAGATTTTGCATCTTTGCTTGCTTGACCTTATCATCTCTTTCATAGACACTTTCCAGTTTCTTCCAAATTTCTTTAGCGAATTTCTAGCTCATAACCTTCACAAGTTCTGAATTAGAAAGACCACTCAAGAGAGCATACCTTGCTTTGCCACTGTTCTCATAAGCCTTGATCTCATCATCAGTTGACGATCCATTTGCAGGCATTGTATATCCATCTTCAATTGACTTCCAAACACCAAACCCTAGGGAAACAAGGAAACCTTCCATCCTAGTCTTCCAAAATGCATAATCAGTTGTACATTAAAACATCAAAAACCTTCATTAACATTCAGATTTGCATTAGTCCTTAAACCCTTAAACCATTAAACCCTTATCATGCATTAACAAAATATTAACATCAGCAACAGTAATGCAAACACATCCAAACACATGAGAGCACCAAATTTTCGTGGAAAACCCAAGAAAGGAAAAACCATGGTGAGGATTGGATCACAATATAAAGTAATTGCGACACCAAATACAATAGGCTCACTACCCAAAAAAAGAAGAAGAGCTCACTGCCATACTAGAATGAAGGAGAAAGAAGATTGTTACAATGAGAAATCCATTTCAAAGCAATAGGAAAAATCCACCACTACAACTCTACACCATAACTAACCTCCAACTCATTGCTATCAGAATCTTCAGGTACTCTGCAAATGTAGACCCTTCTACTCATTGCATTGGAGTCATAGGCATTAAGCTTGCACTTCAGATCTCTACATCTCATTAAATTCGCATTTCAACACATCCTCGCATCTACACACTCTTCTCCAACAATTCACCTTGCCTTTATACCATTCACAACCTTAAAAACATCTTTGAAGGTCGGTTATGCATCTCAAACGTGCAAATTCAAATTACATCAGCACCAAAACATTCCTACATTGGAGAGGAATGAACGCGGACCATATCACACCTTAACTCAGACCTAAATCCACATATACATGCCACGCCACGCTTCCACAAACATCAAAGCATATCCGCAATTAGTGTAAAAACCCAAAAATGGCTAAACCTGTGTTAACACCATTAAACATTTAAGTTCACACTTCACCAAATCCAAAGATGACTCATGTACCACACACAACACTTAAACATAATTTGGAATATTCCATCAACACCCTGATATCCAACACATCCTTCGCAACATCATACACCTGAAGAACATAATCATTTTGTACACCCAATTAGCCTTCCACACACTGTAACTCATGAATCCAACCTTGCAGAGCACCAAAACTCAAACAACTCAAACTGAAGACAAATATGAACACTATAAGCACACCTTCGGATCCGCAATACTAGAAACCACAATGCAGAGAAACACATAGCAAAACCATTTCTCCTAGACAACAGTTCATCACAATTCACACACTGGTGAACACAACTTCTTCTGTCGAACGTTCTAGAACATGAAACTATGGATATAACACCTCTGATCAACATATCCAAACCACACAAGCAGATCTTCAACCATGAAGAAATGCAGAGTAAAATACTAAACACTACTCTGGCACAATGAACACTCTTTACCACACTATTTCCTCTTTTATTCAAATTTCCTTTTGAGTTGACAGTTACATTTCCTAGCCATGGTGGTTGATCATTCCCTTTTTCTACATTTTTTACATTTTTTTTTAAATCCAATTTTTTCCCAATTATTTCCCATTTAAATCTCGATTTTTTCAAAAAATCTTATACTTTCCATTTTCCTATTTTAAATCTTATTCTTTTGGTTTGCTGATTTTTTCCCCAAAAGATTTTTGCTGCTATGGTAGAGGATATGATGTTGCCTTAGCATAGAAGAGTGGCAGGAGGCTAGTAATGAGGTAGTGGATCCCCAGCTCCTCAATGCACACATTTTGGCCTTAATGAAGAATTTAAGATCTCTAGATGCTTACAACAAAGACTTATACCTTGTGTTAAAAAATTTGGTGGTGACAAACCACAGTATGGTTCTAGATGTAGGCCAGCAGTATGCTTTACCAATTCTAGAGGATGAAAGGATCACGAAGATGCTAAAAGACATTAAATATCATGGTTTTGATGCACTACAAGTTTCTGAAATACTGCCTGTGGCTATCAATGTGCCTAACTCTGGCACTCATTCTCATGCGCAGATAAGATGGAAGGCCCCTCTGGTATTTGATCTCAGTAGGTGGGGATGTCTGTATTGTCTTAAATTTGTGACGGTTCTGTGTGTTCTAAGTCTGTGTTTTGTTATGTATCAGTTATATGGTTGTTGTATGGTCTCGTTGGCACAGCTACGGCCATCTTTTGGGTTGTTCATGCTGTTTGCCTTTCCTTGAATTTCAGTTTTACAGGTAGTTATATGTTTAGATGGCTAGCTGGGTCAGTATTGTGGGTTATACTGTGTTTCTAGTAGCTACTGAATCTCTGTTATGCAGCTTTTTGTGATATAGTTTGTAAATACTTATATGGAGGGGCAGAGCCCCTTGTACCCTAATATAATTTCTAAAAGTGTATATAATTTAGTCAGTTCAGTTTATGGGTAAAAGGATTTAATTTTTATAAATTTTGTTTACTCTGCTACCTATACCAATTTTTAGTTTTTGGACCACTTCCTATTTCTTGTCAATAACTTTTGCAATACAGGTTGATATCAACAAGGGACTGAAACACTTTTATGAGTATTCAATGAAGAAGATATAACAGTGAACCTCTTATATCTGACTTATGAACAATTATGGCTTGGGTAAATAAAATTTTGTTTGTGTTTCATTTCATCACTGAATAGGAATGAATAAATGTTCACGAAATATTGAAATCTCAAAAAAAATTCAATATGGAAAACCTTGATGTAAATATTTATCATTAAACTAAATGCTTGATATAAATGTAATAATCATCCAACTGAAGAGAAAG
Organism: Sequoia sempervirens; assembly: GCA_007258455.2. Classification (NCBI taxonomy): domain Eukaryota; kingdom Viridiplantae; phylum Streptophyta; class Pinopsida; order Cupressales; family Cupressaceae; genus Sequoia; species Sequoia sempervirens. The sequence goes on along the minus strand of VDFB02193867.1, from coordinate 573,934,224 downwards.
GGTTAGGGGTACTGATATGGGGATGTGAATGCCATTCAAATCAGGATATGAGAGCAACTGAGTAAGGGTATGGCTATATTATATACAAGTACAGTAACCAGAAGATGTGGGTACAGGGATGGAACCCTATCCTTGGATTTCTTTTTGACTATAATAATAGTCAAATCAATAAGATCACGGTGCTGAAATGCATTTAGGCTTAGCTACTTGATCATCCAATGAAAGACTGGAATACCGCACTAAATTCATAACATAAATGATAACCATTTACAGAAGTCTTGATATTAAGCTATTAATGTTATAATCAAATCAAGCAGATTGAAGTATGGCAATGAAATTAGCCAATTAATCATTCAGGGAAAGTTAAATACAAAAGAATCAAATTTGTCATATAGACAACTATCCACAGAAATATCTAGAGTCATCATATATGGTAATGAACACAATAAATAGAAGGCAACTGGAATTTTTTTGTCAATCACATCTGTAACATACGTGGTCTCCAATATGTTGATCCCTAAACTCTGATGGAGAAATATATGTCAGAAAAAGCATATAGGGAAGTGAATAGTAGGCACACTGGTTAACTACAGAAGTCCATGTGTAACCAACCCTGCCATGAACAAAAAATAAACTAAGTGTGACAGTAAGTCACATGTTCTTATGACAATTCCTCTATTAAACATTTGCTTTAGTCATAATTACATGTATCTTCAATGACCAACAACACATGATAACAAAATCACTCTCCTAAAGGAAGAGTACAGAGGTCTAAAGTGGGAGCTCAACAGGGTCAATGATATGACAAAAAAAAGAAGAGTGATTAGCCACCTATATTACTTACGAGTCCCAACTGCTGCAAAATACAGATTCTGCAGGCCAAAAGCAAGCGACAGATTGTAACGAAAAAAATCTTAAGAGCATGAAAATCCATACAAGGATAAGAATATGTAACTTTTCTATAAACTATTCCACTAATTGTGGCAGTCACTATGGTCATCCTGATGGAGATCCCTATAATGAATTTTCATTATTATTTGTTCCTCTTGACCAGATTTTGAGGAAAATCAAAGTTACCTAAAGGATACAGAAAACAGATCTTACTATTTTAGAGCTAAAGATGGTCTTAGGTTGCTTTCCAACTAAAGCTTCCTTAGTTTTCTTACTATGACAATTAAAGGCTTTGTTCATCATACCATCCTCAAAATGTTTGTGTAAGATGCTTTTAACAGTGGAAAGTCCAAACAATTTCATGGGGAATTGGTTATACAACTTATTCATGATCTAAGTTAACCTCCAATATCCCAATTCACCACAGATCTTTTAAACCTAGCAACATAGGCATGACTAAACTACAATTTGTGGGTAGAATAACATGGAAACTAACTTCAAATGCTTTAATATTTTTTTCTTAAAATGCAAAATTCATTTGTCGTATCAATAACTAGGCCAACTACCACACATAAATAAAAGTTAAGAGCAGATTGAAGAAGAGATGAAATTAGCAGACCAAAAAACTTGTACACCTTGGACTTGTTGATGCGTGTTTTATGACACAACAAACATTCTAGAATAAAGTGTCAAAGACGCTATATCCCCTCTTGAAAAACTACCTCATATGCTAAGACTGCAAGTAAGATCATACTGTAATTCCAATGTTTAAGATGAATGTGGATAAGCTCTGTGGTTTGATGTGATTTGCTGGGGGCACAATTAGGATTTAACTCTGGTAGGTTACTCAGGAAAGCGGAGACATGAATACAGTATCATTTTGGGATTTTCTGACTTTATAAAAAAAAGTAAAAAAAAGGTTAAGGGTTTAGAAGTCCTATGCTATTCCTATGAAATCAAGAGACGGCAAGGATTAAGTGAAACCAAATAAACAATACTTTGCTTCGCCACGTTAAACGACAACTACACAAAGTGCAATCTTCTAGGAATGTGCTTATGATTTTCACGTCATGAATAACTACCATCAAATCGAACAATAATTATCCAAACAGAAGTTAAGCATCCACGATAAAGCTCAATCTAACTTTACACATTGAATGAAAAGCATCCACTCAAAGAAAGTATGAGCTAAGTTTCACTAATCTTTGTTATCAATCTGTCATTCTTTTAACATACATTTAAATTCTAATTCAAATTTACTGGACGAGAAAGAGAATATGCGACCATGCAACCATTTGACAATCAAAGGATTCAAAGCACCTCATGCATGATGAACTTTATTATCAAAATAGTGTTTTCGCAACAATCTCATAAAACTCTCTTATTCTCTACAATCTCTTCTAATCTCTATCTATATCTAATTATCTGTCTATGATCTCCTCTTAATCTCCTAATTTCTAATAAAATGAGAGAGAGTGGGGTGAGGGGGGGGGGAGGTTTATATAGCAATCCCAAATTACAATGAATGGCCAAGATTAAAATGAGATCAATGGCCCAAATTCAACATAACTAAACCCTAATTAGGGTTTCCTAATCATCAATCAGTTAACTAGAGAGAACTCCAGGCATCTGGAGTTGCATCCTTATCCACTCGCAAAGCATCACATTCGGTGAACTTTGACACGATCCGGCCGACTTCTTCCATGGCAATGTCTGGAAGCGCATTGACGTTGTATTCCAGCAAGTCCAAACTTTCAGCACATTCTGCAAAGGTGGCCGTCCATTTTGGTTCATGGAGCAAGAAAGCCTCTCTGATGGTCATGAAGTTGAATGCCTTGGTGAAATTTTCTTTCATGATTGGCCCAGAGGTGGTGGAGAAAATTCTTTGGACTTGTTCTTTTAAATTTTGTGGCTGCAAGTGTTTCTTTCGGACAATATCTCGATCCAACATATCTGCAGCCATCTGGTAAATTTTATTCCGAATCTCCTTTGTTTGTTCTTCAACTTTGGCGCCATCCTGCTTCACCCTTTCCAAGACTCCTCTTCGTGAAATCAGAGCATAGTACCAGCCAATAAAATCATATGCAGCTCCAGCCTCAATAATCTTGTCATCAATCAACTTTTGCTTTGAGATGCGTTTTAATTCTCAAATACATGGGATAATCTTATTCTGGATATCTTCGAGGCCATCCCATGATTCTGCTAAGTCTGTAACTCGTGACAGCAGAAAGGAAGTTTGTTCATACACATATGCCAACTTCACTGTGAATGCCATCGCCTCATCTTTCTTTCCAGCCATCCAGTCCTTAGCTTCTCTGGCTATTGTCAATTCTTCTTCAAAATTTCCAACCAGTTCTTGTGAAGAATTTGGAGGTGGAAGTGTTGCCTAGTCGCCTTGATTGAGTGGCCTAGTCAAGTGTTGGATATATTCTTTCAAACGCTCAATCTCTCTTTTATATTCTCTTTTCTTTTCCACTTCCCTCTCTAGTCTAGACTTGACAGTGGTGACAGAATTGTCCAAGTCCTCAACCTCTTGCCCTTTTGTCGTCGGACCCATATCAATGGTCGTGATGGCATATTCATTCGGAGCAATTTCATCTTGGAATTTATCGATTGTAGGCACTGCAACTTGCACCGTGTGATTGCCAGCTTCATCGCTTTGTATGGCAGAAAATTTCTTGGCTTTCTTCCTTGTGGCAGTTTGCTCTAGCCTTGCCAAGAAATCTGTGGCATCATCTTCTTCAAGAACCTCTACTGGCGCCTTTCTCTTTAATCTTTCTTTTAGCCAATCCGGGATGGTTTACTGTTCAATTCCATCTTCCTGTTGATCCTGGACATCCTGTATATCCTAAATATTTTGATCTTCGCGAACATCTTGAATTTTCGGCATGTTTTGAATCTCTTGAACTTCTTGCACCAATTGGATTTCTGGCATATCCGGAATTTCCTGCACAGATGGGTCTTCCTGGATTCCTTTGAGGGCGGAAATCATTCCCTCTTCAAATTCTCCATCCATGATGTCCGTGTCATTGTCTGATTCCAGAATTTTTGTGCCGGTAGGAGAAGGTTGATCGTCATCTTCTGATTGCACTAGCTCTACATCTCTAACTGGAGAAGGAATTATGACATGTTCCCAAGACTCTTCATCCATGGCTAATATTTCATCTATATTCCTGGATGTAGCCGACTGAAAGGGCCTGGATTTGTGCTTCTTTTGAGAAGGTCCTTCATCTACTGCCTTATTCTTGTTTTGTTTTGCAGGATCATCAATCTCTTTCCTCTTTTTCAAGCTGGTGGCATTTGTTGCTCCATCTCCATGAGGTGCTCCGGCATTTGAGGAACATGACTCTATATCACCCATTAATTCATATGTGAATTGCACATTTCTCCGCCGCAAAACTTGCCCTTGTTGGTCTATCCACCATTGAGAATATTTGAATACAGGCCGCATGAATGTCGCCAGATCACCTATCTCAGGCTCAAACCATCTCACAAGAGGAAGTGGCTCGCTTTCATTGAAGCTTGGCTGCAAATATACTCCGTCATCCTCCAATTGATCAGGTACCTTGAAAAGTTTTGTTGCCCTTATCATACTTAGTGACAATCTTGACCACAACCTCTTCCTCACATCATATTCATCAGCCGCATTGGCCCAGAAATCTTCTAAGTCTATCCGATGCTTGTATTTCTCTCCATCCACAGTTCCAATGTGATGGAGTGGATCAAAGTTATTCCTCGGCTTGTATGATATGAATATGGATATTTCTGTATCTCCAATCAAGCACCCTCTCCTGCTTGCGTCATTGGACAAGACTCTTCCATGTTGCTGATGAAAAATGGAAAGTGACAGCTGCTTTCTGTTTTGGCCTTTGGATATTCTGATATGTTTCCAATTGCCTTAGAACTTCCAACAAAACCATTTTGTTGGTCGGATAAATGGGCAGTCTATAAGGACGTCCTGAGAATCCTTGAATCCTAATGTAAGTAAACTTGGGAAACTGGATGAACCAGGATCCATATAGGCCGATCAGACTCTTGGCCTCACGGGTGAGTCTCTGATGTGTTTCGCCTTGGAGAAGTCGAGTGATGTACATAAAGAAGGCATCATGTGCTCGCCTGAAATGTGACTTCTCCTTCGCCGTTGCCAACTACACCCTTGCAAACCAAGCCAGAATATTTGTAAGTCCTTGCAAGCAGGTATACTACATAAGAGCTCATATGAAAGGTCTTGGTTTCCAACTGCTCATGGAGGCTATCACTGATCATTCTGGACCAGTTAAACATCTTCACTCCGGAAATTATTTCATCAACGAAATAATACATCCAACTTTCGAAAGGCGCACCCTGAGGATTGCCTACTATTCTATTTAGCAGCAAGACGATGTCGCCATATTCTTCTTTGAAATGTATTCTGGCCAACTTCTTCGGCATCTTCCCTGCAGTAGGTTTGGGCTTCAGTAACCAAATCTTGTTTATATTCGATGCACAAAGGTCTTGTTGTTCTTTGTAAAGTTTGAGTGCATCTTCTTTAGTTCGATAAGATGTCCGGTTGTAAACTGGAATTCCAAAAGTTTCTTGAATGGCTGGTTCGGACAAGTATGCAAGAACTTTTCCATCAGGAGCTTCTATTTGTCTTTCCCGTGCATTATAATGTAATGCACATTCCACCATAAGTTTTGGACACTCTTTTGCTGGCAGAAATCCAGCTGCATGAACAATTCCGTTGCGCATCATTCTTCTTGCAATTGGCGTAGGCAAACGTCTATCACTTCCGTACATTCTTTCCTTGAAATCGTCGAAGTCAACATGGCCAAGGTTGGTGTCTACAATATGCTCCCATTTGGATTTAATCTTTGACTGCAGCTGCACACCCTTGCTAGCAAACTTCATTTTTACTCTCTCAAAAATAAATCTGCAAGAAGAAACAAAGAGAATAATTAGAATTCAAAATTTAAACTACTCGAAAAACATATTCCAGCTAGTTGTCAAATCAAATTTCGTGAAGGATTACGCTGGAAAAGCAAAGAAATGACGAAGTTGCTCACGCCAAAATGAACTAGAAAAAATAGATCTGCCTGGCTCCTCTGGAAAAAATGAAATGATCACGATTACAATGCTGGCTGGGATGAATTTATTTCCTTCACTTTGCTTCAAACTCTCTCAACTCTCTTGCCTTAGACAAATTTTCTTATCACAACTTTCTTTCGAAAATCGAATGATTGCAAAATGAGAAGTGAATTCAATTTTAAAGATGAGAAAATCGACCCATTTAGCAAATTTCAATTGTTTCCATTAAATCCAGTCTGAACTTGGCTTGCACTCAACTTTTGAATGGCAAGTTTTATCTTCAACGACAGTCTCCGGGAAAGTTTCCAAATCCAACGCCAGTTCAATAAAACTCTTTTTTGTCTTTTTCTAATTTTGAATTTTCGAAGCTTATCTCTTTGAGGTGTTGAAAAATAAATAATTAAAATAATTAAAATAATTATTTTATGTGTCATTTTCAACCCTTTAATTTTATGGCAAATTATTTTTCATCTAAGGCAAATTTGATTTTCCAAAATTTTCATGCCGTTGCCTTAGGCGAATTTTTTTTCTTCCAATTTTATTTTGCCATCCAATTTCATTTTGCCATAATTTTCTTTCAATCCAATTTCATTGGCAAAAAAAAAATTTCATCTTCCCAAGTCATTGGCAAAATTTTTTAGACATATGAATGTTTAGACTTAGAAAAATATTTCTTATTTTCTCCAAGTATGGTGAATTTTCTCAAGGCCAAGCATATTTTTAATATTTTCCAAGTTGAAGCTTAGGCAAAAATCTTAATTTTTACCACTTCTCTGAGTATGGCGGACTTCCTTCATTATTAAGCCATGCCTTTATCCCAAGGTGGACTTTCCAATTGTTTAGGCCATTTCCATATGCCCATGGCGTAATTTCCATTTATTCAAGCCATTTAAAGTTGCTAAGGGCGGACTTGTCTTCATTTCTTTCCACTTCCCTTGGAGCGGACTTCACCCTAGGTCTTGCCATCTAAACTACTTGTCCAAGGGCGGACTTCATCAAGTGTTGAGCCATTTTCTATGTTGCTGGGCGGACTTCACCCCATGTCTTGCCATTCCAAGGCGGACTTGGCTATAGTTTATGCCATCTTCACTTGTCCAAGGCTGGGCGGACTTTGCTTGAAGTCAAGCCATTGAAGGGCGGACTTCATACTCCTCCATGCCATTGTTTCTTCTGGCTGAAGCTCTTCTGACATTGACTTCTTCTTTCTCCATGCTGGTTGGACTCCACACTTAAGCAAATTCACCATGAATTTCAGTCTTCTCCATGAATTTTCCAGATTTCTTTATGAATTTCTCAGAATTTTCACCATTTTTTCTGTGATTTCTTGACTGCTTTTTCCAGATTATTCACCATTTTTCTGTGATTTTTCCAATGATTTTCCAGATTTTTAACATTTTTCAGAATCACCATGAATTCATAAAATTTCAAATCGATTTTCTGAGAGTTCTATTGAGTTTTTCGAACTTCTGAGTGGATTTTCGAAATCCAGACCCCTTTCCAAATATCGAAACTTTCTAAAAATAGAAACTTTTCCCAAAATAGCAACTTTCTAAAAATAGCCCCTAAAAAATAGGGATCTCAAAATTGCTCAAAAAGTGCCAAAAAAAAGTAGGTCCTAAAAAATAGGGGGCCAAAGTGAAAAAACCCTAAAAAGTAGGTGTCAGAATTGACTGAAACGACAGTCGATCTTCGTCTTTCGGGCCTCCTAAGCATGATGATGACGTTTGCACAATGATCAAGGCTCAAACTTTTTTACCGACTTGGGTGACCATTCAAAACTCAAACCCAAAAAACCCCCAAACGGAGACCAAACAAAAAAGAGACGCGCAACGGCAAAACCCTAAAAAGCAAACTACGAGGGTCCCCATTTGCAATGGGGCAAGGTGTGAATTAGGTCACAACAGGACTCCTGCCAGAACACATAATACCACATCTGCCACACAAACAAGCATGATACACCCCAGATACAACAGGGAGACAATTTGGAACATTAATTGAAACTATCAGAATCCATATCCAATACACAAATAAAATGCATTTATTATCAGTCCCCTTCAAATCATGTGAAAAAATGCATCAAAACACAAATTAGAGGGCTGTTATGATCATAGTTTTAAAAAATTGGTGATTTGTTCCAATAAGTTGCAACTCGACCTCAGAGCCAATTCAAACTTTGAAAAAATCATGAGTTCTTGATTTTAACGGTCAAACATGATCCATTGATCAAAAGATCATGATTATTTTCTCAAACTTTTCCTACATATTGCAATTTCAGATATCTATGATAATTTTTGCTGATTTTATCCCTAAACCAATTTTTCCCCCATTAATTGATAAAAAGAATTCTTTCGGTTTGACAATTTATTGCCAAGATTGATTCTCACTACTATGGTTAATAATTATCTCTTTAAAAAGCTTTTACCAACAGAATTTAGAAAAAAATGTCAGTCATTTTTCTATTCTATTTTTCACAATTCAATCTCAAAAAATTGATGATCATGAATCCAGCAATGCAGAATCATCTTGCAGCTTTGATTAAATAGTTCTGTATAGAGCTTTCCTTATAACTTATTACGTTTTATATTCTAACAAATCACCTCATGAAAGAGTTGACTTTAGTACATACTTTGGTACCTTCATTCTATACAAGATCATTGCTAAGAAGGACAGAATTATTTATCATTATTGTACCTTCCATCAAACATATATGCAAGTGCTAATGCAGCCATAAAGCGTGCCATTTTTGAGCCAGAAGATGAACAAAGGTGTACAAGAGCAGGAACTCCTCCCTCTTCAACAATTCGCCAAGCATTACCAGGATTGAATGCTAAATTCCATAGTGCACCAGCAGCAGTCTCATGCACATCCTGCCATCAGAAAACACACCATTAAGAGTCATTTAGATTTCCTGTCCATATAATAAGCATCCAAAATATAGTATGCAGAACAACAAAGGTCCAAACTGCCTCTGACACATTAATTACCAGAACCAGCTACTACTACAGTGTTATTTGGTTTGATTGCTTGCTAGTTTTATTTTCAAAAATTTTATGCCAGTTGTTGAGTTCCTTTCAGGACGCCTGATTAGCTATTGTGACTTATAAATTTTAGAATCCAAATGACTTAATTTGGTTATTAGTGGATATTAACATAATTTATATTTTCTTTCCTTTCAGCAGAGTAGGCTATATGCTGTACCTTTGTATATACTACAGTGATAACAAGAATAAAGGAGAAGTAGGAGCAAAATAACAATAAGGATCGCCTCCCAAGATTGATGAGAACAATTGAGGAAATAATGTTTTAGTATGATGTTGCTAAGGTTTCCTAGTAATCACTATGATGTTGAAGTATTCACATACACTTCAAGAATGCTAAAAGAACTTGCTCAATATGCTAGGGAAAACGATGTAGATTGTTCAGAGAATGTGAACAATTATAAGAGAGAATGAATAAATTGTAAGAGAGACTAAGATAGATACAAAATAAAAGGAATAGAGGGATGAATAGGAGTTGGGTAGTCATTTAGATGCACATTTTCTAAAACTGAGTTAACAATGGTGCCATGTCTAAATAAAATAAAATTGCAAGATGGTTATTTTTCAATTGGATCTTAATGACAAGATCAAGAAACTTGTGACAACAAACCAGGATTTAATAGGCATCAAAAAATTACGAACAACTCCTTGGTTGAAAATGTGAATAAAAAAGGATCAAAATGTTGGTAAGCAGCGATAAAAAGAATTTATCTTGGAGGTGTGTGGCATACCAGATAGTTAAACCAAGAAAATATTCAAGGGATTATATATATATATATATATATATACCTACAAAACTATTCATTCTTCATAAGTTACAGTATACTTGGGTTCTTAGCATGCCCTCTAGTGAAAGACTTTGAACATGAAGAACAAGTAGAAAAGCATACGCAACATGTTCGTGGTAAATTTTGACACTAGCTCCACATGGAATCGGAATTTAATTATTAATCCATCTGAGATTGATCTTGATTGGAATCAAATGATGAATCTCTAAAATTTGAATAACAGTCAATAAAGCTTAATTTGAGTTTCCTAATCACATGTGGATCAATATTCAAAATTGCTTTGTTTGGCACTCCATATACTAGAATCTTAGGACCTAGTAGCATATCAACTTTGATTATTTTATCACTCAAAGTGCAAGTTGTAAAATAGCTTCAACCCCAATAGTTGATTCTTGATTAATAAAAATATTCTATTTAGGAATGAATATTTTATTAGCAACTTGATTTCTCGATCCATTGAGTTGAAACCTATGATAGTTTCAACATCAATCGCTTTTGATTCTAATCTAGATGAACTCTTCTTAGATTTCAATCATGAAACTTGGGTAAAGAGATATCAGATAGGTTTCTCAACAGATTAATTTCTTTGTCTTTCTCGGGTAAAATCGTATCAAACTTTCAATATTTATTTCCATAAACCTGATTTTGGATGTTTAATTTTTCTGCTTCATCATTACAATTTTGTAATTCTGCTTTAAATGATTTGATTTCTTTCGATAAGACTATATTCTTTAGACATCTGTAAGAATAGCGCTTCTAGTGTGAGCACAGTAACGTTGTCTGATAACTCATCATCAAAACTAAACCACCAAAGACTCGCATCACCTCCAAAGCAGATCCCATAAACTTTGGATGTATGTCCTTTGTTGAAAACTTCCACTACTGTTGGAGTTTTTTAATGCTGAAAACTTCCACTAGCTAGGTTTTTAATATTACATCACTATTTTTAAGGTTCATCCTGGTCCCTTTTATTTTGATTGAAATTTTTAGTTTTTTTTCTTTGTAAAACATTATTTTAACAATCTTACATTTAACTAAGGAAACATTAAACAATCGTCAAGTTGATTTTGCTCAAGTCTCTTCTAATATTTCTCCTCAATTAAGTTGAGAAAAATTTACATGCCAAGTAAATGCGTAATTTTATTTGAACTGATCATTCTCCTTGTGATTTTAAGAGATATGGATTTATAACATGACTAATAGACCACTTTATGAATTAAGTGGGATCACTTGAAATTTTTATTTTTTGCCATTATTGTAATGTCCCTTCCTTAGGCATTTCTGATCTGAGCAGAGGTTGACCTATTACAAGGGTTCCCGTAGGTCAGCAATATGGATAGGGGACCCATTTTGGGGTTGTCAAACCTCGTCAGGAGCTTTCCAAGCCTTCAATTTGAGATTCAAAGGTTCAATTCAAGGTTATTTGGGAAATATTTAAGTTGTCTTTAATGGAATAGTGAAGGGGTGAATAGTAACTGAAAATTAGAAGGTTGAATAGTGAAAAATTCACCCCCTTGTGCCATGAAGCCTAGAGACATAACTTGAGGCTTTTAAAAACAACTTCAATGATCAAAAAGGAAGCCTCTTTCAAAACCCACGCCTAGCTTAAGGACATAAAGCAATTTCCTTAAAAGGGCTTAAAAAGTATTCATAATGCTAAGTCAAAAGGAAGCCTAAAAGGGGGCACTTTGGGGAAGAGTGAAAAATGTATAAAATGAGTTTGCGGCTGCCATTTCACACATCACAAGTTATAATTTTCAGAGCAGCTTGCAGGTTGGAGCTCAAGGAGGGTTTCTACATGCAGATTTGGCCTTCTAGGAACGAAAACTCTTGGGAGAAGGGAGTGTTGGACATAGCCCCAGCATTCTAGGAGGTAAAAACAGCATATTAAGGGTTTCTTATCAGTTTGGCAGCAAGTTTTGAGGAAGAATATTGCAGATCAGTCCATTTTGCGAGCAGGAATTTACATCAGATTGCATATCAGTCCTTTTAGAGGGTATTTCTACCATCTTACAGCAGTTGCACAGTCAGCCGCACCTCTGTTTGGCATTTGGGCTTCAAACTCTAAGTGCTAAGTGAAGATTTTGAAGATTTGGAGATGAGAATTTACCTACAGCAGTGGCACAACTCCTCTCACACCAGGAAACGAACTGGATAATCATTCTTAGAGCTGGGAGAATTCGAAATTGCAGTCATAGGGTTATATTAGACCTCAAATTTTATTTGCAGCCTTGTAAAAAGCCATTTCCTGGTCTATGGATGAATGGGTATGTTGCAGTTAGCCCATATCTATGTAATTTCAGTCTTTTAATTAATAGAATCATTGTATGCTTGGTTATTTTCCTTTATTAACATTGTACATGTCATGCAATTCGCATAAAACTCTAAAAAACAAAAAAAAATCAGAAAAAACTCAAAACACAAACAAAACAAAAACCTATTTTATATGCTGGTCAAAGACTTAAAGAAAAACCAAAAATCAGAACATTCAGATCAGATTGAGGAAGGAATCTTTCAGTGGTATCAAAACCGTGATCTTGCTAGCCTGTGGGCACTCTGTTCAGTCCTATGCATCCTAGAGAGGTCGGGCCGCATAGATATTACTCCCACAAGAGAGCACACAAACAGTTTGGGGTTGACACTAGCACTCCAAGTGCAGCTATGGGAGACACCCATTATGGCAGTAGAAGTCCCCATCAGGGGGAGAGACAAAATCCGCAAGAAGATCCTGATCGTGAGTTATTTAGGACTTTCGTTAATACACAACCACTGATTGTTCAGGCTTCAGACAGACTTCAGAATACCCTGGATAGGATGGATTTGGGTCAGCATAGGGATAGGCGTGGCAAACATGATAGACGTGAGAGGGCAAATAGGTCTGTTACAATTATAGGCAGTTGTGGGAGTAGCAGGGCTCCCTCATCGAGGGACAGTACTCTTGGTGCTCCTAGGCCTGAAAGGACTCATACACGCACAGCAGATGGGCCCATGTAGCCCCATTTTCCCCCTAGAGATGAGCCACCACTAGTTGACCCACTTGAGGGAGTGGAGTTTCAAGATACTCATATGGCAGCAAGTGATGAGTGGGCACGCCTTCCAAAGCATGTTAGGGATGCCTTTCCTCTACCCCAGTATTGTTTACAACATAGAGATAGCATGAGGAACCATGGTGATAGGGGGCCTAAACAACAGCATAATGGTGACCTCCATCAAGCTACCAATAAGCTCACTATATCTCCATTTGATGGTAGCGAGAAGATCACTGCTCGAGCTTGGGTGCACAAGCTTGACATCTACCTTTCACTTAAACCGATGTCGGAGGACGAGACCATCCAATTTGCAGTACTACACTTAGAGGGTGTGGCTTATGATTGGTGGCATCATGGTTTGGTTACCCAAAACCATAGGCTTATTCACTCTTACAGGGAGTTCACTAAGCGGTTGATTGCTAGATTTAACCGTACAGATGTTGAGTTGTACTATAGGGATTTAGCCCTACTGTGACAGACTAGACATGTTGAAACTTACATTAATGAGTTTCAACGCATTGTTGTTATGGTTCTTAAGATGCCAGATAGACACATGGTGATGTTTTTCATAGAGGGTTTACATGATAGGTTACGGGGTTTGGTCAAGGCTCTTAAGCCTAGGACTTTACATGAGGCCATTCAGATTGCCCTAGACCTTGATACTTCACCACCTCCTACTTCTTATCAGCAAAATGAGAAGTTTACCAAGGGCTCCAAGCCCTTCCAAAGATCTTCAACACAGCACAAGAATACACCACCTCCTCCCAGGATGGATCAGGAGACACGTAATGAGTTGAGAAGGAAGAAGCTATGCTTCACATGTAAGGAGCCTTGGGAGCCTAGACACTGATGCCTTGGGAAAGGCAAGGAACATCTCATTGAGGTTGTGTCTGATGTGGATGATGAGCATATACAGGATACAAATTCAGAGGGCAGCGATGGTGAGGATTTACAGGAGGCCCCACAGGTGGAGCTTGGAGTGGGTGACGCATTGGATGCATCGAAGCCTGTCATTGCTACCCTGTCAGGAGTCCCTAGATACCATCCCTTTCGTTTGAAGGGCGTGACTAATGGACAACGTGCAACTTGCCTTGTTGACAGTGGTGCCACGCACAATTTTATTGATGAGGGACTGGTTGCTAAGCGAGGATTGCAGGCAGAGGATTTCCCTGGTTTCAGTGTGATAGTGGCAGATGGATTTTCTATGAGGTGCACCAGGGTAGTTCCGCAGCTTAGTATACAATTGGGAGATTACACCTTGACCGATGATTTTTATGTGGTGGGTCCAGGTGACATTGATGCAGTGTTACACATCCAATGGTTACAGTCACTCGGCAGGTACATACAGGATTTTAAGAGGATGGAGCTAGAGTTTATAGTTGGTAGCAAGAAGGTGGTGTTGAAGGCACTCTCAAAGGGTGGACCCATGGTAGTTTCAACACATAGGATGGAGTCTATTTTCAGGCATGGGGATTTTGCTTGAGCGACACGATGTTTCATTTCATCCAAGTCACCTTCTTCAGATGATAGATCAACATTTCAGGTAAACAACCAGACAATGTTGGACGAGCACAGCGTGGTGTTTGGAGACCTTCCTTCCGTTAGACCTCCTGACCGTGGGTTTGAGCATGTGATAGAGTTGGAGGGCACCAAGCCCGTGATTATTGTCCCATGTCGTCATCCTAAGGCGCATAAGGAAGAGATAGAGAAGACCATCAGAGAATTATTGGACATGAGAGATTCATCAGGCCTAGTTCTAGCCCTTCGCTTCTTCTGTGGTGTTGGTGAAGAAGGATGGCACTATGCGCATGTGCATTGACTACCGTGCACTCGATAAGAAAACAATTAAGAATAGGTATTTGATTCCGCGCATAGATGAGTTATTAGATGAACTCCATGGGGCAGTGTATTTTTCGAAGGTTGATCTTCAATCAGGATACCATCAGATCCGTGTTCGTGAGGAGGATATCCATAAGACAGCATTCAGATGCCACTACGGACACTATGAGTTTTTAGTGATGCCATTCGGTCTCACTAACGCACCTGCTACGTTTCAGTCATGCATGAATCATGTGTTCAATAAGCAGCTACGTAAGTATGTACTTGTATTCTTTGATGACATTCTGATATACAACAGAACCTGGGAGGAGCACGAGGCATTTGGATGAGATTCTTGGTATTATGGAGGCTAAGTCTTTGTTTGCCAAAATGTCCAAATGTGAATATGGACTCACAGTGATATTATACTTAGGACATGTGATATATGCGGATGGAGTGAAGGTTCACCAAGATAAGATACAGGCAATGCTAGATTGGCCGCCACCTAGGAATGTTACAAAGTTGTGCAGTTTCCTAGGATTATGTGCATATTACAGGGGATTTGTTAAGGGGTATTCACAGTTAGCAGCTCCTTTGACAGATCTTACACGGAAGGGGGCTTTTATATGGACAGATGAGGCACAGAGGGTATTTGACAGGCTCAAGCAGGCAATGAGCACATGTCCAGTTTTAGCTCTTCCAGATTTCTCTCAGCCCTTTGTTCTAGAGTGTGATGCATCAAGAGGGGGCATAGGAGCGATACTTATGCAGAACCGCCATCCCATAGCATATGAGAGCAGGAAATTGAGGGATAATGAGAGATTGTACTCCACCTACGATAAAGAGATGCTCGCCATTATGCATGCCTTGGCGAAGTTTCAGCAATATTTGGTGGGTGGGAAGTTTGTGGTGAGAACTGACCACAATAGTCTAAAATACTTCTTGGAACAGAAAGAACTTAATGAGCACCAACAGAAGTGGGTTAGCAAGATTCAGGCATATGATTTTGACATCGAGTTTGTCAAGGGAAAGAAAAATGTTGTTGTTGATGCACTTTCCAGGAGGCCTTCAATTGTTGCCCTTTGTTCCATGAGTGAGATTTCAGCTGATTGGAAGTCTCAACTTTTGGTTGAGTATTCCAAAAATCAATTCACATGTGAGATTTTGGATGGACGGATCTACGATGACAAGTACATTGTGATTGATGATGTGATACACTACAAGGACAGAATCTATTTAGTTCCTGGATCGAAGCTTAAGGATAAAATTCTATGCGCCATCCATGATACACCACTAGCAAGACATCCAGGGTACTTCAAAACATACAAATAGGTGCGTGAGAGATTCTCATGGAAGGGTCTCAAGGATGATGTCCTACGCTATGTTCGTGAGTGTGTGACTTGTCAGCAGAACAAGTTAGAGCATACTTTCCCAACTAGGCTTCTGCAACCATTGCCTATTCCAGAGCAGAAGTGGGAAGGTATATCAATGGATTTTATTACTGGTCTTCTGAGAGTTCAAGGGAAGGACTGTATATGTGTGGTTGTTGATAGATTGACGAAGTATGCACACTTCTTTTTCTATTGCAACCGATTTCACTGCTTCATAGGTGGCAGAGTTATTCTTCTGTGAGGTATTTCGTCACCATGGACTCCCCAAGACCATTGTCAATGATCAGGATAGTAGATTCATGAGTATATTTTGGCAAGAGCTATTCCGACTTATGGGTAAAGAGTTGACCCCCAGCACCAATTACCCTCAGACTAATGGGCAAACGGAGATCGTCAACAAATGGGAGGAGGGATATTTGAGTAATTATGTTTTGGGTCAGCAAAGAGAATGGGTGTGTTGGTTATATTTGAGCAAGTATTGTTATAATACTACGAATGATATGTCTATTGGCATGACTCCGTTTCGAGCTTTATACAGCTATGATGCTCTATCATTTGTGGATTTGGTGATAGGTGATAGCAGAGCGCCTAGAGCTCAAGAGTGGCTTCAAGATAATCAAGATATCCTTAAGGCACTTAAGGATAACATTCAACAAGCATAGAATCAGCAGAAGCTTTATGCTGATCGGCATAGAATTGAGAGGACCTTTGAGGTTGGTGATATGGTTTTTCTACGTCTACAGCCCTATAGGCAGAGTACACTCAAGAGAAGTGGGGCTGAAAAGCTCAAGCCTAGATTTCATGGACCATACAGAGTTCTCTCAAGGATTGGGGAGGTTGCTTATGAGCTGGAGATACCCTTAGAGAGCAAGATACATAATGTTTTTCATGTGTCTTGTTTGAAGAAGGCTTTAGGGCAGCATGTTACTTCATCGCCAGATTTTCCCGCCTTGGATGAGGAGGGCTGGTTGATACTAATTCCTGCAGAGATTCTTGATATGAGGGAGAGGAGATTGAGGAATAGAGTTATCAAAGAAGATTTGGTGCGATGGACGAACTTGCCATTGGAGGATGCCACATGGGAAGGAGAGATAATACTTTACCATCCAGCTTTGCAGTTGCTTTGGGGGCAAGCAATCCCGGGAAGGGAGGATTGTAATGTCCCTTCCTTAGGCGTTTCTGATTTGAGCAGAGGTTGACCTATTACTAGGGTTCTCGTAGGTCAGCAGTATGGATAGGGGACCCATTTTGGGGTTGTTGAACCTCGTGAGCTTTCCAAGCCTTCAGTTTGAGATTCAAAGGTTCAATTCAAGGTTATTTGGGAAATATTTAAGTTGTTTCTAATGGAATAGTGAAGGGGTGAATAGTAACTAAAAATTAGAAGGTTGAATAGTGAAAAATTCACCCCCTTGTGCCATGAAGCCTAGAGACATAACTTGAGGCTTTTAAAAACAACTTCAATGATCAAAAAGGGAAGCCTCTTTCAAAACCCACGCCTAGCTTAGGGAGATAAAGCAATTTCCTTAAAAGGACTTAAAAAGTATTCATAATGCTAAGTCAAAAGGAACCCTAAAAGGGGGCACTTTGGGGAATAGTGAAAAGTGTATAAAATGAGTTTGAGGCTGCCATTTCACACATCACAAGTTATAATTTTCAGAGCAGCTTGCAGGTTGGAGCTCAAGGAGGGTTTCTACATGCAGATTTGGCCTTCTAGGAACGAAAACTCTTGGGAGAATGGAGTGTTGGACGTAGCCCCAGCATTCTAGGAAGTAAAAACAGCATATTAAGGGTTTCTTATCAGTTTGGCAGCAAGTTTTGAGGAAGAATATTGCAAATCAGTCCATTTTGCGAGCAGGAATTTACATCAGATTGCATATCAGTCCTTTTAGAGGGCATTTCTACCATCTTGCAGCAGTTGCACAGTCAACCGCACCTCTGTTTGGCATTTGGGCTTCAAACCCTAAGTGCTAAGTGAAGTTTTTGAAGATTTGGAGCTGAGAATTTACCTACAGCAGTGGCACAACTCCTCTCACACCTGGAAACAAACTGGGTAGTCATTCTTAGAGCAAGGAAAGTTCAAAATTGTTGTCACAGGGTTATATTAGACCTGAGATTTTATTTGCAGCCTTGTCAAAAGCCATTTCCCGGTCTATGGATGAATGGGTATGTTGCAGTTAGCCCATATCTATGTAATTTTAGTCTTTCAATTAATAGAATCATTGTATGCTTGGTTATTTTCCTTTATCAGCATTGTACAAGTCATGCAATTCGCATAAAACTCCAAAAAACACAAAAGATCAGAAAAAACACAACACACAAACAAAACAAAAACCTATTCTATACGCTAGTCAAAGACTTCAAGAAAAACCAAAAATTAGAACATTCAGATCAGATTGAGGAAGGAATCTTTCAATTATACAAAGCACTTTTGTGCAATTCTCAATTAATTTTTATTTGATTTTCATAAAATATATCATTTAATTGATTTCCATAAAATTCGTTATCGCAGTGAAGGACTATAGGTTGTGTCTCCAGTATTCCCGTCCTTGTTAGTGTGCTACACAACCATATCACCTCATAAACAACTCCTCCTATGGCATAATACCCTGCCTCGATGGAAGACCAAGCAATTGTGCTTTGCTTCTTACTTCCCCACAAAACCAAACCAAATCTCAAAAAGAATACAAATTCAGAAGTGGATTTCCTATCATCCAAGGATCCTACATAGTTGGCATTTGCATATCCAATCAAGAAGAATTAATCATCTTCTTATACTCCAAGCCATACACCAAAGAACAACAAACAAACCTCAACATCCACTTTGCTGCCTTCAAATGACATTCCTTGGTATAAGTATAAGTAATGTAAATAAGACTCCCAATCAACCAATGATAAAGAGTAACATTCACTTGAGGTGATGAATTTTAGAGAGATAATTGCAAACTTCCCTTTGTAGGTGTAGATATGAGCTTGCAATCTATCATCTAAAATTTCTCAAGCTATGGCTTGGATTATTTCATCTCAGTCACAAAAATCTAATTCTTTGATTGCCACACCTATATCCAAAGAGAGTCAAGCTATCACCTCACAAACAATTCTCGTGGCATAATTCTCTGCCTCAATGGAAGATCAAGCAATTGTGGTTTGCTTCTTAGTTCCCAAAGAAACCAAACTAGAACCCCAAAAGAATACAAATCCAAAAGAGGATTTCTTGTCATCCAAGGACCATGCATAGTCTACATTTGAGTATCCAATCATTCCTCTTATACTTCAGGCCATACACCAAAGTACCACAAACAAACATCAACACTCACTTTGGTACCTTCCAATGACATTCCTTAGGTTCCTACATGAAACTCGAACGATGGTTGATAGCATAGTTGGTATCTAGCTTAGTATAGACCAAGTAAATGTAGCATTCGCTTTAAGGGATGAATCTATGTGAGATAGCTGCAAATTTTCCCCTATGGTTGTAGATATGAGCTTGCAATCTATCTTATGGAATTTGTCAAGCAATAGCTTCGAGTATTTCACCTAAGTCACAAAGATATGATTCTTTGACTGCCAGACCTCTTGTCCAAGAGAATAGTGAAATAGCCTAAGATTTATCATGTCAAACAAACTTTTGAGATCATTCTTTGTTGCTTCCATCATATGTTCCGAGCTGTGAATAATGACTAAGTTGTTGACATATACAACTGAGATCACAACCTCACCCTCTTGATCCTTGAGGTAGAGTTTCGAATCATATGGATTCTTGGAGAAACCTTTGTCATAGGAGATGCTCATCAATCTGCATATGCCAATCTTTGGCATCCTACATTAGACTGTAAAGATATTTAGCAAGTGCACACGCATGCACTTGGCCTACTGTGGCAAACCCCTCTAGCTAGATCATGTAGACTTATTCCTTGAGATCTCCATTGAAGGACTCTTTAAGTTTACATCCATCTAATGTACCTACCACCCAAATAGTGTTGCATAGCACGAACCATTCTAATAGTCTTAGTCCTCACAATGAATCCTTTCCATTTGTGTGAAGCCTTTTCCTACAAATCATGCCTTATACTTGTAAATGCTCCCACCCTCCCTATATTTCATCTTAAAAACCCATTTGCATCCAATGGCTTTCTTTCCGGGAGGAAGATCAAAGAGTTGCCATGTATTATTCTTCATTAATACCAAATACTCAAGATCAATGACATTTTACCATGACCTTGCCACGAGCACTTGAACCGTTGCAAGTTCTAAATTTTAAATAATAGTGGACATGGGGGCTAGATTTACCTCTCCACATGTTTTGTTGCTAATCCTCAATCTTGAAGTTTAAATGTTTGGAACTCCATTCAACTTCACATCTTTTTTGGTATCAATATACCACTTAAGTACCCATTACAAATAGTTGGGCAAGTCTTCATCACCAACATTTTCTTCTTCTTTACATTCAATATCGCAATCTTCTCCTACTTGTTGCATGATGTGAGGTGAAGTGTCTAGAGCAAGATGTTGTGAGAAAGATGTGTCAGGCCCACCTTTTTCATCCAAACCACATCTCTACTTATGTAGAACTCCATATCAAAATCCATGATTTGATATCCGTTTAACTCAAAACTATATCCAATAAAGATACATTTCAATGACCTCTCATCCAAACACTTGTAGGTGTGCAATGGAGGGCTTATAGTCGGTCCATGACTCTTTAGTTGTGATACCATCAAGTGCTTTTAGGAGCACAATTCAACAAGAAAACAATTGTGTGGACTACTTAGCCCAAAATGCAAGGCGAAGTTTCGAATATTTTAACTTATACTTACCATATCAATGATGGTACAACTACGCCTTTATACAATAACATTTTGTTTAGGCATGATGTTGTGGTCAACTACCATCTAATGTTCTACTCCTTGAGTAAGGAGGTGAAGTCTTAGCTACAATATATTTCCCCATTAATCTAAGAGAACATGAATGTGGAAACCAATGGATCATTAAACAAGAATTTTGAATTCCTTAAACTACTCTAGAGCTTGATCATCACATCATTCGAATGTGATCATCCACAAAGACCTAAATATATTTGAAGCCAATGGGGTTGAGCACCATGGGTCTACACAGAATATTGTGCAACAAATCCAAAGGATTAATTTATCTCATCACTAGAATGAAAAGCAACATAATATTGGTTAATGGCAAGACAATTGGAATAGAGGTCAACAATCTTTTAAAAGGTGAGAAGACCTCTCACTTTATCATGTTGACAAAGTGCTACCAAATAGTCGACACTAAGGTGATTGCCAAAGAAATGTACAATACCACGATGAGGGATTTATTGTCATGCATGACATCATCAAGCTGAAACATCTTCCCAACTCTAGAGACGTGCAATGATGAAAGCATTCCAAGATTTGCCTCAAATGAGACAGAAGTTGGTGTCATGTTGATGGTTGAACTTCATTTTGAGATCATGCCAGTAGCTAATTGAGATAGTAGGTTATTTGCGAGCCCAAATACAAAGAGAACCTTTGTAAGTTAGAAAGTATGTGTGTAGAGATGTAGGGAGATATCACCAATGCTTTTGACATCATAGGTAGTATCATCACCAAGAGTCACTTTCCTATTAGACAAGAAATAAACCAAGGAAACATACCATTCATTCTATCCAATCATGTGTCTAGAGGCACCAAAATCTACATACCACATTGATTGACAAGAGGAGAATAATTTGTGTGTCTTAGTACGATAGACATAGTCCTCCTCTATAGAATAATCTGCCTCAACAAGATTGCCATGTTGCTTGTGTGACCTATTTTCCATTGGGGAATTTCCTTGTCCCCATGAGATGACCATTGCAACTTCCAATTTGACCATTGTGTGGGAGTTGCACAAGCACTCCTAGAGCACATATCCCTTCTTACAATAGATGAACTGCTTCTTTTGTAGGTGAGTGTGGTTCTCCTACTAATATTGTCTAAAGGAACCACACTGATTAACAAGTTTTTTGCCTTTTAAGTCATTCCAAGTACCTGATTCTCCATGTTTATCTATTCTTGGATTGCTCACTCTTATTGATGCATGTTGATAGTTCCACAATTGTGAGCTTCTTGCTAGCCACATTCACACATGTGATGAACACTTTGTAGAAAGAGGCAATGTACTCAAGACAATGGGTACACAAGAGTCATTTGTGATGGATGCACTAAGCCTTGTAGAGATATTCACAATCAGCTACTCTTTGGAAAAGGACCTCCACTTTCTCACCATTCTACATTTTCAAGCAAATGGAGCTGGCTTTGGAGATAGAGAATCTGATTTTATTGTGGTTCAAATGAAACTTGACCTCCTTTGAAATGCTAAACTATATGATCAATTGTGCTTTTTGATAAGCCTTGTGACATTTATGCTGTGTGTCAAAATTGGTGGCATATTGAGTGACAATATCATTTACTATTCCCCACAGACCCTCAAATTCAAGATGAGTTTGGACCTTTGTTTTCCAGGCAAAATATTTATCTCCTCTCAGCAATGGAACAGTTTAAAAAAAAAAAGTTCTTCAAAATTTCCTTCAATCAAGGAAACTAACAAAATGACTTGATTCTACACTGTTGATTCTGTCACTTGCCTCTAGCAGTGACAGGAACACCACCTTTTGCAAATGTTATTGTCTTCTACATCCACCTCATTACTGTCATCTATCTTTCACTTTCATGATGTGTGTGGCAATGAGTGTCAAAAATCAGGTATTCCGGCAGTCTATGCAAGACCAGGTAATCAAAACTCAATGGTCCTATTTCTCATAAGACATCTCAGAAGGCAAAATAGAAACCATACTCCAATGGCTCGGATCAGGCATACCTCACACTGTCTTCTCACATGGAACTTGCTTCCCATGTACAATGTCAACACTCGACTGCAACGAGGCTTGGCATCCATCTTTTTGTTTTTTTTTTTCAGTTAACTTTTCATGTACCCATCACTTTATCACCCCTTCATGTTTTAATCCTTACCTATCCACTTTTAATTTTTCATTCTTTATTTTCACCCACATTTCACTCACGTTAACATATTAAGACTTCTCAACTTTTACTTTTTTTCATCCTCCCATAAAGTGGACTTTTGTTCTCTTTCGCAGTAAGTGAATTCTTATCTTATTTTCTACCAGGTTCAACTATGCACTTCCATTCTCTCAGGTTGTGCATATCACTAGAAATCTTCTGAGATGCTCTCATCCATGTTTATTTCAATGAATCTCTACTTATGCCCTCCTATAGTCATGCCTCTTGCAAGATTCCACTGTGGCATTTAGATATCACTCCCCACAATCCCCCCCACCCTATGCAAACCATCTAAAAACCTGTTTACATAGTGCCACTTGAAGTTTCCATCATCAGAGGAATGTTCCTCTTTGTTCTGCCTGAATCCTTATTGGATCTGCCTCTCAAATCCACACTACTGTTCCAATACCAGATGATGGAGAAGGCTTTGCACTGGATTGTATTATTGAATTATTGGATATACAAAGGAGAAGCTGTTGATATAGTTAAAATAAGTATATCCAAGCAAAGTGTTCAACCAACAACACTGTGTGAGATATGTTAACAATGAATAGTGATGTGATAGGCTATTTAGCATAAAGGAATTGAAGGTTAAACTTAAGCTTCAATATCATGTCAGATTAGCTTCTCTATTGTCCTTGAGATCTGCTTAAACCCTTCCAAGATGACAAAAACAAGACTCATAGCAAATTTACTGTATTAGCACTCCATAGCAATACTATACAGCCACATACAATAAACAGCAGATAGAAACGCATACACACAGACAAAATAAGAAGGCACAAGGAGTGCACCAATTATCACTTAAGCATATGAAAAATAATGATAGATAGCACAATATCCCCATTTATTCATACACAAGCATTGGCCTTCTTGAACATGCCCTGTATACATTGATAGGCAAAACGATGCTGAGTTGTGGTTTGAGTTTTGTGTGTTGTAAGAATACCCATTATGCTACATATTCCACATAGGAGATATATAACACTGAGTTTGTTAAAAAGACCATGATTACAAGCAAAGTTCTTCCTTCTTCATAATGGTGGTGCAAGCATTTGTTTTCTTTCTTGGGTGTTACACAAAGACATTCAAAATATGTGATTCTAAATATATTTGTAAAAACTGCCATTGCGACTTTCATATTGTGAGTACAAAGATAATGTATTGGGGTTCCTATGTACAATTTCACATGTTATATGCAATGGAGGAATAGAGTGAGGGTTATTTGTGTTCCATAGTAAACCCAGGTTATTGTCAAATTATACTACCACATTAGACTGGAGTATGCTTTGTAAACAATATTTGTAACTCGTCCAATAGCTCTATTCATAATACCGACCCCTATAACATCCCATCCCTCCTTTTCTACAATTGGTTCTAGGGCTTCTATGGATGTTAGTTTTGTTGCTTCTTGTTGCTGTTTCCATTAGATCATATGCAGTAGTTTTAGAGTGAATGAGACAATAGTCTTTCACAGAAAGCAAAAAATGCATAAATTCATTCAAAAAAGCTTATTAATTTCAATCTAAAACTCAATTTTATCAAGTAAAACTGGTGCTATGAATTCATGGAAATTCCAAAGACTTACTTTCTAAAGTTTTAGTACTCAGATTAAGAAATAAAAGGGAAAGAACCTAAAAATCGGAAAGCCTTTGTCTATCACATAAAAGTAACTCTATGAATTAACTGTCTCTCCAATGCCCCTCAAGATAATTATGGGAGACCCATCCACTCAAGATACTCGATATTTGAATGAAATTTAGCATGCCATGTGCCATGTACAGACTTTACAATGTCTTGACCAAATTGGAAATCATTAAACACTTTTTCCTATATTTTCTGGAATTCATTTTCCATTGTCCTGGGATATATTGCTTCTAATTAATGTCCATCATATCTAAGACAACATACCATGTCTTATTCTTCAAATCCAAAGTTGACTTTTTCTAATACCCTGAATTCACAAATCCACAGTTGATTTTTTCTAATCCTATGAATCCACATGAAATAAAGATAAGCAGCAATCTACATGTTTGGAGCAATTCATATTTCCTTCAGAAAATGTTAAAGAGGAAAATTTGAAATACTGGAAACAGATAAAGATATTCACTTTGTGGATGATATTATTTCAATTTGTCAAAAAACCTCCAACAACTTAGGCATGACTTTATGTCAGAACTTGCAACCATTCTTGTAATCATTTCTTTGCAATGCAGCAGCTGCTTTTACAGCCAAGAAAGACACGTCTTAAAAAGGCAGAGGACATCCTGATTTTGCTGATTCATTTGCCGTACATGCTCCCCATGAAGTGGGAAAAATATCCATCAAAAACCATGGAATCAGAATGGCAAACAAAGAGCCTTCTTGGCCTTTCTCTTACAATTCCTGCTACATTCACAGGCTCCATATATTCCCATAAAATTACCCAAGGGCTTAACAAACAGCTAGTCTTTCTCTTAAAATTCCTGCTATCTTCAAAGGCTCCATATATTCCCATAAAATTAACCTGACAGTGGATGAAATGCTTGACATGATGAAAAATCCCCCTCTAAAATGAAACTTGGAAATTGTTTTAAATTAGGACACTGTCTGCACTCTGTGTTGTCAGACTTTCCATTTAGATTCAAGATGGATGAAATCAGGGTCAGTACCACTGGTCAAGCATACAGAAGCCAAAAAGAGTAAACAAGAGTCCATGGCAAACTTGCCAAGAAAACAAACAAGGGTTAAAACCCGCCTTAATGTGGACTGAGGTCTGCCCTTTAAGGCACTTAAATAGTGTTGTCTATTATGTCACCTGATATGTTCCTAAATGATATGCAGTATATTTCGACCCCTACAAGGATCTTATAAAACTGTAGTATGGACTTAAATTCCAATAATAACCGTGTATGCTTAACTAAGCACAAGTACTTTTTTTTATCTCTTTTCTTTATAATCGTCCAGATCACTAAAACAAAAACAATAATAATCTTTTCTCTGCTACATAGGTTAGCAGAGGCTCTAAGGGATGTACTCAATTTCCTCCTTGGACTGTCCACCTAGCCCCCTCAGCCCTGTTGACTCTCGTATAAGAATTCATAGTTTATGCTTGGCCCTTTCATGCTGAAAGACTACAATGTTGTTGGTTCTTCGTGACACAATCATGGATGGAGTGTCCCGAGAAAAAATTGTCTTAACACAGAATAGTAGAGCAACTCCACATTGATTCAATACCACAGAAAAATTACAATATGGCTCACTGGCCTGCCGCATGCATATTACAATATGTTAAAGATAAAGCAATTGGACGCACATTCTATTGGAAATCTCAGCTTCTAAAATATTCTACTTCTAGGGTTGTTGATAATCTT
The DNA here is from genome assembly GCA_007258455.2 of Sequoia sempervirens. NCBI lineage: Eukaryota > Viridiplantae > Streptophyta > Pinopsida > Cupressales > Cupressaceae > Sequoia > Sequoia sempervirens. Next base: position 573,907,800 of record VDFB02193867.1, on the reverse strand, counting down.
CTCCAAGAGGTTTGTATATAGCAGTTCCATACTTGAGGAAAGATCTTTGTCGGCTGCAAGAGGTTCCCCAAAGAAATGTGTAGGTCGGCCTAAATCTAGTGATGAAGGTCCGAAAATTAATGAAACTCAATGCAGTTCCAATTGAAGGTTTCTCCAATCCCATACTACCTTGTGATATGTTTATTTGAATGCTGCAAGTCATGAGAAGGGGTCACAAACTTTGTGCATTGAACTGAGTGGTGACTATTATGAATTGTAAACCCGATGTTGCTTCTGAAAACGATAACTACATACAAACTAATTGAAATCTCCAAAAAATCTGGATACAATGTGTGTGATCTATTACAGAGTTTTAATTCACTGCCACCAACTAAAATGAGATTATGCAATGGAATGCAATGCATTGTATTGACACTCCTACTAATTGAAACAAAAGAAAAGAAATATTTTTTGGTTGATGCAAGATTGCCTTTCAACCTAGGATGCTTCTGCATCAAACACTTGAGGTTATTTGAAAAGTGAGTCACTCACTTTGTTAAGGCTAGAGGGAATCCAAGGCAATCCACCTCAACCCTTGAAATCCATGATGAATCTTCTACCGGCCTTCGTTTCCACTTAACCAAGTATTCTTCATATTGCTTGTTTTTGGTGTTACACCCAATTTGTTGTCCAAAATCTGCTCTACCTAGTTCTATTGTTGATGTGGTATCTATGCTTCAGAGTGAACTTCTACAGTGTTGTCACTTGATCGATCTTCATGGTACTCATAGAGATCTACAAAAATGAATATTGCTGATATAGCAAATGCCTCTGGTAACTCAACCTCATAGGCATTTCCTGAATCAAATTTTCTAAGAATCTTACATCAGAGTGAACTTCTACAGTGTTGTCACCTTATGGATCTTCATGGTACTCATAAAGATCTACAAAAATGAATATTGGTGATATACCAAATGCCTCTGGTAACTCAACCTCATAGGCATTTCCTAAATCAAATTTCCTAAGAATCTTACAAGGGCCAAACTTCCTCATCTTCAGCTTGTTGTATGTGCCTACTGGAAATCTTTCTTTTCAAAGGTATATCATGACTTTGTCTCCAACAGCAAACTCCTTATGTCTCTTCTTTTCATCTACTTGTTCTTTGTAGTTGTTGTTCATTGTCTTCAAGTGTTTCCAGACCTAGGTGTGTCCTATTTCCACGTATCCTACAAATTCCTTTGTTTTTGCAATTCTCTAGTCTCCCATCCTGATGTCTTTTAGTCCTGTTAACCCTCTAGGTTGCAATTTGTTCACAATTTCAAATGGCATCTTTCTTGTACTTTTCTTTACTAATTTGTTGTATGCAAATTCTACTTGTGCTAGAATTATATCCCAAAATCCTGGCTTATCTCCTACTAAGCATCGCAACAAGTTGCCTAGGCTCTTATCAACCACTTCTATTGGCCCATCAATCTATGGGTGATATGCTGAATTGAATTGTAGATATGTTTTCATTTTTTTCCATGTCTTCTAGAAATGACCTATGAACATTGTATCTCTATTTGAAGAAACCATACTCCATGATAATCCATGCAACCTCACAATCTCCTTGAAAAATAGGTCAACAATGTGTACAACATCATGTATCTTCTTACAAGGAACCAGCTGTCCCATCTTAGAAAATTTGCCTACCACAGCAAATATAGAATCATGTTCTCTTTATTTTTTTGGCAACCCCAATATGAAATGCATGCTTATATGCTCCCAAGGTTTCTATGGTATTGCTAAAAGTTGATATAATGCAATATTTTGACTACTCCCTTTTGCAGTTTGATAAGTTCTAAAACCTTGAACAAGATTTCTAACATACATACACATTTGATGCCAAAAAAAATATTCACTTACCAAAGCCATGGGCTTATCAATGCCAAAATGGCTTGCAAATCCACCACTACGTTTCTCTTTGATCAACTTTTCCCTCATTGACCTTCTAGGACTGCATAATTGACTTCCTTTGAATAGCATGCCATCTTGAATGAAGTAATACAGCCATTTACTTCTATCTATTGTAACCGGTTCTCTACTTGCTCTCCAAGCTTCCGTGAAATCTAGGTCATCCCCATACATGAGTTTGAGTTCTTCGAACCCCATCACTGCTACCCTCATTTATGTCAACAAGTTTTGTCTTCTACTCAATGCATCTACAACCTTGTTTGATTTGTCACTTATATGTTTCAACACACATGAACTCTACCCATCTCATATGTCTTTGATTCAACTTTCCTTGACTACTCAAATACTATAAGGCTTGATGATCAATTGTATAACACAAATTCCTTAAGCAATAGATATTCTCTCCAATTCTTCAAGGCTTGAACTATGGCATAGAACTATTGATAATAGAGTGAGTATTGCTTCCTTGTATCATTCAATTTTTTCACTAAAATAAGCTATTGATCTTCCTTCTTGACTCAACACTACTCCTATCGCATTTCCATTAACGTCACAATCAACCTGAAATACTTTGTGAAAATTAGGCAATGCTAGTTGGCTATTTTGTTACCTTTTGCTCCAATAGTTCAAAACTCTTTTGTGCTCTTGGTGTACATCTTAATTCCAATCTCCCCTCATTGTTTTTGTTAGGGGTGTGCAAACGGCAATGAAATTCCTGATGAACTTCCTATAGAAACTTGACAATCCATGAAAAGATCCATCTTCAATCCTTCCACCAAAACGACAAAACCCAAATATACTAGCTTTGTCTTTATGAAACTAAATTTTTTTATGTTTATCAAAAGTCGCTTCTCTCAATCTCTAAAATATTCGCCTAAGGTGCCACAAATTCTCTTCTTTGGTCTTGCTAAAAATCAAATTATCATACAAGTAGACAATAACAAACTTACCTAAAAATTTCTTCAATGCCTTATTAATTAGTCTCATGAATGTACTTGGTGTGTTAGGTAACCCAAAAGGCATGACTTACCACTCATACAAGCCCTTATTTGTCTTGAACACAATCTTCCATTCATCACCCTCTATGATCCTAATTTGATAAAATCCACTTTTTAGATCAATCTTTATGAAATACTCTACGCCACTCAAACAATCCATGATGTCATCCATCCTCAACAATGGAAACTTGTACTTGATAGTGATCTTATTAATAGCTCTTTGGTGTTAATAATGTTAGTACCGCATATGAGCTTAAACTTTCTTTGATTAACCCTTTCCTCAACAACTCATGTATCTATTGATTTAGCTCCACATTTTCTATTGGTGTCATCCTAACTACTAGTTTGTTTGGCAAACTAGCTCCTAATATGAGGTCCATCTAATGACTGATGCTTCAGAATGGTTGCAATCCTTTTGGCACATTATTCGACAAAATAACTTGGTATTCCATCAACAATTCAATTACTTCCTTTTGTAGTGGTTCTTCACTTGCATGGTGTTCACTCTACTCTAAGTTCTACACTTACTTGGAATCAATGCAAAGCACGTGTTCTCATGTCTCAATCCATCCAAAAATTCCCATCCACCTACCAATCAGAATCTAGCATTACCAAATACTTCACTTCTACTCTCTTTTTCCAAAGGTATAAGGATATGCTTTTTGCCATTTGAGATCACAATGTAGGTATTCTTTCTTCCATCATGAATCATCTTTCGATCATATTGCCGTGGTCTTCCCAATGATATGACATACATCCATTGGCATAATATCACACGACACTTCATCATTGTATGATCCTATGTGGAATTTCACCAAACACTGTTCTCTTACAAGTATCTTATGTTCATGTTGAATCCATGAGATAATATATGGATTTGGATGTCTTACCCTTTACAACTTCAACTTATTCGTCGTTTCATGTGAAACCAAATTGTCAGTACTACCACTATCAATGATAATTTGTAATGTCCCCTTCTAATTAACCTTCCGTGATTCAATGGATTAGCCTATTACGTCGACCCTCGTAGGCTAATGGTTCTGGTTAGAGGGTCACCTATTTGGGCACCTGGTCGATAAAATGCAGTGTTGGTATCCAGAGTATGGTGACGTGGTGAAATTGCACGTTTGGCGTGTTATGGGAGCTTAAAATATTGATCTTCACCATTATTTCACCTTCTCAGGCTTTGGGGACCATGTGTCTATTAGTTCAGGGGGCATTTTCTATTTTTCAGTTACTATTCATCACTAAAGTGAAAAAAAGACATAACTTAAATGAATAGTGATTTTTAATGAATAGTGTTTTTCAAAGTGAAATCATAAAAGAGCTTGAGAAAAGTTGACCTCTTCATGTTATGAGTTATTTTGTTTGCTTGAGCTTGTGAAGTGGAGATTGTGGAAGAGAGAAACTAGGGTTTCTTGATTTCAGCAGTGGGGAAGTCTGGTTGGGCTTCGTTTCTTCGAATTTGTGCTTCTTGAGGGTGTGAAAGACCACTTTAAAGATGCAGATCTGAGTTTAAGTGATTCGTTTGGAGCTACATTTTGCCGATTACACATTGTTGGAGTCATTTCTTGGAAGGGTTGGTGTTGCTAGTGCCTCCATTCGCATTTTAGAAGAAGTTGCTTGCCTTTTTGAAGATTGTTGGAGCTGATCCATTCACCTACAGCCAGCCGCCTTGAGTTGAGGGTTTCTTCATCATCAAGTAAGGAAAACGCCTTTCCTTTGTGGCTGCATTCTTTCCTAAAGTGGGCGCCCTCATCACTAGAGGCTATTCCAACAAGATTTCGGTAGGAGAAGTTCGTATGTCAATTCGTATGAGCATTTTTATATGGACGGGTACTGTAGCAAACACTATTCACAGTGTTGTTTTGGCTGTAAGTAATTATATGGATGTAAATTGTATCTTGTTTCGAAATGTATGAAAGCTATGCAACTTAGGCACTCTCTCATGTAATGAAAAAGCCTCTTAACTTTCATATCGAGTTTCTTTTTAAAATTATCATTGAAGTTTAGTTTATTTGAGTACTCTATATGCATTTGCTTGTAAAAAAAATCATTAGTATCATTGGCATCAAACTTCAAAAACACAAAAACAAGAAAAGCAGGATACAAAACCAAAAATCAGACCTACAAACCAAGTGAAATCATCGCAGCAGTGAGCTCGGCTCATCACATAACTTTTCAACACTTACTTCCTAATCTGCATATTGTTCTAAACAAAATTTTCCTTTGTGTTTGTTCCTTAGGTGTTTATGTTTGCAAAAAAGCTCTTCTCATTACTAATGATTCACCCTTCTTTGGTTTTCCTATTGAACTTGATGATCCAATAGGTCTTCCACGTATCCTACTCTTGCACTATACTTTGTTCTTTTGCTTTCCTAATTATTATGTCTTGCATATGACTTTCCTTATCTACTTCCTCTTCCTTTATGCATGTGTTCAAATCTCTTGTTCAACTTTTCCTCAACTTTCAAAACAATCTAATATGCTTCTTCAACATCCTTACCAAACTCAATTCTTCTCGAATGCTTGTTCTTAGTCCAATTGTGTATTGTACAACTTTCTCTTTGCTAGCTTCATTATGCCCAATTCTAACAATCATCTTATGAAATTCTTTAGTGTACTCCTTCATTGACTTTTTCTTTTACCTTAGCTTTTGCAAACTCTTCAACAATTATACCTCATAATCAATGGGTATGAATTGATTTTTCAATTTTGTCACCATCCTATCCCATTTTGTGATCATTCCCTTTCCTCTCCTATTCCTTTCCACTTGATTTTGCAAATCTCACATTTTTGGGTCTTCAATTTCTTCATACTCAAAGCATTCTTCCATGTCATTTATCCAAACAATCAATTCCTCAAGATTTAAATCACCTGTATAGTTAGAAATCTCAATTCTAGGTCTCTTACCAATCTTGGAAATGGCTTTCAACATTTTGATCTGATTTGACTCTTCTTTTTCTAGTGTTTCTTCGTTATGATCTATAGTTTGAGCTCCTAATTCATTATCATCACTTTCATCCTCATGTCTAGGGTTGAGACCCCTTCTATCTTCTTCCATAGCATCCAATCGAACTTTCATTGTTCTCATCAATCTGACATTTCTTCCATTCTCCCAACAAAAATGGTTAGGCCAAGCACTCTTCTTGGTGCCATCTTTCATTGGATCTAGTGCAACTGCCTCAATTTGGCAATTTGCCTACAAGATTGCAACTACCTCTCAATCAACACTCTATTGACAACTTTTCTCAAGCTACCTCAACCCGGTGATCTATTCACAAATGGATTTGTTGGATGTCTTCCCTCCCAAAAGATTTGGAATACCACTTGATGCAATCACAAATAGAGAGTCCTAATTGAGGATTGCCTAACTATCTGAGTTAACACAATGGAATTAACACAGAATAGAAGAGCAACTCCACATTGGTAAAATATCATAGAAGAATTACAATATCGCTAATTGGCCTACCCCATGCATATTACAATATGTTAAAGATATAGCAATTGAGTGCATGTTCTATTGGAAAACTCGACTTATGAAATATTCTACTTCTAGGATTGTTGTTGATAATCTTCTCCAAGACGTGTTTATATAACAGTTCCATGCTTCAAGAATGATCTTCGTTGGCTGTAAGAGGTTCCTAAAGAAACGCATAGGTTGACCTAAATCTAGCGATGAAGCTCCAAGAATTAATGAAGCTCGATGTGGTTCCAATTGATGGTTCCTCCAATCCCATACTGCTTTGTCTTATGTTCTTTGAACGCCGCAAGTCACGAAAAGGTGTCACAAATTTTGCATGTTGAACTGAGAACTGACTATTCTCAATTGTGAACCCAATACCGCTTCTGGAAATGATAACTACCTGCAAACTGATTGAGATCTCATGAAATCTGAATATGGTGTGTGTGATCTATTACAGAGTTTTGATTCACTGTCGCGAGCTGAAATGAAATTATGCAGTGGAATGTGGTGTGCTATATTGAGACTCCCACTAACTTAAACAAAAGATAAGAAATATTTTTGGTTGATGCAAGATTGCCTTTCAACCTGGGATGCCACTGCTTCACTTTGCATCCAAGCCTTACTGCAGGCATGGTGCAGTGCCAGTCTCAATTTGAAGTCTCCTGTTTGATCTTCATGAGCTTCATGTTTCTTTTCAGTTTATTCCCTTGCATAGCTATTTATGCTTGTATTATGCCTTCTAAATTGGGATTTAAACATTTAAGGTTTAACATCTCTTGCTTTAGTCTCCTTTATTCAAGACTTTGTGATCCATAACTAGAGAAAGGTATGTTTTACTACTAATCAACATATACATATCTTAGGAAGGATTAAATGAACTTCAACTCTTGAACAATTATATTACAGTGAATTAAATGAAATAGAGAACAAATAAACACCACAATAATGAGGAGAAAACTCCAGCAATATGGATTCAAAACACTCACTTTTTACTATCTTCAAAGGCAAATACAATCTTACGCCTTTAGGGCACACAAGAAGCCTGAAATCAACATATTTCAGTCCCTGAGAATGAGATTGCTAAAACATCTCTGTTACAGACTTTCAGTAGTGTACTTTGCCTAGACAAGCCAATTGAACCTATGAACTCTGCTTGAATCTGCACAATTCACCTCAAATCCTTAAATTTTGCCTCTATGGGCATTTGTTTTGTTTTGCAGACGTATACAGTCCCATCAGGAATCTCAGAAGCCTTTAGAGATCGAAAACAAGAGGAATTTGTAGCATTCTTGAGCACTATTGTCATTTCAGAACATGTAATGAAAAGGCCCTTTGTGCAATGTTGAAACCATCTCAGTGATACAAAACCACTAAAACCTTCATTTTTCTCCAAATTTTCAACTTTTGATGGCTGTACCTTGCTTCATTTCTATTATTGATTGCACTTTCTGATCTCATTAACCTATTCTAGTTATTAGCAACCATTATTATAATTTATTTTTATCTTCTTTTCTTTCATTTTTCCTTTCTACAAATTCTTGTTTGAAAATCTTCCAAGTTTGTCAAAAAACATGGGTAGTATTTTAGTACCAGGCCAACTTAAGTTCTTTCCCACAGTTATGATCTCAAACTGCAATTACTCCAATGAGCATGGGTATATAAATAAGGCAGACTGCATATGAACGATGTACTGATTAGTCCACTTTGGATGGCTTAATTACAGGCTTGAAAGTTCAAGAGTCAGCAGGTCATATCTGAGACTGATATATTTCTTGAAATTGCACTTCATGATTCAAATCAAATAAAGTATCTTGTCAACTTAAAAGAAACTCACTTCAACATCTGAACGGGCCAATGATATCAGTGGTGCAATGCCTCCTTCTCGTCCAATAGCAATGCTGGAGAGTCCAAATCAAACCAAAATAAATAATATAACACTAGAAGAACATAAATTTAGCATTAGAAAACAACACAGCATAGTTAATATGGAATGTAGATCACATAAAATTGAATGCAAATTAAAACATCACAAGTACATTACTCTTGGAATTACAACTGAACACACAAAAATGACTAAATGGAGCAAAACTATAGAGGGCAAACTAGCTAGATATGCAATGTAGACCACATCGTATACAATGCAGTTTAAAACATCTTATGAACATTTTCTCTTGCAATTATGAGCAAACACTTAGAAAAGATTACATGAAGCAAATACCATATAGGGAAAAACTCTGGATAGAAGAAATCCATAAATTTCCTTGACAAATAATATTTGTGTAATATTTCAAATTTCCCTTTCTGTAATTAATATTTTACTAGCAATGGATTATGCATACAAGTTTAGGAGTTCATACAAAACAGTTTAGAAGAGTGGAACAACACATCTAAAGAGCCTAAAGCTCAAAATAAGGTTTTAAACCTATACAAATAGCTAGACAACTATTTTGCACAATTAATCTTCCCTAGAAATTAGAATCCACAAATACTTTTCCTTGCAGTTACCTTAAGATACACTAGTGCAGCCATAACTAGAACACTAACAAGCATCTAATTTCTATTTTTAAATCACTGAGATATTTCACATAAATCTTAACTGTTCTATACAAGTTATCCAGATGGTCATGTCCCTGACATGGAAATACTACAGAACATTTGGTGAAGCAGACACTGTGTATAGATAGATTCTGGAGTCTCGCTCTTAGAAAATCAATGATAACGAAAGCTATTTCTACTTATCAACAGTGTGTTAAGATGGAAGCATACTTTAAAATGTGACCAAATAGTGAGACAAATAACATGCATAATGCTGTTTCATCCTATTAACTATATTTCTGGAGCATATCTCAATTCTTGCAGACCAAGCATAAAACATAATAGATATCTCTTGAAGACCAAGCTTCAACTCTCCCCAAGGATATCTTAGCACCGTAAGGCATGCTAAGCAGTAGCCCTACTAGAATTGCAGGTAGTATACAGCCAAATAGTGCTGGAGGATGGAACACTAGATTGCAGCCAGATAGTCCTGGAGGAAGCAGCTTGTAGTTTGTGGCAGCAGTTGTCCCATTAGATATGCTGGAGATATGCGGATGTAGGTGCATTGCAAGCAAGCTGTTCAGTACTAGGCCAATCAAGTGGCATTCATTCAGAAGTAGTATATGCCTGAATATGTCTTATAAATAATAAAGTATGTAATGGGAGTAGGCCCCAATTCAACCCATATATGATATATCTAATAAACTGAAAAAAAAATCAAGTTTAAGTCTTTTGCAATAATTGAAAGAGAGGCAGATGATTCAAAATGGTCAAAATAAACTAATCAAAAATAATTTAAAGATTTGGAAAGCTCTACAACCCAAATAAATTTTTATTATTAAATTAATAGCATATCTTGAGTATTGTCTTTATACTACACATTATAATCAATATAGTCATATGGCACCAATGATCTAGAAGAAATCTCCACCTGTAGACAAGCATGATCATAGGAAATAAACTCTTTTAAGATGACAAAAATATACCTATTGGCTTCAGATACTGACAAACCCCATAATGCACCTGCAGCCCTTTCCTGAAGACCTTGAGATGCATTCGCACAATTTTGTGCAAGAGCAACCTACAAAATGTGAAATAATCAATCAGCAGAACAGAACTATATAGTTTACCATACCATAAATAACTAGTGTAATCTCAAAACAGTAATGATTGAATGTAAGTATGAATAACAAATATAGAAAGTACACAAAGGAAAAAAGTTCTAAACTAAGCTCCAAATGCATAGGTCAAGTTGGGCCATATGTGCCTGCCCTATTTTAAACTAGAACATATGCATGTCTACAAGGGAAGAAGAGCAAGATACAGCGATCTGTGCACAGAACGATTAACACTGAAAAGGACAATTTCAAAATAATCACAAAGAAGCAACATTTATAATCATTTCCTCTCACAGAAATGGCTTGCAAAACTGTGTGAAAACATCTAATATTATTAAATTTGTGCTCGAGTGTTACCATTGATTAACACAATGATAGTATACAGGCTTAATAAAAGAAGATCAAGAAAACTTTTACTGAAAACATGTGATGATTGAATCGGTAAACTACCTAACTTCCACATTAACTAGTGAAGCTCTAAAGAATGACAATGCTATGGTTACATTTTTTCCTCAAAAGCTTGCCAACCCCATGACATGACATAATTTTTTTAAAACAGTCAAAAATATATATACCAATAATTACTATTCATGTTCATATTAATATATTCATAAATAAATTAACATTAGTAATTAATATATGATTGATCACAGCCTAAGATTGTTAAGTCAACCTCATGGGATGAGAGGAAATAGAAACACTTGATCTAGTTTCATGCATAGCCTCCCTCCCTGAGCAGACCGCGACATTATTCTTCTCCTTCATTCTTACCCCTCATTCTTCCCCTTTCCCACTCACATCAATTGAGTGCATAAATCATCTCAAGGGATGGTTGAATAAATAGTGACTATTTCTCCCAACTACGACATGAACACAAGCACGCCATTCAAAACATTGGTCCTTTCGACAATAACCGCACAACCAAGGGATTGATTCAGGATTCAAAGCAGTGTCATTAACATGAAGGTATCTGGACCTGAAACAGATCATACCTGAACAGGCAAGGTAAAAGGGGCAAACCAGTAACATAGAGAATATATCTATTTACAATGTCATTTTGTTCTTATCTAAAAGCTGCAGTTTAAAACTAACAATATCAGAGTGCATTCAATTTAGATTATGGTGCAGATCTGAATTATCATCAAATTTTGAATACACAAAAGACCAAAATGTTCACCTTATTGTGCTTAAACTTACAAAACCAAGTTGAACTACTATCTAAATATTAATTAAGAAGTATTTGTTTATCATATTGCTTAAAACCTTGTACATTAACAAGACCAGATCCACAGTAGGAAGAAACAAGGCCTGAGACTGCATCAGTTTTGATTGGGGGAGTGGAGAGGCTAAACTGAGGAAGGGAGTGGATACAGAGAGTGGAGGGGGACAGTAAATGAGTCGGATCATGGTCCATTGTTAGTTCAGCTAGGTCCACCATGGTTGTTTGAGCTCAGATTGGAAATGGTGGGTGTGACTTAAGTTAAACGATTAGAGGGCCACAGTCATCCACGTTCATAGTAGTCATCACCGAGCTCTCAGCATCATTAGCATGCCATTTAAAAATAGGATACGCAAAACTCTGGTCCTGCATGGGATACCAAGTGCATTGATCGGCAGCTTCCGAAAGCCATGTTTACTATCCATTTTCTCCTGTGTTTTCGAGCTTTCATCTGTTGTTCATAGCATGCAGCCATTTGTTGTTAAGGAGCAGCATATTGCAAATGCTTGGGTGTGGACTTTGAGATCCAGTTCAGTACACATGGATAGAGGAGAAGCAGAAAACTCCACAAACTCAAGGGATTTTGTTTGCTTTAAACTTCGTTGATTTTTTATCGTCACAATTACATTTGCAGAGCTGAGAAAACCCTTTTATAGGCAATGCTATGTCTTGGGCTTCTAGGAAATGACATTTCTTCCTAACTTGCATTAAGTATCACTTGATTACTGATTAGTGGAGCAAATCTGTCAAACAATTCAAAGTGATTGCAAGTTTTTGCAAGCTGCTGGAGATGCATGCCAAAGGACTCAAACAATTCTTTGATGTTTACCAACTTTCACTGACATTGGATGTGGTCAAATCCTACTCACCATGCATTTCCATTTATGTTTAGAAACCTTATACCATTGCAGTTAGATTTTTTACTGCCTATCTTACTTTTCCACCATCAATAATGGTAGCAGTGACATTGAAAAGTTATATATTTTGGAGTAGATTGAACACAATGATTAGAGGAATTGAGCACGTATATAAGAATAAAATATCCTGTGCCTTCTCCAGTAATCTGTGACAAAAGAGACATGATCAAGCCTGAGAGTTAAATTCATTTCAGTGGCTGCCATCTCTCTTGGATACCTGAAATGTAGCACTTTTGTGGAAGAGTAAAGAACTGCATTAACTTCCGTCATAGGAGTGATAGTGAGAGTACTTTTGTACAAAAATCCTTCCATTGATATATGTTTAAAAAAGGAAACTCTACCCATTCAAAGGTGTTCCCTTCTATCTTGTTCTTTAAAAATTAAAATGGTTGCAGCATGGCACCCAAAGAAGAAGTAAGGGTTCCCATGTATCTTCTTTAAAACAATTGCAATATTTATTAATAATCACTTAGTGCAAATTCAATGCAAAATAGAATAACAAAAAACAGGATGTAACGTCCCCTTTTAATTAATGGAGATTATGTAGGCCCAATCTTTATTTCCTAATAAGGATAGAAAAATACTTTTTATAAAATGACCATGAATTGGGAAATTAGATGCAAAAATAAAATAATATTTAGTTTCTCCATATGGGAAAGTGGAGTTTTCATAAAAAGGTGATGTAACCCCCTGGGACACTTGGCAGCTTCATCATGACAGATTCTACGAAAATAAATTAATGAGTTACAAGACAAAGTGCAGCTATTTTTGGGAGGGAATCTCATTAACAATTTATATGCTATTTTTAAAGAGGAAACAGGGCATTGGAACTTGTGCCCTCCTACTGCTCTGAATAAGGTACTTGCCTGACCTTGGACAATTGTCATTTTTCGTATAATTCCTGTCATAGCTTGAGCCTTGTGTTCAACTATAAATTCAAAGATGAAAACCCTCAAATTCAGAGTTCGAAGGCAAAAAACCCTTTGGTTTCCTAAGGGCAATCTCATCCAAATGTTTTGTTTGTGCTAAAATATTTTTGTTTTCAAGCAACTATTTGTATTTGGGACAGCAAGATATTGAGATAGCAAATTTGATTCATATTTCCATGTTGTCTATTTGAGATATTTCGAAATATTTGAATATTAATATTCAGTTCCAACATATTTGTGAAGATTTCTATTGTCCATACAAACTATTGTTATATCTTTCAGATACTGTTATTTGATAATAATAAAAAATACATGGAAATCGTCATTCACCCACCATATGCTCTCACCTGGCCCTCACAAGATATTGGTGATCAAAAAGTGTTGAATAATAGCATTTACTCACCATATGTTCTCACACCTTGCCCTCTCAGGATCTTGGTGATAAAAAAGTGGTAGATATTTTATATTAAAATTTCTTGAGGTCATCACACAAGAACAGATAATAAGCAAGTTTATGATCTTGTATGCTCTCTAGATTAGAGAGCAACAATAAAAATCCTAGAGGAAGATGTGCTTAATAGGATAAATAATTGGAAGATTAAAAAAATAAAGATTGCATCATATTTAGTCAATGGAATGCTAAACGCTTAAAAAAACTCTTTCTTTGTATATGGCCATGATTCATTGCTTAATTTTCTGTGTAATAGATATCTAACTTTTTTCCAACAAGAGAAAAAAATATATAGACACGGCATGCTCAGCCTCACAATCAAGTGAATCCAAAACCATCGAAATTAGTTAGATAAAGACATAATACAAAAAGATCAAGAAAAAAAAAAGGAGTGAAAGCCTTTTTGAAAGTTTGAATTATATAAAAAAGAACAATGTAATGTCCCCTTTTGGGAATTACCCTAAATCTTTGCCCTAGAATCACAAATTTCATTAAAATAAGAATTGTAATATAGCTAGTGATATAACTTACCAATTAAATGCCCTTTAACAAGATAAATCCTGATTTAGGTCTTCCAATCATATCAGGCAATATTGCATATGTACATATAATTCATAAATTCGATTATTTCTATTAGGGTTAACAATCACACATAGGAGTACAAAAAATCATCATAATTCATTAGATAAGGCTTAAGCCATGTTACATCTATACTTATCTTTTAGTATTCAATCACAATAGGTTTGAATGAGGGAGAATGATAGGTTGGCCCAAAGCAAACCCCACACTAAGCCCAAGAGCGGACACTCATCGTCTTGGCCCCAAGTGGCAGGCACGTTGGACATCCAGCATGGGGTAGTCTACCTAGTGGGGTGCTTGTATCTACCTTCCCTATTCATATCTTTTTACTCATCCTATTATGACTTGTGATTTCTCCGACAATCAACCATCGGAGAGGCTGGAAAGGAAACCACAATAGGGTGCCCAAAAATCCACCTATCTAAGCCCAAGAGCGGACACTCACCCTCTTGGCCACAAGTGGCAGGCACATTGGACATCCAGTATGTGGTGGTCTACTTAGATGGCGATCTTGTATCTGTTCCCCTTCCTTGCATTTCCTCTTCTCCTCCACATGATTGCTTGCTGGGTTATTAATGATTTAGAATATGCATTTCACATTATCACACCACAGTTATTGATTCTGTTCTTCATACTCATTAAAGAAATCATAATTACTTATAAGACTCGATAATTGCTGCAAGCATCATTATTGCATAATCATGAATAACTTATATATATAGTTATTTCTGATTGATTTTCCAGTAATCATTTAATATGAACTTATTTATATACATGTAAGGAGATTCCATCTTCTTATTATATCTGCTGCAATACTCAAAAATACATTCCAGATTTCTTACTTATCTTCCCTCCATGATCTATTATTTTATTCAGACTTCTCCTTCATTTCTATCCCTCTGATTCCCTCCTCAATAAATCTGCTGATCTCCCTTTTTATATCTATTTCATGCCTCTTCACAAAGAAGGCAATTATTCACAAAGAAGTCGGCCTCATGAAGGGTCGCTGCTTTTCCCATTTTAATCGCTGTCTTAAATTTAAATTATAATCGCTGCACATTGTTAATTTTCACTGCCGCCCCCCATCATTGGATCAATGTCCTTAGGCTATTTCATAAGTACTATTTATGCCTTGACTAAAGGAGGTCGGCCATAATAATATTTTAATTAGATTTAATTTATATTTTAAGGTAGTGCTAAAACAATAAGGTCGGCCATCAAATAGCAAGGGTGTAAGAGGATTTGAGTGCTGGTATATTTATTCAGCAGGGCAAAAATAGGACATCACAAACAACAACAAACATGTAGCACAATTTTAGACTCATATGATCATATCATATGGCAGAGATCTCAGAAAAATACCAGAAGTAGACTTGTTTTCAATTTTGATGCAACTATTTATTCCCTTTGGGTTCCCCAAATCGTGGAGGATATTAAAAGAGATAAGAATGAAATGCTTCTTACCATCTGCTTATAAAAAATGTCTGCCTTTAAGAACTTCATTTATTTGAGACATTTGGTAAAGGACGCACTTAAGGCGGATCCAACGTTAGCATGAAATAAAAACAGAAAGGGCAAGCTTACAAAGTATGTATATTCTGTAAATCAGCAAGCATCATTAAAAAAGTCCTACTAGAAGAAGGTAGAGGGAGGAGGTGACTAATAACCCAATATATACTACTATACTACTAATCAGTAATTACTCTTAGAATCTTAGAACAACAGGAAAGTAGTAATCCAAGCTCTTAAAAATGTTATGCTAATTCAATCCAGCTGGAACTTATATACTATGGTTATCCCATGAAGACCTCACAGATAACTCACCTTCGCTATTGTTTGCAAGAAGTGACCAGGTAAATCTCTGGATAGATCCTTTGTTAATTTTATAGCCTTTTATGATTGGACAACTCTCAACTGTAGAAAGATGCATGTCAGACCATATTTGTGAACTGGTATCGATAGGGAGCTCTATGCATCGCCAAAGAACCAGAGAAATCCATAAGAAACTCCAACATAAATCACAATTTTCAATGCAGAATGAAATTCTTTCTCATGTAGGCTAATAAGCTCATCAGTTGTCATGCCCCTACCACCAAAATCAACATAACACTAATCAGACAAGGACACTAACATTCTAAGATTTACCCACATTGTTGGACGTGGTGGTGAGCATAGGGTGACAGTTGTCCACATAAGCATGTCTTCTCTTGATCTCGTCACCTATATATATTTAAGATTGTTTGCTACCAAGAACTTTAAACTTAATAAAAACCAAGATACAGTAATTCCTTAATAATGCATTAAATTTTATAAATTTTATTTTTATATTCCTTTCAAAAATACATTGGTATGAAATTGGTATTTCCTTGGCCCCCTCTGTGATTAATATAATTTGTTATGAATTCCTCCCATTTCCCTACCCCAAAAAGTAGATTAGTGATACAATTCAAGATCAAATCTGCAGAAGCTACAACTACATCTTCTGGAATGAAAAACCTAGTCCTATGTTGTCATTCTAACTTTAAAACTTTTCACATTTTAGATTGGCATATACTTTGACTCAAATGTTCCCAGCACTCATCAATCAAATGGACATACAAATACAAGTTTGGATTTAAAGTTTAAACGTTCTGGTCTTTAAATGAGTTGAATACCCAGGATTGCATCATCTTTACATGCCTCATTCATCATGAAACTAAAGAAATGTGTTATTTGCCTTTCTTAGGACTTGCCAACATTCTTATTTTTCTTCTTTAAATACTCTAATCTTGGTTTCAGCATATACTTCATCCTATGATATGTTTGGGGATTGCTCTAACCAATGACAACTACAGGACTATAATGATTGAGAATATATTTGCAGAACTTTTAGTACCTGGAGAGAGATAATCTTTGAGCTCATGGGCAAGATGGCTTCAAGGGAGAATATTAGACCATTGACTGCATCTTTACACTCCAGGCTGTTATTGAGGAGGCTCACTCCAGATCTTCAACAGACATTTTTTGTTTCATAGACTTCAAGAAGGCCTTTGACTTGGTTTCAAGGCACCTGCTTTTCCAACAAATGCACAATGTCTCTAATTTTTATTCTCTCATTGCTGTTGCTTGGATGCTGTATCAGATAATTATTGGGCAGTTTCATACCTCTCACAGACTCTGTCTTTGTGAGGAGGGACATGGGGGTCAAACAAGGGTGTCCTCTCCCTCGAACCATCTTTAGAATATACATTGATGAGTTGGAGGAATTTCTTCAACAACATACACATTCAGATGATGGTGACAATTTACACTAGGTTGTTATTGCTATTCTACTTTTGGCTAATGATGTTGTTCTCCTCTCTCATTCTATTGAAGGGTTACAACAACGTGATGCCCTTGCTCGCTTTTGTGAACTTTGCCAAAACCTTAGCAAAGAAGGTCATGATTTTCAACATCTCCAAATGTGTTCTTTCCATATTCCGATTCTTTTACAAGAGGGCAGCCTTGGAGATTGCATCTACTTACACAGACTTGGGAGTCCAATTTTCTAGTCCCTTCTTGAACATGAAGCCTACCTCACATTCGCATCTTTGCAATGGATATGCCTTGCTCTTTATCAAGAATATCAGTGTTTCGAGATCCACTTCCAAGATATCCCTTCAAAGATAGATATTCTGATACCATCATCAAGACTACAATTTTGTATGGGCCTGAGGTTTGTGGACATAGTTTGGTATCCATTGATTGGGCTTGAATTGAGAGGGTCTAAACTCTCATGCTGCAATGCATTAACAAGTGCAAGTAAATTGTTCCTCGGAGTGTTTTCCAAGCTAAGTTTTTTTCCCAAGCATTGCATCTTAAGACTATCTTCCAACTTACTTTCTACATACACACACTCATATCCATGGGTAATTCCACTTTGGTCATGAAAAATATCCAAACTTAGCTCTTCATTCTTCTAAGGGGATTGCTTCATTCGCCGAGTTCAACACTATCATTGTTGGTACTCTAAGACTAGCTTACTCCTTCATTATATTGGCTTACTCCTCCTCAACTCCTTCCTTCAAGACAAACCATAACCAGAGCTACTAGAACCGACATTTACAAAAAGTACATCTAGGTCACCTCAACCTCCCCTCCTATGCCACTTAGCCCAAAGCTTGCTTTTTACATTCAACATTTCTTAGAGGTGGAGGATGGTATTTACATCGTCCTCACTATCTCCAACATCATTGATCACATGGATTAAAGGTGTGCTCCCATCAACTATGGATTGAGACAAATCATCATATTCCTCACCCTAACTAGATCTACCATCTTTGCTCACACCAAAAGGTGCAGAGCGAGGAGCATTTAATATTTAGTAGCCCCATTTACTATGAGATCTGAGGGAGATGGTACTACTTCTACAAGGACCCTTGCAACAATCTCTCTATTTACTTTAGATATCTAGACAAGCAGTATTTGGCTCTTTATCTTCAAGAGGCCATCACACTTCAACATAGATCCTTATATGAGGTCTCTTAGGATTTTTGAGCCCTTAAGTCGATCAATTCCTTCTAACATGTCTAGGAGACTAGCAGCTCTAAATGGCCTTTGGATACCGCTTCTTCTCTTATAGACAAGGATATACCTGTGAGACGATGTCTCTCATAGCTTTTTCCTCAACATGTTCCTTAACATCGTGGTCTTCTTTCTTCCCAACAACACTTTAGCTTCTTCTCATTGGCATAGCTCTACTCTTCTCTAGCCACCCCCCAGCAACAAGGGAAGATACACATTACTGGCCTTTTCCCTAACAAAGGGTTACATTGGCCTTGGATGTAGATGTGCTCCTTGGGGGCATACATTGCTTGACCCTCCCAACCCTTGACACTCTTTGATGAGCATTATTAGATCTTGTATCTGTCCCTTCAAAGTGATTGATGATGACACTAATGACTTCATCATTTCAAGTCCAAACAATGACACATGATAATCTCTAGTTTTTTGCAGCATTTACTCTTTGGGGTTCTTGTTCCCCCCTTCTTGGCTATATGTACTAGTTTATTGACCAATTATGTTAGTGATCCATTGTTTTTTGTATTTCTTTGCTTTTGTTTATCCCCTTCATGGGGACTTTCTAGATTTCTCTTCCTAGAACTTTCTATTGCAAACTGCTGTTCTCTCGAGCCCCACAAACCTACTTTTCGTTATTCATGGACATTAATATAATTTCTTTATTTCATTCTTTCTAATCAAAGATGTCTACTTTTGTTACTCTCAAGTTAACTTATTTTCAGGTTCACTTCACATTGAATTCTTCCAATCAGAGTCAAAAACTATCAGCGATTACAAGAATAAGTAGCTTGAAACTACCAGAAGGTATAACTATTTCTTAAATCGAAGTTTCTGGTTGTACAAAAAATTGCCCTTAGACCCAAGCTACAGAGCAGATGTTGTCACATTCAAAGCTCAGAAGAGCGCCGGATTTACTCAACCTCCATATAGGGCGTCATCTAAGCGTCAGTACATATTTATTCAATTCTATCAAAGGTACTTTGGCTTCAAAATTGCATCCTCTTCGGATCTTCATGGGAATGCTTTGATTTTGTCAAGGACTACACCACAACACCACATGTATCCTGGCCATGCTCCAAAAGACATGCTTCATGATAATTTGATAGATCTCTCTTCAACAGTGGAATAGGACTGATTGTTTCTCTCAAATATGAACACAGCTATGTCATTAGTATTTAACAGTCTATATATGGTCTGGCTGCAGCGATTGTACCATTTTGTATCATATATGCTTCTTTTATTATAGGCTCTTGATAATACGACTTTTATAAATTCTTGTTTGTTTACTGCAGAAGTTGCCCTGTTATACAGGTTATTATGGATATCAATGTGCTTTTAATTTCGATATCTCAATATAAACATATGAATATCTTGTTGTACACATATAATATGTCTATCAAGTCCAATATTATGATTAAGTGTAAACTTTCCCTAGTAATTTTTTAATGCTTTGACTGTTATATACTTAATATTCATCTTTGTCAAAATAAATAAATCACATTTTGAAAGGTTTGTCTGTTCCCTTAATAATTCTAGTGTCCAATTGTGAATTGCAGAAATTAATGCAAAGAAAATAAATTAATAAACAAAAAGTGTTTAATAGCATACCAAAGCTTCCACACCACGAGCAGCAGCAATTGCTTCACGGTTTCTATCATCAAATGACAAGTTCCACAATGCTCCAGCTGCCTCCTGCCTGAAGAACCAGGATAACATATGACTGTAAGACTGTGGTACAAATTACATTTTACTGAAAAATGAGACAAAGCTTTAATACTGCATACATCATGTAAATCAAAGATCAGAATAATAACCTGCTTTACATGTTAATGCACAAATTGAAAAAAGATAAACTAAAAGAACAAACCAAAAAAAAGTTAAAAACAAATGTTTTAATGCTCTTAGGATCTTTATCCTTTATTATTATGAGCAATCCAGTAAATAACTCTTTTGATACTTTGCTAGAAGAGTATATAAAGATGGCAAGGTCAATGTTAGAGGCAAGTTAGCTTGAGCTTCATTTCTCATTAAGAATACACAACATATTTTGCTACACATTTTCCCTGGTGACACATAATCCATGCAGTCAATACCTAATCCCATTATCATCTTAGATTTTAGCAATATGATTTACAAGTCTCAAAAAAAAGATGGTAAAAATGTCATTTATGACTCATGAGAAATAACATATACTATGGACTCTTGAAATTTGATGTTTTTAATCATATCCACCAAATCAAAGTTGTGCAGAAAAGAAGCAAGAAAAATAATAACATCAAACAAATGTTGATTAGGTTAGAACCTGAGAAGGTTTTATGGTCATTCTTACTCTTACAAATTGTCGTCTTTTGCATGTTAGGAGTATTGCATTTGCATTGTTCACATCAATATTAGTACTACAGATCAATTAGGTCTGAAGGACATTAAAAGTAATCATCATCATCATCATCATCAGTATCGTATGTGTATTGTCTGCAAGCAGCAAAGCATTTCATGTAATGAATTTTAGTTTTTACTAAAATGCAGATAGAAAGCTCCAAACAGAAAATTGTTGTGTTAAATTTGCATTGTTGTTGTTTGCACTTTGCAACAACCAAGCCTATAACATTATGCTTTCTCACTGACAGATATAAAGCTTTTCAGGAACACATTATTATGCCACCTTATAGATATTCCTAAATACATAACATTCACACCCCAACTTTCTTCACAGTAGGTTTTAGGCAGCTGACATTCACTCTAATGCTTCAAATTGATGGTTCATTAGATATATTCAAAATTATAATGATAAGAATCAAATTTGAGCACTACAGAAATTGTGAGAGCAACTCAGTGAATCTAGCCAAGGAAGGAAATAGCCACGCAGTTATGTAAATTTAGGAATGAGGAAACATAGTTACAAGTGCAATCCTTCAGAGCTGCCTAAAGGCATCTTTTATGATTTAAATGTGACTAGGAAGGGTGATTTTAATAAACTCAAAAGCATTAATTAACCATATCAATAATAAATAGCAATTTTTCAAATATAAACTTGACTCATAAGAGGTTCATCTTCTCCCTTTCAAAGTAAACATTCAACAAGTGATCTTGACGATTTTCATTGACCAAAGAGGCCATTCAATCTGTATATTGAAGCACGAAGTATAAATATTCACATCCATAAGACATTATCAGCACTCTGTGGTAATATCAGCCTTTTAATGCTAGATGAGTTTTATTCAAATCCAGTTTTTCTCTTAACTTTTAATACTGATTCTGAAGTGATAAGCGGCCTGTTCTTGTGCATATTACCAATGTATCTACTTTAAGATACCTTTTCAAGATCAAATTCAGTTATCCCTCCAAAAGAATTAAAAACATGCGGACCTCTTTTGATTTAGCATAGCAATTTGGTCAAGTAAGTTCCTAAATCCTAAGCTTTTGAATATTCACTTTCACATCCTTGAAAGTTTCTAGTTTCAATCTTTATCTCTCATGGATCGTGTATATACTCTGTCTATGACGGAATTACTTCAGTAACCTGACACCTCAGCTCTGAAATCTTTCTATTAGAGTGTTACAGCCAAACTGCAAAGGTGTTGGATATGGAAATATTAATAATGAGCATGTTTGAATATATACATTGCAAGACATACATAATTTTATCATACATGTGGACGAACAGATAAGTATTTCTGCCCTATTAAAAGATCAAGTGCCAAAAATGTAGTTTAGGAGAATGCTCAGTATTCTAAGCCTCCCAGTGGCTTCCTTAAACTTAAATTTGATGGTGTCTCAAAGAACAATCCTGGAACAGTAGGTGCCAGTTTGATCATATGGAAGGACAAAAGTACCTTTGCGAAATGTGGTTCACTTTTTTTTGGCATTCATTCCAACAACAAAGCAGAAGGGCTGGCTGTATTGGAGGGTCTCAATCATGCACAGGAGATGGGATGTAGGAAGCTGATTTTAGAAGAGGGCTCTTCGATTGTCAGTCAAGGCATGTCTAAAAGAAATTCTCCTAGCTTTAAGACAAATTCATTGTTGGATAAAGCTCTTGCTATTTGTGATGGCTTCGAGGATTTTTTCCACTCATTGTTTCAAGAGTGCAACAAGGCGGTGGATCTGCTTGCTAATAATGATGTAGACTTAATCCTTTTTCATATTTGGTGGCAAATAATGTGAGGATGGTGGTTTGCAAAATATTTTAATCTTGGGATTGCCACCTTAATTCTTCTGCCTTCTTGGGACCATTGTCTTGTTAGTTCCTATTTTCCATATACATCAAAAGATTTTTTAGCTTTTTCCATTTCTCATTTGCAACCTGTCACCCATGTTTAGTCATTCTTACAGCTAACTTGTGTGTTACACAGTAACATGGTAGTTTGCTTGAGTTGTTATGATGTAGTCATGCGGGATCTTGTTTTATATCCAACTCCACCTTATGTTTGTCATTGTATAATGCTGTTAAAGTTTCCTCTTGGTGTTTGTTTGCATCGTTTTCCATTTCTTGCCTGTGGCTAAGTGTGGGGCTTGCTCTTTCTGTAGTAGTTTTGCTTGGGTCCTAGTCCTCATGGCCTGCAGCAGAAAAGGTTCAAAATCTTGTGCCTCCTTTCTTCACAGTGTTTTTTAGAACCGTAGGTTGAAAGCAATCTTCAATTGCTCAACTTTGAGCTCATTAAGTTTGGTAAAATCCATTCTGGGTCTCAAGCGAGTTGGTGATTCTAGTAGGCTTTCTAGTAAATCCTCCATCCAAGAAGAGTTCGTACATTCCTAGGATGCAAAGGTTTCAAATAGGGAACTGCAGAGTTGAGTACGTTGTTTCTTGCTCCCTGCAGAATCTCTTCCTACATTAGCATCAGAATGTGCTCTTCTTTAATGAGTGCTCCTATACAGGAGTTGGCTTCTGAGGATGATGTACAGGTGTTGAATAAAGAATTGTTGGCAGTCCACCATGAGCTTACTAATTTACTATCCTTCTATGAAGATTTTGCATTCTGTTCTACAAAATCTCCTGTTTACCCAGTCCAGGGGAAAACTAGAGGTCCCAAGTGCTTTCACTCTCTCACAAATGGTGGATCGCATCCTCCTGCATTCAATTTAATGTAAGTAGGTGATTTGTGGTACAAATTTTCCACAATTAGCTGATATTCACTCTTCATCTCCAAAAGGTAATAACATTTGGATGGCTTTTGTTCCTAAGTCGAATTCGTTTCCTTGTGGTTGTGGCAATTTGAGCAACTGGGTGTATCTTCCCTACAATAGATTATGTTTTCTTGTGAGGATATATCCCACCTTTTTTCTCATTCCTTAAAATTTCGTTCACTTATGCTATGGGTGAGGGCCCCAATAGAATATATCCATAAATTATTATTTTTAAAACAATTAAGTGTTTCTGTCAGCACGACGTCCACCATTACAGTGCAAGAGACTGATCTAGTTATAGTCTTTATCACTGTGCCAAAGGAACTAGCACCAGGCAAGATCCACAATTGTTGCATAAGGATCCACGAACAAGACATCAACTAGCACCAGGCAAGGTCCACAATTGTTGCATAAGGATCCACGAACAAGACATCCAGCTGCAATGAGAAGAGGTTCTACTTCTGCATCATGATCAGAGATTCTACATCCAGCTGCAACAACAAGAGGTTATTTATCACTATGTCAAAGAAACTAGTAGCATATAAGGTCTTGAATACTTTCACATGGAATCAAGAACAAAGACATCAAGCTGCAACAACAAGAGGTTCTACTTCTGCATCTGCAGTCCACAGGAGTGCCACTAGTTTCATCATTTATTCAGTTCATGGAGATCACAATCCATAGTTTTCAAACTCAAACAAAAGCCTTAGACCTTCTCAAACTATTTAGTATTTAGTGTGCATTCCATTATTTAGTGCTTCAGACAAATTCAAGTCCATTGTAAAGTATATGAAATTTCATTCTTTTTGTGAATCTTACATTATGCAACTCATACAAATAATACATAAAAAAAATTACGAATTCTAAAAAAAAATGTAGGCATTGAAAATAAAAAAGAAACCAATAAACCAACAACAATCACATGTGGTTATTATTATATAAATGACGGCACAATGTAATTCTATTTTCTTAAGTACAATTAACACACTATAAATTGAAAAAGTAGTAAATGTAGAAACCAACATATCATCAACATCTGCTAATAAATAACATATAGATAAAAGCAGCCAACTAGAAAATAATATGTAGATAAGATCAGCAGAATACACAAATGCGGTACCCCAATTTAATTAACTCATTAATTTTGGCATAATTATGCCATTATATTCCCTTACATTTTAATCTATGCTCCCCCAAGTTTTTGACACAAGGATGGCAATGGATGGAGGCCATGTTTTTGGGACGGGTTTTTTAGAATGTCATTTTATTGCCGACGGCTTACTAAAAAAATAGGCAACTTTTTTTTAAAATAAGAAAATCTCAAGTATTCATATGATAATGTTGATAAGGCATTCATCGTACACATCAAAGAACCTTAATACATAACACTAGACTTGAATTGACAAAATTTAATTGCTTTCATAGTCAATGTGCATATATATTATATAAAAGTCACAACAAAATGCCTAAAGACTGCAAGTTTCAACTACAAAATAACAAAAACATAGAAACTATGCAGTTGTCTCTAATCAGCATCTGATAACAATGCATTAAAATCAAAGTTTGAGTCCGAGTCACTGCCACTGAGGAGCTGCCTCATCCAATCGAACACCAACCAATCCCTCCCCTGCTGCATTCTCATCAAGTTGTATAGTATCTTCAAGATCAACATCCGAACTTGCAGACGAAACCTGTATATCCTGCAGCCAAAAGGCACTATGCACAGCCACCAACTTCTCTAATCATGTAGAAGTAAGGTTGTTCTTCTGGACTAACCAAATTAAGCTATATGTAGACCAATTTCTCTCTACAACAGAAGAACTAGTAACCTATGCTAGGAGGTAAGTGCCAAGTATCTTCAACTCGGGTGCATCCTAGTTATGTCACATCCACTATTCAATAGAGTCAATTTGAGCTAATGTGGCTCTATATGTCCTTGTCTCTAGTTTGTTGAATATTGGACCATGGAGATTGACAAAGACTAGCCACTATGTGCAAAGTATGGTAGACTCCTCATCAGTTTACATTTTTTGAAAGGCTTTCATGAACCGTTCTAAACATTATAAAGGCATCCTTCTAAACCTTTCAATTTGAAAGGGTTTAAAGATTCTGTTTTATTGGTCAAGATTTGCAACCTATATTTGGCAGGTACAAGGCATACAACTTACAAGTTATTTGGTTAAATGTGGCTACTTAATCTTCTAAGATAAATGGATTTGTATATGTATCTAATCTTATTCAATCTAGTATCAGGGCAACATTTACATGTTGCGCATAGATTGCTTCAGGGATTCATTTGTGCCGTCTATGTTCTTGTGTCAGGGTGCATATTTCCAAATAACAAACTTCCCTGTTTTATTTCCATTTCCCTTTTCTTATATGATAAACAATTTGTGATGTGCTAAAGTGAAGTCAGATATGTTGCACCTGATAATATCAACTATATATGTATTCATTCGTAAAGTGTAGTTAATCATCATAAAAACTCAGAACTAGTTGTTTCATAACTCAAAGATTCTTTTTGGTAATAATCAAAACCACCGCACTTCCATGAATAATTTGTGGTGTTTTTCTTCTTAAAGCTTTTGGTTACAAAGATACAAGCCATAATAGCATTCACAATGATAACCAACATGCCAAGCTTCCTCAACCAGAGAATAAGTTGCCAGTTAATCCTTCTGGATAATATAAGTTGTTAAAGAAAAAAGCTGAAAGAAATAAAGTGCTCTCCATTCAGTGAAACAAATCTATAAAATGGCTTATAAGTACCTGACACCTTCATGGTGAGAGAATGTCAGTTGGACCAATGCCTCAAGTGCACCTGCTTCTTGGCCTACAGCAGCATTGTTACCATTGCTGTCCCCATGAGCGGCCAAATTAGCTAAAGCACGTGCAGCCTGCAAAACATACAGATGAATTGCCTCTCAAAGAATTCAGCAGCCAAATTAGCTAATGCACAATCATCAAACACAAAAATTGGCAATTGAATTGCAAGATGCAATAATAAATTGCAGTCATGTAATCGATGGACATATTGCTTCAAGAAAAAAGCTACTCTGGGGGAAGTAATGTAACTCCCAGATGATCAAAAACATCATATATTTTCCAAATGACGATCAGACTCCAAACATTTAATGAAGAATAAAAATTATTTGCTAGTCCTACCTCAGTTTATGAGTTCCATCAGAGCACGTAATGTCTCAAAAGATTATTACATTAGTTAGTTTATGAGGCTTAATTTTGTCTAAAACTCACAATGGGACCACATGACCCAAACTTTCTCCACTAGAAAATTTCTGTGGCCATCTTGTTCACAAGGTCAACTCTTTGGAAGAGCAGCAATAAAGTGCCCAATGACTTGGATAGTGCCATGCTGTTAGGTCAGAATTTTTTTGCTTTTGACTGGGGATTCCTTCCTTATTTGGTTGTCTTAGGAGCAAAATTGCCCAATCATTGCCCATGTCCTAAACAATGTACACACAATGTGGTGTAGAAAAAAAACACATCAAATGATGAGCACAGAATGATGGAATAATAGAGGTTTTTCACCGTCTTTGAGATTTATAATAGAACTACTGTGTACAGTAAATCAGTGACTAAAATCATTCAATAAAATACAATACCAAGACAGGGATGATGACCTCAAGCTTGGGGGAATCGATGTAATATATAGTATTCCCAAGGAAGAGATGCAACAATTGGGAACAATATCACCATCACGAGCCACCTTAACAACAAAAATTGACATCAAAAATTGAACTTATTTCTCTTCAGACATAACCACTGTCTTATTCTAACCTTTTTCTTTTTTCCTTTCCATACATTAATACTACTTTAACATGAGCTGTCATCCTTGACAACCACTAGGTTGGGAACTGAAAGATAATGCAGTGCTTGCTCAGAATCCTCTGAACTGTCACAAATCACCTGAACAACAAATTTTTGAAATTCTTTCTCTTCAGAATTAACCCCTTTTTTAATTCTATTTTTCTTTATTTGGATTCCTTTACATACATTTATCCCTCTTTAATATGAGGTTCTCATCCTTGATGGCCTCTAGATCAGGAACTGAAAGATAATGTAATGCTTGCTCTGAATTGTCCAACTATCATACTTTGAAAGGCACGGCTGTGGCAGAGGAACTCAAAGTAGGTGATGGGGAGGTTCTAAGAGTCCAGCAAGCAATGTTGATGTCATAGACTTCACCAACTCTTTTCATCCTTCAACATTCTGTAACCTTCACAATATTTGCTGATTCAAAATTCATAATTATCCATTCAATGATGTCATCTTGGCTGTCCACTCCTACTCCCTTGACTTCATCTGCTTCACTGTATCTGCTTCATATGGCACTTGGCTAGCACTCCATCTTGCACTAAAATGTTTTATTAAAAGTAGTTACTTCCTTCTTCCTTGACTAATATGTCTAAATTTTAGCATTTCCTAGTTGCTTGTCCTTCATCCTAACTTGCTTCCCAGCTTCCTCCATACTTTTTGAGTTTTCAGCCACCATGCTCAGCTCAAGGCTTCTTTTCTCTACCTATTTATCTGAGTACCTTTTGTTTCCCTCTTCCGTACTTACCTCAAAGTCAAATCTCTTCCTTTTCTACTAAGCCAGCACTCTCAATGGTCGCCTGCTCTCCCATTTCCAATTCGGACCAATGCACATTGTACCAAAACTCAAAATTCTGCTATGTTTCTCTGAACTTCTGAGGTGGTATGATGGGGGGACATGTTTCAACAAGTAAAACATTTCCCATATTTTGGGAAAAGCAAATAGACACCCAGGTGATGACAAATGGTACATTTATATACAAGAAAATTATGCTAATACATATATTTGAATTTTAATAGCTTTTTAATTCTATAATCACACTGTTAAACATTTCAAGGAGCTAAAATACAAATAACATTAACATCTATAACATTGAACATTGAAAAATAACCTCAAAAATTGAATGAAACGCTGAAAAACAACAACAAAATTGTAATGATGAATATTTGATTGTCATTTTATTAGTGGTCATGAAAATATATGTTTGAAAACGCACCCATTGATATCTTAGAGAAAAGAAGAAAAAAATCATTTTCTTACCCAGTCCAATAAATATCCTGCATGCACCTACGAATGGTGATAGCAGATTTTTGTAATTTGAGTTAAGTCTCCACCTTTGTATGGGTACGCTCGATTAATTGAATGGTGCAAATTTTCAACTTTGAAACTCATGTTTCACCTTCTATGGTATGTGCTGATATATGACATGAAAGTTTTCGAGCCTCAATGATTCTTTGCAATGTCACCATTCAAACCCTTTCTCTGCTCTGATAAATAAACTCAAAAGTTTCTTTTCATTATTCCTGCAATGCGAAGGGCGAGAAACAACAAAAACAACATACAGCAAACATGACCGAGCTTTGAAACATGATTCGTTAGACAAAAAAACAAGGATTTACCATGAATTTTGGCACTATACAAAAAAATATGTGTGGGTACAACAATTTGCTTTGTCTGGGGACCATGGCATATACTTGTGAAGGAGAAATTCCAAGATCTCTGATTTATAGTAGACCGGTGCTTTATCCATTGGGTATAGAGTCAAACTATTCCTAGATCACCTAAAAGAATATCATCTTAAATCACCTAAACAACAATAACACAGCCACGAAACAACATTAGAAATGGGTAAAACATCACTACATAACTATCAAGTCACAATAGGAGAAACACACAATACATAATAACATGCAAAACAAAAAAACTCTTTTATGAGCATGAATGCAAGGAAACAAAATGGGTTACACAAACCATTTATAGGTTGGGAAAAGTAGCAACCTCTCCTTGTAAGCTGAGAAACCAATCATTATAGCCCATAACCTTGAAAACAATAAAAAATACCTATTGTGAAGAATGGCTCAAAAAGACTTCGAAATTCATGCAATGAAAAACCTTGCGAGAATTCATTGGTGCTTTGTGATTCAAGATGGTCTTCCATTTCATTGAAATCTATCTACATTTGTCGAAAATACTCTATTTCCTTCCAAATATATCTTGCAAAAAATTTCTTACTATTGCAAATCTTCAAGAATGATGATCACCTCATCCTCTAACTCTATCTCATAGTCTTGACATTCTTCATCTTCTATAATAAACCTTTTTTAGCATATGCTCATTGACAATTTGAGAAAGTTCAACGCCCAATTCATCATTGATAAACATGGGAGCTAATTGAGGACAAATCAAACCTTAAGAGAAAATCCACTTTGTCTTTTAGTGATGGTCCACTCTCAAGATGCTGCAGAAAACTGTCAAGGTCTAGTAACGAATCTTTCATATATCTTCCATGTCTGTTTCCAATCTGATGTCTGCCTTGCAAGCTGAACTATGTTCAAGAACAAGAAAGTGTTTTTCATCTAGCTGTGATCCTTCTGATAAACCTTTTATCTCTAGTGGATATGTCACCTGGTTACTAAAATTCCTTACCATTCCTACTCTCAAAATCTACGAGACTTGAGGACGCAAGCTCCTCAAAGAGAATATTGGTCTTTTGGCAAGGGACTTTGATGTTGACGAAAAATACCAACATATTGTGTGAAACTCCAATTTTTTTCAGCAGATATTGCCATCAATTCTTGATAAGTATCACTTGACAATCCATATTTCCAAAGATTGCTTAGGGTTTTGAAATGTTTGCCATCATTTCAACAAGCTTACAGAGATTATCATTCTCAATTATGACAAATCTATCATTTGGTGACTGTTTTAAGAGTTAGGGCTTTGTCATTGTTTCAGCAAATTGACAGGCAAAATATGAGATATCAGCATACGTAATAACATCATACTCAGCATGTCTTGAGAGCAATATTTTCATACACTCTAAGGTTTCAGATTATTCGAGGTTGGAATTTTCAACAGGGATTTGAAGTAGGGATCAACAAAAGAAATGGAATTTACATTCAACGCACCAAGAATGACTCACAGTTTTGAAGCTTCTTTGGAGAGGTCATCGTGTTCTGAAGAAAACTTCATCAGAATCATCACCAGGCACCGATTGTCAAAATTGTCTATATTTAACCAGCACGATGTCACCATTTTCAAGGAGATGAACATATCCTAAGAACTATTTTTAGCACCTATTTATATACTGTCTAGTTTTCGATGATTTTCTAGAAGGTCTATCGTTAGATGATGGTAATTCTTATCAAAAATCTATCTAAAAATTTCTTAAATTAGGGTTTAGTGCAGGGGTACACGGAGACACATCCCCTGGGGTTTTGTCCCCCATAACCGTCCCGGGGACGATGAACGCCTCAGGGACATTTCCCTGGCATCCCCAAATTTTTTTTTTCAATCAAGGACGACAAGGGAATGGCTAGCCGTTCCTTTTTTTCCAGCAAGTTTTTACATAAAAAAGAAAAAAGAAAAAAAACACTCCTAAATTAAAAATGTTTATTTTTTTATCGTTTCTAAGTAGATCCCACACCCTCCCAACCCTAAAATGAAACATAAAACTTGCTTTCAAAGCCATTTGAGCTCATTTTTACATTCCAAATTAAATTGCAGCTAAGAGGAAAGTGAGCAAGAGAAAGAGGAGGGTTTGAAGGAGCTGTTGGACAACAAAAACCAGCATTCGATAGCAAAAAAGGCAGCCATCATACTTTCTATTACTATATTTTTGACATTTGTGACTTTGTCATTTTGACATTTGTAGTGCAAACTTGTAGCCTTTGGGCATTTTATTTTTATAATTTTATATCATATGCCCATTGACTGTTTGATATGAAGTATGGAAGCAATTAAGTAGCTGTAGTACTATTAAATTAGAACACACATACTTTCAATTTGTAGGATTGATGAATGCTGTTCTCCAAAGATGTCCAAGTGTTTGGTTCCAGTTCAATTCAGTTGCACAAATGGATTCCAAAAGCAGGAAAGTCAAATGAGGATTTTATGTGGAGGAACCAATGTTGCTTCATGGCAGCATGGAAGGAAGGAATGGTCAGCTTTGCTCAGGCTATTTCCAAGGAGATCTTGGGGCTTGCAACAGATCTAGCCTGTGTTTACTCTAAACCCTTTTGTGGTGAGGTTGCCACACAGGCCTCTAACATTCCACGGATGTATGAATAGAAGGAAGAAGATCTGCACTTGTCTCTTGATGTTGGTACTTTGATTTTGGATGATGACACTTTGTTGCTACAGGATCATCCTCCTTTGGATGTTTAGGAGAGCTTTGTAGTTTGTAGATCTCCCTCCCTTGGATAAGATGTTTCTCTCTGCTGACAAACCTAAGAAGCACAGAGGATGGTTTAAAGACTGCAGATAGAAGCTCTGGAAGCAAACAGTGAAGGTTCACAATAGACCTTGTAGGCACTCTTCTCTCCTAAGGGTAGGAGATCAGTTGCTACTCTATCTTGAGGAGTTTCTTGAGTTTGTAGGATGTGCTTTTGGAAGTTTGGATGTCTTTCTTTGTGCTGCAAGATTGAGTACAATGCCTTAATTATTTTTTGGAGTTAGGATAGTATTTAGGTCTTTCCCGTTGAGGAAATGGTGATCTTTTGCAGGTCAGGCTATTTTGGTTGGTTCTTTTAAGCATTTCAGTTATGTTAGGTTGATGGATAATCTCTCCTCAGTATTCTAAATGTAATAGTACTGCCCTTCAGCAGATTGTTAATTCCTTGGTGTGTTAGGGCTGTCAAGACACCCCCCATAGCCCCCTAGAAAAAGTAAACGTTCACAAGACCCCAAAAAAGGGGAATGAGAAAACATGCAGACCCAAGAGGAAGGTCCCCTAGGCATCCACGTGCACCTAAAACACATGGGACAGCCCTGGAGGGCAAAGGATGTGTCATTGTGCAACACTGATGTTATATCTAGGTACTGATGTTTCTCAGTACCTAAGTATGGTCTTTTAATGGTGTACTCTCCCACTAGGCCACATTTGACCTTTATATACCCCTCCTAGCTGAGCATGGAATCAGATGAGCTGTCAACAGAAATCAACCCATTTAATAGGATTCCCCTTCCTCCCCCTAGAAATAATGGACCAACAACTATTTTCTGCTCCATCTACGCATCCTCTGTATTGAGAATACTAGTGAAAGTA
This sequence comes from Sequoia sempervirens, assembly GCA_007258455.2. Lineage (NCBI taxonomy): Eukaryota > Viridiplantae > Streptophyta > Pinopsida > Cupressales > Cupressaceae > Sequoia > Sequoia sempervirens. Next base: position 573,874,892 of record VDFB02193867.1, on the reverse strand, counting down.
GTTCCTCTAATGGCCCCTTGATATTGAAATAAATGGACCAACCACCATTTGCTTCTCCATCTATGCATCTTCTGTATCGAGAATATTGGTGAAAATAGTTCCTCTAATAGCCCCTCAATATGCTCAAATGCCTCCACAATCAATCAAATTTGGCACTGCTGTTAACATCATCCTCATCCATATCAATAAGATCCCCATCCATCTCTCACTATGCCTCTCTACATGCATTAATAGGAGCATGCTCTATCTCAATATGCCATGTGATTGATGTCTCAATGTGCTCATCATGTTCTCCCTACCCTTGATCATCCTGCTCTGTGAATCCATGATCATTATAATCCTCATAATCACCTTGTTCAACTTCTATCTTTGGTATTTGAAAAGCAACCACGACCTCCACTGATAAGTTATCAAAGAACAAACCTCTAAAGTGTCCAGGCTTTGAGTCGAGTATTAGATTAGAAAACTTGGGGATGATAGTGCTTGGAAGAGAAATAAAAAAGGGCAATCCCACACTATGCCCAAATGAACTTATGTGCAGCTCCTAGTGCTTCACAAAAAGTTATCCTCATTCCAAACATCCTAGTCCTCCCACTCATCATTAGGTGTATCCTCAACCACATCTTTGCCATCTCCCTCTACATCATCACTCAAGTAGCCCCCTTCATTTGCTTGATCTTCTTTTGAATCAATTTCCTTCCATTTAATCTTGGGAGACAAACTCACGCACGCTCAGCATCAAGCAAATCACAACCTACCTATCCTCAAGCTAGAATTTTTGGAAACTCTAGATTGCTAAACCCTTTTCTCTCTAGGCTCTTGTTGTAGGGGAATTTATATGGCAACTTATTTTTCCAATAGAATGAATAAGGAGGCAAGTGTGTAAATTCTAATTTCTTTAACCAATCTAAAACAAATCAAATCCTGGACGAACTCGGCCTATTCAATAATTTTCAGCCTCCTACTTAACAGATTGATGTCATTTTGACATTTTCTAGAGGATCATTCTTGCAAAACTCATTAATGAGCTCTAGTTTTTGTGCATTCCAAATATCCACCTCATAACCTTCTTCCTTCTTTTGGTAAAACAGTCAAATAAGGAGTGCATAAAAATCGTAGCTCATTGTACATGTTAGATATCCAACCTCATAAACTTCTTCCTTCTATTGATAAAACAAGAAGTGGATAAAAATCATGGCTTGTAGGATATTTAGAGAAATAGGTTGTACATATTGACTGCATACTTTCCCATGTGTTCATCAAAGTACTTGAACATCTTTACAAGAACCTTCTTACAAAGGTCAAGGTCCTCATCAAACACAAGCATCAAAACTAAGAGATGAATCCTAACCTTTGTAGTCATCCAAAAAAGTGAGTAAATTATTTAATATAACGATCATGGTATCTCCATGATATAAGAAATACAATTGCATTTATTTTCATGTAATTTTTCCTATCTCCTTTTCTATCTCATTGCTATGCCAAAAAGGATATTTTGAACCAGTTATGCTATGAGTCACACAAGAGAAACAATTTAGTCCAAATTTTTTTATACTTTAGTGGTGTACAATTTCATTTCTTTTCATGTGGTTTTACTATCTCCTTTTTCATCCCATTGCTATGCTAAAAAAGATATTATAAACCAATTATGATATGAATCACACAATAGAAACAATTTAGTTCCACATTTTCTTATACTTCAATGGCATGTTAACGTTCTGGTGTTAGTAAGAAGGTAGATTTATTCTGCTTGCAAGAGTTACTGGGCACACAATCATTCACGAGAATTATGGTTTTTCTACATGATCAACAACCTCTTACCATTTGCATTCATAAACTCAAGAACTAAACCAACTGCAACTGCATTGTCATGTCTAATTGCCTGCAATGCACAATTATTTCAATAGAATGGAATTGCACAATACTTTTGATAGAATCGCACAATACTTTTGATAGAATCACACAATCCCTAGTGGAATTTTCCCATCAACACCAATGGCCCCATAACTGCTACTTCTAAAAACTCTAAGCAGCAGATACAAAACTCAATTTTCTTATTCACTATCTTCACATCTCATCAATATTTATCCAACACCTTTTTCCTCTATTTATGTCATAATTGTCATGGCACTCTCAATTCTCAAATTGACATTTCTTTTCATTGGTGACATTGGCCTTATCTAGCTTCCCTTCATCTTTTCATTGGTGACATTACTGACCCCTCTAATAGAATTAAATGGCCTCTATTTAGCATTAGCAGTTCTCTCTTCTTCACCGACAGATCTATCCTTGACACTAGCACAGTCATTATATGTATCATTAATTTTTTAATTCTTTCTTTCTTCAATTTCCTTCTCACGTGACAGATGGCCACATTACACTTCCTCTGAGAATGAAAAAAACGTATTACTTTCACAATTATGCTATCATTGTCATCAATGATCTCTACTTCCAGTAGAATAGCATATCACATGCACCTAAGGAAATTCTCCCTGCAGTACCTGCAGCATCATAACCCGCACTCATCTTCATCCTCTTTTTTTTGTCCATTTTCTTGGTAATCTTGACAATCTTAGTGGTACCTTTCTAGCCTCCCTTCATCTTTAAACCTGGCAATCCCTTCTCTCATCAAGTTGGATAGTTTGTACACATGCTTCTTCATCTGCACCATTGGCCTTAGACTCCACACCATGATCTCCAAGGCAATTGGAAGGCTATGCCTTCCAAAGGCTTGACCCTTCTGTCACCTTCATTGCTGAACATATCTATAAACCTCAGTTCTTGGTTTCCAACCAACAATTGTATTCTTTGTCAAAAAATCTACCCTGGACAATCTTGTAGATTGCTTCACATCCAATTTAGTTTGTCATTGTCTACATTCTTACCCTTTTTGCAATTTTATTCTCACACAATTGATGACTACATGGAGAACATGAGAATGGTGGACAACAGGTCATAAAATGACATTTGCACATGAATAATGGTCAGGATACACTGACCCAATATGACAGCAAAAATGCATGGATATTATTTGAAACAAACATACACAATGAAGTATAGGAAAACAGCAAATAACAAAATGTATGCAAAATGAAATGACATTTTTGTTATTTCCATTATCTGAATGACATATATTATAACTCCTACTCAAAATAAACAATATCACAATCACAAAATGAACTATAATCTTTTGAGTCAAATAGAAACAAATAATCAATCCAGAATGAGCCAAAAAGATTGTCAATGAAGTAGGGCGAGAGACAGAGCACAAAGAACAATCTGTGTGTGATATGGAGAAACCAGTTCCTTGTTTAATCTCCCCATGAAAACAAAATGGTTTCACCCAAAGCATAAAACCTATCTATCCATCATTAACACTGTTTGACTGATAATTGGTAGGAGGGAGACACCTGGGCATTTTCCCTTCACCTTCTTCATGGAAGATCAAATCAAATGGGACTGTCTCGCTCATTCCCTCTACCTCACCAATAGGAAGCTTATTTTAGATCTTAGTGAATAGTGATTCAACTTAACCGAATAAGTGAATGTCAGGATTATTGAAAGCAGGATGTGATGGTGTGATGGTGGCCCCTCTCCCCCTCTCTAGGGTGGTTTTTATTTAAGTGATGGACTGCCAGTCCAAGTGATCTCTATGAATTGTACACACACAATGTGATATAGAAAGACATCATATAACATAAGGAATGCAAAATGAAATGACAATATTAATATTTCCATCATCTCCATGATGTATATTATAACTCCTCTTCACAATAAACAATATCACGAGCATGAAATGAACTATAATGGCATGATATAGACGTTAATCTCAAGCTTGCAAGAAACAACATATTATGCAATAGTCCTTGAGAATAGCCATGATTTGTGTGGTTTCTCAAAATACAGCTCCCACAATACTGCCAAGCTAATTCCTGTGCCTTGTAATAATGCAAAATTGTGTTTTATGTTCTATGGCAATGCACAACCACCTCTACTGGTCCATGGTATCTCCCAGATCATTATTCAACAAGTACCACACAAATGTTTCTAGCTCATTTTGGGCAGATCCAACATGGCACCATCCCAAGCGCTCATCAAACCTTACACAGTTTTCATTATTGGCTTTGTCTGAGTCCAGATCACCAAGGCCACCAAGTGCTAACAATGTTTCCACCTTCTTCATTAGATGCGAGGAACCCACCATATCACTCGAGGTTCTCCCTATATTGATGAGAGCAAAGCCCCCAATTCCTTGCAGGTTGGATTTGACCATTAAATCCTAATACAGCTGAGCAAAACCAACTAAAGGCAAAGAATCAACTATAGAAGGGCAATTGTCTCATCTTCCATCTTCCATATGTATATAACATAGCAAGGATGGAATTAGAGGACAAAAAACAACCATACATGTCCCTCAACAGTATATGTTGTGTCCAAATGAATTACTGAATAAAGTTTTATGTTCCGGTTCTATTTTTCCTGAGTGTCCCTGCCCTAAAGTGGTTTTGCATTTCTAAATCCCTGATTAACATTGCTTCTACACATAATGCATCTAGGTTCTGATAATTTGTTGGGTTGTCCCAAAGACATCTCCTGGGAACAAAATCAAACAATCACCATCCAGGAAAAATTAACAAGTTCTTATGCATCCTTCTCTTTACACAACTCCTTACTATGCTTTCTCCATCTCACTCTATTCGCTTCCATATGCATGTCTAAATATCAAATTTGCCTATTATAATCCAATATATCTTTAAACATCAGGTTGCAGTTAAAGCTTGCACTCCTAAGACCTACTATCTATTTTAGTGAGTCAAATCTTAATAGTGTTAACTATATTCAAAATAATGAAAGGATTTAGAATCTCATCTGCAAGCCAAAAGGTCCCAATGATCAAATCTAGCGGTGGACTTGATAAAGACCTAATTAAGCCTGATTAGTTATTAATACTTGCTACCAAAAGATGTGACCTGCCACCTCAATGGGATGTGTGACTATCAAAAATGCCCCCTAATATGCATATAAATAACCTCTTGTCCTATTCTTCAATTCTCACTTTTCCAATAATATTGGATTTTATAATTCACAGTGTAAATGTATTCTATATTTAGTATGTGCACCTAGTACAGTACAAGTGGTTTCAGAGTTAAGTTTTCTATAGCCTGGGATTGCAAGATTGTTTTTGGGTTTTGCCCTTGAACCTCAAACTTGTGGTTGAGTTTATTTTTACCTGTAATCAAGAAAATAATTCCTCGCTTATGGCCTGAAATTATTTTTGGAATGTGGCCACCAAATTACACTAACTTTAATTAATTAACTTTATTAAAAAAAACTTTGCCTACTCATTCAAATTTGGGGTGTTTATTTCCTATGGTTTGATGCCATTATTTCTTATGGCTTGTGAGAATTGTAGGCATCAGCGTGACTCAAATCTTAAGTTAAAAGTTACTGAACTTTTCACTGCTACCAAACACTTGAGTTCAAACTTATTTTTAAAAATGTGTGGAAGCCTAATAATATATTAAATTTTCAGGTACCTGCTCTTGGACACCCTCAACTTTGCAGGAACAAGCAAGCATGACTAAAGCATGAACCCCACCAGCCAGTGCAACTTCCATGCTGCACTTGTCATCGGCAGCCAAGTTAGCAAGTGCACCCGCAGCACGCTCCTGCAACCACAAATCAAAACTAGTTAAATGGCAATACCTTTTTGAAGCTAAAACCATTTGTTCGATATACTGAATTGCATTACCAAAACTCCATCCCCACCAGAGGCCCACTTAAATATAAGATCCACAAGTGCCTTCACACCACCTGCTACTGCTATGGCACTCTGAAATAAAAACCCGAAAAATCATCACCATCCTGAAATTAAAACCATCACAATACCTTGCTACACAATGCAAGCTAGAACTGAATATATTACAGCCATAACCTTGTGTTCTTCTCCAACAGATAGATTCCATAAACCACCTGCAGCCTCTTCAGCAACCAATCTGTTTGGGGACCTTGCAAGGGATGCCAAAATGCCAATTCCTCCTTCTATTGCCACTGCTTTTGCAACATCAGCATTGACAGACAGGTTTGCTATAGCCTGCAAGACCATATCATACATTTTGGTTGAATAAAGTAAACTAGGCTTCATATCAAACAGATGTTAGGTGAATAAAATGAAGAAATAACTTATCATGGCCATGTAATGCCAGCTTTTATGATATATTCAGGCAACATTCCAACTAAAATTTCACCTTAGCAGCTTCTGATTGGACACCCTCACAACAAGACCTTGCAATTCCCAAGAGGAACTGAATCCCACCACCACGCATCACTGCTTCTGCCCTTGAAGGGTCAACAGTTGCATTTTCATCATCAACAACAACAAATGTTGCAAGGCCAGTTGCTGCCCTTTCCTGGACCTCTTCCTGCGAGCTTCTCAATAAACTCAATAATATGGGGGTTCCTTGTTTAAGCCAGAAACTATCTAACCCAGGAGCATTACTCTCTGCAATCCGCAGCAGTGCATGAGAAAGCACCCATTCAAGCCATTCAGTCAACTCTATAAGACTCTTATCCCCACTTTTCAGGTTCTGCCTGTTCCAAAACTTAATCATTTCCTCCTTCTCAGGAGTTACAGCAGACAATGCCTGCTTCTTAAATCCCCTTGAAAACAAATTCAAATGAGTCATTGAATCAAGCCCTGCAAGAACATCAGTGAACCGGGCCAACAGCAGCTTTGCCTTTGAATTGTAAGCAACATAATTGCGGTTCTCCTCCAGCAAAGGGCAATTCAACGCACACAGAACCCTCAAACTTTGCGATGAAAGCAAACGAAATGCTGCACTAGGTGTCACATCTGTCCGAGAAACATCCAATGCAACTAATTTCGGCAACTTACTCCAGAGCTGCAACACAGTGCTCCACTTAATATTTCTTGATCCAGCAACAGACAGAAACCTCAATGACACTGCATTCCCAGCGCCCCCTCATCAATACTCATACAATCCAACAGCCCAAGCTCCCCAAGCTCTGAGCAATACTTCACAAGCGCACCGATGGCTTCCCCGTCAACATCCCTAACCCCAGACAGCCTCAGCCTCTTTAGCCTGGGGCAACACAATGCCACAACCCTGATCGCATCACTTGTAATCCTATCACAGTAATCCGGCCCCAGCTGAAGGCTTTCCAGACCCCCATGCCGGGCAGCCACCATAGAGAGCGTGGCATCGGTAAGTTCTCTGCATACATCCCCGCTCAAATCCCTAAGGTTCCTAGCCTCGAGGTTCACGATCACGCTAGCCGTATCGGCGCCTCTAAACCTCAGCCGCTGCAATTCTCCACAGCGGCCAGCCAGGGAAGCAGCGGCTTGCTCATCCAATTTGTGAGCCCTCACATCCAGTGAATTCCACAGGCATGGATAATGCCCTACAACTCTAAATGTCTTACACACAGATGCAAGGCTTGCCCTGTCCCTGTAATTCAACAGATTAAAAACCGCAACTACAGTGTCATCCGGGAGACTTGTCCAGTCAACCTCCTCGTGTTTTCTATCAACGTAAACAATCTCCTCCTCATCAAATACCTCATTATTATCATTGCCGTTATTGTCAACACAATTGTTATGTACAGCCTTTTCTTTTTTCTTCTCCTTCACATGCACGGCCTTTCTCCGAACCCTCCGAATCATCGCGCTTTCCTTCGATTAAATTATTTACAGACAACAAACCCTAATGCTCAAACCCTAAGGGAAGAACAAATGTAAAAACCCTATTTGACGCCGCCATCCATATATATTTACATCTTCTCTCCAACTAAAAACAGCAAACGAGGGTAAACCAATTGAGAAGTAATTTGAGGTACCTGTGCGTTAACCGTTATGTGCCTCTGATTTTAAAGCAATTGACTCAAATTTTGCATAAGGGCAAAGGAAACCTGCAAATTCATGGGTTTCAAGTGGATGGGAAGAATTTTTTTGTCAAAAGAGACAAGACAATTTTTAAAAATTGCAGATCGGAACGGTAGAATTAAAAGAATCTTCGAAGATGCTGACAGGGAACAGAACAGTCTGTTTACATCCAAATGTCTGCAAAAGCTTTAAATGTTGTGAATTTCTTAGATTTTAGAAGGGATGTAAATTATAATTTAGGTTATGTGGATTTGCTGTCGGGATAATGAAAATTTAGATTTGTTCGTTAAGAATTGAGGTTTTTATGTTTTCGAATTACGGGATTCGTTGCCAGAGAATGCTGTCGTTTATATTTTATTGCGTCTGATTCATAAGTTTTTATTTTTTATTTTTTATTTTGGATTAATTTATTCTTTAATTCTTATTATTACAATTCTCTTTTTAAATAGCTATTCGAAGAGAAATATCTTAGGCTTGTAAAACTTGGTATTAAAATAATAAAAAGTGCTGAGGTCTACATTTTAATGTAATAAACTCACCAAGGTTGTTTTGAGCCCCACGGCATATGAATATATTCTATTTTTATTAGTTCATTTATGTTTAAATATTATTGTGGACAATGAATTACGTTCTATTCTATTTATTTATTTAATTTAATTTATTAATGTGGGTAAGTAGCCAAAAATTGTCAATGGATTGAAAAATTATGCACAATTAAATTATTTTAAGAACAAATATGTATTAAATAAGTTATGTATTAGTAACATATTATAAATAGTTTCTTTCACTTTTTAGTGGGTCTTAAGAGTGATTGTCATTAATTAAGTAGATTGTTTTTCTCAAAAGTTTCTTTAAATTTCAATGGGATGGTTTGGGGTAATATGGGGGTTGGTAATTTATGATTTCGAGGAGTAATTTGTTAAAAGAATTTTCTTCTTCTTGGGTGTTAAATAAATAACACAAAGGAATGGGAGATGTGGTTATGAATGTTCTTTCATTAGTTGTGTCGTTAAACAGCCTTATACTTTTAGTTAAAGGAAATTTATTGTGTATAATCAATAGTCTTTCTCATTGATCATGTATGGATACGTAGATTCTCAATCTGTTAGATAAAGCTCTCCTATACCTTTTGCCATGTGGCATTGATTTTCTTGATGTGGTGTGGGTTGTGTGTGTCATGGAGGTGTATTGGCTTGCAATTGTCTATTTTCTTTCCTTAATTTGGTGTGTGACATCTTCTAACATTTATTTGAAGCTTTGATTGATGGTCGGGAGTAAGAATGCTTTTGAAAGTTGTGATCCCTACCATCAAGGTAAGGTTCAAATTAAAGGCTAAGAAATATTTTTCATTGCCTTGATGTTATCCCTCTTCATTTAATTAAAAATATTATTAGTCTGACAAATATGAAGGATATCAATTTGTTGAGGTCATAAGAATCATGCACGGAGGAATTTTTTAAGAATATGGAAGTAGTTCTCTTATGTGGAAGTACATTAGTGGGTGATTTATGCCCTAGTTCAACCTAGTCAAAGGAAGGGCTTGAATAAGTCAACATGGATTGCAAAGCTTGAATTGGAACTAAAGGTTGACAATGATGTTATTTTGGATTCTTTAGATGAGTATAGTTTTCTCTCTAAAATAATGTTGGTTATGCACCACAATGTGGAAAATTTGCTAACATTTTCTTAACATATGTTTGGTGACTAAACATTTATTAGTTTCCCATTTTAAAGGGATGTTGGAGGCAAATAGTTCTTTCACCTTGACATATCTTGATGGGCATAAGTCAATTTTCATGCAATAGCATGAAGAAATTACAATGGAAGCAAGTTCTCAACATTAGTGAATAGTGATCACAACACTCTTGGTAGCCCTAAACTGATAATTGTTGGTGTTTGAGGTATGACTCATGAGGATGTTAGAGTAGTGAGAATTGGCCAAGCGAGTGGAGTAGGTGGTGTCAGTAATAGTGTTAGTGACTAGGGCATTGTTTGTTAATGATTGTGATGACTAGTTAGTGTTGATCTATTCTTTTTTTGTATGATGGTTTATGTGTCTTGGCACCCTTGCATGAATCTAGTTTTTAATCTTGTGTTATAGCTTTTCCCATCTTTTATAACTTGATTTTAGAGCTTTTTAGGAGGAGGCCTCTATAGAACTCCCTAGAATATATATATTGGTGGCGCCCTTATTAATGCGGTAATCAAGAAAAATAAGAACCATCTTGCAAATCATTAGATTCATCTTAAGGTAGGCTTATTAAAACTTGATTCTCCTATGTGATCCTTTTTGTGAAAGTTGGACCTGTCTCCCTTAGCTCTAAATCTAGTAATGAAGCAAAGGCTTTAGCACTCCTTGGAGGTTTGAAACTAATGAAATATTTGAATTGTAAGTATCTAAAGGTCAAAGGAGATTATCATGGCATCTTTAATGGATACTCAAGGGTATTTTATATGATTGGAAATTAAAAAGTATTATTGAGGAAGGAAAGGTGATTAAAGACAGTTTTGAAGATATTTTAGTATAGTCATTATTTCAAAGAAAATAATGGTATAGAAAATTTAATAATCAAATGCAAGTGTTTCGTATGTGGTTACATTTTTTCTATCACCCACTCTTAACTTTCAAACTCTATCATTACAATTTCATATAATTGCATTAGAAAAGTGTTATGAAAACTTGGTCAATAATAATACTCAAAATATTGGATCACACATAGAGTCCAAGCTACATGTGGGATAATTACACATATGCCATGTGATGTTTGTGTGAATCAACTATTAGAAAAATTAGATTTTTAAAAAAAAATTGCATCTATGTTTGGCGTTAGTTATGTGTTGTGTTGTTTACATTCAAAGTTTTTCTTTATGTTTGATCTCCATAAAAAAATTAGTATGCAATGAGAAAAATATGGTCATCATACATTATATAATGTGTTGTGTATAATCTTAGATTAGAGTGCACTTTTTTATATTAGGGATTATCCTTCTCTAGCTTTTGTTGAAGAAATTTTGTGTGGAAGGGTTATGTTGGCACCCCAATTTAATGTGTCTCATATTTGTTGTATTTTGCTCCAAAAATTCTACATTTGACCTCATCCACCCTTTGTTAATAATTAATCTAAGAAATTCTAAATGGTTCCCCTAAGTGTCAAATGGTGCAAAGTCTCATAAAAGGCTAAGTTTTGGATTTCTTCGTTGTTTCCCTCGATATTTCATGTGTTGTTTATGTTTCAAGGGTACCCACATTTGTATGCCCTTCCTATCAATCTTAAAACCCACCTTCATACCTTATAAAAAATTCCTATACCCTTTTGTTGAGGTTTTGGGTTATTTCTTACTTTATTACCTATTCCCTTACTTCTTTGTTTCTTTGACCCTATCTTTTGTCCTCAAAACTTTTATATGTGTTTAAATTTTAGACTTTCAAGGTGTTCCCTATTCTCATCCCAAGTATAGTGCTTGTAGGGGTTCTCGATAAGGGATACCCAACATAAGTGGTATGAAAGTGAAGTATTTTTAAATAATTTTAATGAGGCATCAATGTGGTAATTCATCACCTCCACTCTTGATACATGTAAGGAAGAATATTTTTTTAGGGGTATCAAGGTGTCATCTCCCCTAATTCCTTACTAGAAATTCAAGGATGGACATTGACATGACAAAGGAAGACACTATGTAAAATGTTTGATAGAGACATAATATGGTTTGGAAACTGCCCTATGTTCTCGAAACGAGTTTGAATGTCATCATGATCTACTAAAAAGCAAGGTGAAGTAAGGAAGGGTTCATTTTAGTAGAAGATTAAAGTGGTTCCATAACCACCACCTTTGGTTCTTGAAAATTCTTCGACCTTTGACAGGTTTCAGCGACAATCAAAAGAAGAAGAAAAAATTATATATATGTTAAATTTGTTAGTGCATTAAGGATGTTTTGAAACGTGTGTCGACTCCTAACAAGGTTCTTCAAACCTTATCAAAGTCTGGTGAGTTTTTCTTACCTTATTGAGTGAAAGAAAACCATTTTTAAAGGGGTGGCAATGATTTGAGGAGGTCATAAACTTATGTCGACTCTCGACAAGGTTTTCCTAACCTTTTCAAAGCTCAATGAGATTTTTATCTTTTAGAGAAAGCAATGGAGTAGTGGTATCTTCATTAGGAGTTTCAAGTGGTTTTAGAATCACTACTGGAGGTTGAGGGCTATCTTTGAACCAATACTATGTTACAAGGGTAAAGAGTGTGCTTTGATATTTCTACATGGCTTTATAACCATGGGCAAGAATTGACAAAGTTTCATGAACTAGTCTAACTTCCAAAAAAAGGTAAGAGATTAAATGTTTTATATGGCAAAGCTTTGTGGTGGTTACAAAACTACTTTGAGTTATTTAAAGCTTTGGTGTTGATAGGTGTGGTTGAAGTGTTTTTTGAAGTTTTGATGTGGTTCCTAAATCACTCTTGGTTCCCAAAATTGGTTCATTCGTTGATGAGTTTAATCGACATAAAAGGGGGGAAGCTCACTATTATTAAAGGCATTTTCAATGGGATTTTGGTTGACAAAAGTAATGGCTTTGAATCTAGTAGGATAATTACTTACATTTAATCCTCCAACTCTCCCTCCTTTCATGGATACCTTTAATGACCAAGAGTGTTGCAAACAAAAGGAATATGTTTCCTTATAATTTGTGGGTACATCAAGAAATGTTTGAAGCAATTTTAAGGTACATGAATGATGAAAACATGGCATAGAGGCATGGGTATTCGCTACAATTACTGAGGTTGCAAATTTGTGGGATTACTTCAATGTGGTAAGTGCAAAAAGATGGGGGACCAAAAAGGGGTCTTAAGTGGCCACTTTTTTTTCTAAAATCGGGAAAGACTAACCTTAGATGACAAATTGAAGATAGTTACACTCAAAATTTTAAGATGCAACGAAAACAAGAGTCATAATGCTCTAAATCTACTTTCTAAAGTACTATTTTTTTTAAATGGTAGAGACTAAGGGGTTCAAAAAGGGGGCAACACAAATTGGTCCTATTTTTTCAAAAAAATATAACATAGCGTCTAGTGTGGCCCCCTTAAAATGTTAAAAAAAAAAATATTCCAAAAATAACTTTAGTGAGAAACTATCTAACACCATGTAGTTTATCCTTGTGTTTTTCTGCTAATTTTTAATGAATATATAATTTTTTACTAATTTTCAAAGTGGACGCATCCTAAAAACTAGAAATTTGAGTGTCCTTCCCCCTAGAAAAATTGAAAATTAATCAAAAATATTTTTTTGAATATGTGTAGAATAGAGTCTAGCTTTTAAAAATGTAATTTATTTAAAATTTCGATGAACGGTTAAAAAATAAAGTGGAAAATACCAAACATTAGTTTTTGACAAAAAAATACACCAACAAAAGAAATTAACTCGATGAAAACCTTAACATACTCAAAATGTGAAAAACATTAATTACATGGTTAGATGGCTAAGAGAGAGATTAACATTACCACAGTGTTTTTTGACTTGACATTGAAACACATGCAAACTTGATGGGGAGCATGCTCGAGATTATGTCAAATTTTCACAATATGCAAAAACACATATGTGGATTTGGAAATTCACTCTAAGCCTTTGGTTTAGAAGCCCAAGGAAAATCCAGCCCAAAGGCTTGGAAATTTCCAAAGCAAGATAAAATGTGAGTGCATTATAACACACTCACGTTATGTTAAGGCAAGCATAACACAAGTACATTATAACATGCTCACATTATGTTAGATCAAGCATAACACAAGAGCGTTATAACGCACTCATGTTATGCTCTACTAAATTCAAGTTATTTGTGTATGTGTGTGTATGTATATATGTATGTGTAGACACCTAAAAATGCCTTGAGTATATCACACACCGAGATTTCACCTATTAACATCATTTTCTCTCATTTTTCACCTATTTCGTATATTTAATTAAATAATGTCCAATTATTTAGTTAGATTCGCCATTTTCTCCTCTTAATCAAATAATTAATTTTATTTGATTAATTCATCACCTTCGTTACTATTTTTCTTCCCTTTTGACTAAATAATGTCAAATTATTTAATTAAATGCTATTCACCCTATTTGATTAAATAATTCACTAATTGTTTAATTAAATTTTCTAATTCTTCAACTTACACAATTAAATGATTTTTCTAAATTGTTTAATTGACTAATATTTCCTCCAATCATTCAAAAAATATCCTCATGGAATATTTCCTTTTCAAATTCAAATTTTTCCCTCCACATGAAAAATATCTCCCACATGCTTCCTAAAATCAAGGGATTTGTTATTCTCTCCAATATTATGGACCCTTGATTAAATTCTTGATCCATGTCATCTTGAATTATCAACCCTCAATCCATGTCTTCATCTCTAATCCAATTTCCTCCATTGATTAGCATTTTAATTCCTCACCATTGATTCAATTCAAAAATCTATAAATACTTCCCATTTTACATGATATTTCATTCACAGTCATTGAGAGCACCCTTACTATACTGGAATTCATACTCGCTCTTAAGCTTTTAAGCATTTTTGGATCACCATTATCATCCTTTACCAAGATTTTGCATCACCCTCAACAATGGATAAGGTGATCTGAGCAATCCAACATTCAACTGTCACTCAATTGCACTCAATCCACAATGGGATTGTTGGTTTGCATCTTTAGTTTGTTTCATTATGTTTTAATTGATGTTTAATGGTTTAGAATTAATCTTTATCAAGGTTTTAGACTCAATTTAATTGAATATGGCTTTAACTTGGTCAATTATCTTACTTAATTAGTTCAATTTAGTTGTATTTAATCATGTTAACTCACCATATGATAGTATGTGTATATTTGCTACTATATTCTACTAAGAGAGAGGAGACACATTTAGGATTATGTTGCTAGGTTTCTTACATAATTTTTCCTCTATATGATATAAGGTATGGTGTTGACGATGTTAGGTAGAGGGTATAGGGTTTATGATTGAGAGTATAAGGTATAGGGTTGAGGGTTGAGGGTGTAGGATTTAGGATTTAGGGTTTAAGGTATAAGGTTGGGGGTATAGGGTTGAGGGTTGAGGGATAGTGTTCAAGGTTGAGGGTACAAGGTTAAGTGTATAAGGTATAGGGCTTAGGGTTGAGGATACTAGGTATAGGCTCGAGGGTATTGGGTTTATGGTTGAGGTTATAAGGTATCTATTTAGGGTTGAGGTTTTAGGGTATAGGATTTAGTGCATAAGATTGAGGGTATAAGGTTTAGGGTATAGGGTTAAGGGTATAAGGTATAGGGTTGGGGGGTGAGGGTGCGGGTGCGGGGTTCAAGGTTTAAGTATAGGGTTGATGGTTGTGGGTATAGGGTTGAGGGATAATGTTTAAGGTTGAGGGTATAGGGTTAAGTGTATAGGGTATAAGGATTAGGATTCAATATATTGGGTATATGGTTGAGGGTATAAGGTATCTATTTAGAGTTGATGGTATAGGGTATAGGGTTTATAGTATATTGTTGAGGGTATAGGGTATGGGGTATATGGCTGAGGGTATAGGTTATAGGGCTGAGGGTTAAGGGTGTAGAGTTTAGGGTTTAGGGTTTAACGTATAGGGTTGAGGGTGTAGGGTTTAGGGTTCAAGTATAGGGTTGAGGGTTGTGGGTATAAGGTATAGGGTATAGGGTTGAGGAATAGTGTTCACGGTTGAGGGTACAAGGTTAACTATATAGGTTATAGGGCTCAGGGTTGAGGATATTAGGTTAAGTGTTGTAGTAAAATGGAGTTTCGAAGAGGACTTGTTTGGTGGAGTGTTATAGAAATCAAGCTAGTTATGAAGGTGCATGGTTTAAGGGTGTAGTCATTGATGTTGGGCCTCTCAAATCATGCGATGGTTGTAGAATTATTAGTGTCCAATATGAGGCATTTGAGACAAAAAAAAATCAACCCTTAGGAGAAATCCAATGTCATAATCATTTGAGGGCAATACCACCTCCAATTCCATTACCCAACAATTCAGTTGCGGGTGATGTTGTGGAAGCATTTCACAATGATTGTTGGTGGCATACCATTGTCCTGGATTTCCCATGAAATTTTGATGCTACTCCACAGAGTTAAGTTTTCTCTATTTTCTAGACACCATAACTTGGGGAGACTATGAAGCTAAGAACCTTTACCCTTGTCAAGAATGGGTCATGGGTGGGTGGATCTTTCCATAGGTATGTCAACTTACCATCTATATAAATATTCAATATATTTAATTTAATCGTGGTATATTGATAAACTACAATCAATCATGCCTATATTTTATGTTCACTACTGAGGTCCTCACAAATGGATATAAATTTGCTTTAAATTAAAATTATTATGACATATGCTTTATTATTGAGGTCCTCGTAAATGGATATAATTTTTCTTAACTTAAAATTATTATAACTTATGCTTTAACTATACAACTCGTACCATGGTGTTTGATGATGGATTTGTGCTAATTCTCAGCATGAGGTCAAGGGTTGAGGATTTAAACTTCACATATCAATCCACTCACCATTCTCACATTCAAAACCACATTGGTTCTCACATTATCTTGAAACTATAAATGCAAAATTTTCTTGTGGAAAAAGATATAGGAAATAGACATTTTGAACACCCAACATCCATGTCCACATAGTTCATGAAAGCCAAAACATGCTCACATTTTGAAGAAGTTGAAAAGTGCTCACATTTTGAGCAATCTAAAGTATTCTCGCCTTTGAAAAAGCTAAAAAGCACTCACATATTGAGCAAGCCAAAGCATGCTCGCACGTTTTGGGAAATGCAAAAAATGATAAAAATGCATGTGACCCATGATTTAGTCCCACATGCTTTGTTATTCTCTAGTTTTTGTGCATTATCCAACAAAAAAATGCCTTTTCATGGTGTTGACAAACGCGCAAGCATATTTTACATATTCCACCACCTTTTTTTATTTGACAATGTAGAAAGGAGGAAATACTAGAGTTTTTGGATGAAATTCGATTATATCAACTGATATTTTCATGTTTTGAGTGTTGGAATGTTAATTATGATTTTTTTGTTTTAATTTCATATTATAGATTGGTTTTTTTCATAGTTTTTACTAATTCAATTAGATTTATATAGAATTGAACATTAAAAACGAAGTAACTTGGTAAAAGTATCTAATTTTTGAGGAGTTGAAGCAAGAGGAAAAATGAACTAGACATAATTGGGTTAGCGAATCTTGGATTTTAAGATAAGTTATATTTATGCATGCAACCTTGCAAACTTATCAAGGTTGATGCACCTTGAAGAGATTCCTTGATTTGCATATATGCATCAATGTGTAAAATTTATGAATGAGACATATTTACATTTTTCTTGTTTCACAAGCATGTCCTCTTATGCTTGTTTGCATTCTATTTATACATGTGCTTTACATTCTCTTTATACATATGCTTTACATTCTCTTTATACATATGATTTATATTTTCCTTCATTTCCCATGGGTTGATATTTTATTTATTATTCCCCTACTTCACATTTCACCTTTCTATTCACTTATGACTATCACCTTTACCACTTTGATTTCTTATGTTGCTTTATCACTTCTTATCATACATGCTTAACTGAATGCTTTGATTTTGTTATCATATTCATGCTTATTAAATTTACCTTATTATGAAGTTATTTTTTGAACATTGACCACTTGCCTTGATCATATAGTGGCATACATTTCCTTAAGAGCTTACACATTAAGCATGGTCTCTTAGATTTGCCTCTTAATCTTGCATTGCCTTATCACATTTTTTGAGTTATTACACTAGAAATGTGGGCACGATACCTTTTACATTATATGATTCACTTGCTATATCTCTACATTGGGGCAATCATGAATTCCATTATTATATTTTAATATTTCCTTTCCATATCCTTACAATAGGGGTATCATTCCTTCCCTTAAATCCATGTGCACATCCATCAATTACCTCGTCATGATTTTAGAGCCACACCTATTTTAGTGGGGGAAACTTATCCTTCCCACTCATATCTTATGATATCATTACATGTATCCTTTTCACATTTGGGGGAAAGAATGAATTCCCTCTTCAACAGTATCTTGGCATCACATTCCCAGACCTACATCACCACTAGGGACATATTGCCTCACCTCTACCAATAAAGCATGCACCTGTATTATAGCCTTATGTACCTACATAAGTGTTCTTTACCACAACACCATTTATATTTTTCCATGGTAGGGTAAACCTTCTACCTTGAAATTCATGTTCAACCCACATATGGTTTCCATGTTTTACTGTGTTACACTTAATTATTACATAATGATTTTTTTAAAATTATTAATTTACATTATTTTAATTCTTATATGTTTGGTTTACACTTAGATTTCATGTTTTATTTTCCCCTTTCCTACAATTCCTTTCCTTCTATGGACACAACCAATTCTAATATGGTCTATGGTTCATGCCTTATAAGTTTGATCTTCTAATATTATCCTTGAAACTAACATTTACACAATGTTGGTCATGTTCATCTTTCGTATCAAACTTGCAACTCCTTTAAGGAAGTTTTCACTTACTACTTTTGGGATTGTTATATATTGCACTAACTCTTTTCACAGTGAACTTAGTGAAAATCCTTCTATGAATCCTTTATAACCGTTGTGGGAAGCCATTGCCATGGATGTGGCTGGCACTTTTGAGTTCAATGAACTTTTCATGGTACTTGCAGAGGTCTTTATACATGCCCTTGAATTTTATAACCATAGATAAAAATCCTCTTATAAGGCTTATAAAATACAACTTTACTGCCTTCTTCTCTATCTTTCATGCATCGTTTACTAACCACTCACTTCCTCCTTCAACATTGAAAAAATTGTCATTCATAAACCTTTTCACTAGTTATTTCAAACTATACTTATTATACATGCCACACTATCTTCATATCATTGTTATCTCTTAGGTTTATTTCTCTTGAAACTTTGAAGCTTTATAGGCTTCCCTCTCTTCTAAGATCATCTATTCTTGGTCATCACTTGTAACCTTCCACATTTGTTCTTCTATGGTGGTGTTTACTTGAGTGTAACTCCATTTTGTAGTGGTAATAGTTATGCCATCGACCATATTTGTCTCTAACCTTAGTTAATTTTGGTTACCCTTTGTTTGTCATCTCTCAACATAGATCCTGTCAATATCATCTTATTCTTTGTGATCTTAGATGACTTGTAATGTTTTGTGAAGGAAAATGAAAGGGGAAGATAAAGCACATAGGATAGTTTAAATAGCAGCCCATGAATGATTATTAAGCCAATGTTATTCTATGTAAAGAGTTACTTTGTATTGTTGAGTACACATATCCATAAAAGGCATAAAATATGCAGCATTATAATAATAAATTGAATGCAAAGTAAGTAGTAATAAGTGTAAAGTGTGTGCTACCATATAAAGAAGAAAGACTAAGTTATAAAATTGCACATATATAGCACAACGGGAAAAGAAGACTTAATGTTTCAAACCAACTACATAGTCTTAATAAGTTGTGCATATATATAGTGCTTATAAGAGTCTAATGCAAAGCACATATAGAGCACATATGGGAATGAGTCAAGGCAGCGTGTAAATAGTAATGCATTAGAATACAAGCCGCCTAAGTCACCTGTAATGTGGCACAACAAATGAAGAATAATGACCATGAGTTACATATATTAATGTTGGACAATAAGCACTGGAAATAAGGTGTAGGAAATGTACTATGTAAAGCCATATGATAAGCATGAAACTCAGTCAATGCAAAGATAGCAAAAATTTGTGAGGGTAGTCGACTTGCAAACCAAATAAGGAACCAGTAGCAATGCATTGTTGTGCTTGACTCAGTAAAAGGAGTCATGTTGTCACAAGCATGAAGTTGACTCATCCATTCTATGAAATTGGAAATAAGAGGATTGTTATGTGTTGCAATCTGAGAGTTAAATAAGCTAACTTGATGCATGTGAAAAGGAAGGTGGTAGATTTGTTAGCTTGTTTGTAGCATTATGATGCTCAAATTTAAGTATATATAGAGGTGCTCTCTCTACCATTTGTTACACTTTTCATTTTGATTTATTTGTTGTTATTCTACCATATTTTATGTGTAAGCATTACTTTGAGGGTTTTAGTGTGTGAGAGAGATTTGTTTGTGAGATATGTTTTGTTGAGAGTTCTTGAGAGGAGGCTAGATTTTGGAGATAAGTTGAACATTGAAGGAGTAGTATTCGTGGTTGTGGAGGTTGAGATTGGAAAGCAACCTTATCAGTTGGAACTTTATATCCAGGCATGTTGATTTCTATTCCTCTATTGTTTATGTTTGAAAGGTTATTTGATTATAAATGCCTTTGTTTGGAAAGATTTCCTTTGGGAATGCTTGATATGCTTATTCTTATGAACTTAGTTATTTCCTAGTATGGAATATTCTTATATGATTCTTGATCGAGTCTTGAATTAGTGAAACCCTCTTATTTGGGAATACATTTATATTGTGTTAAAGCATGTGTGGCTTTAATGCTATTAGAACTATACTTAGTTTGTTAAGTCTATATGGATATGGCATGAGAAGTTAAATGTGGAATATTTTGTTATCTGGATTTGTTAGCTTATGATGCTAGGTAAACCTTTGCGGATAAGGAGGTTAGTAATACAACATGAATGATGGAATGATAGGAATGTCATCATTGATAGGTTGAAATATTATGAAACCATGATGATAGTCTATACTTGATGGATTACTCATATCTCCTTGAAGTTGGAAGAGAGTCTTTTCCCTAGGTTTAGGGCGTATACTTGATTGTTATATCAATATTCAACAGTAGGGTTGAAAAATATATATTCTAGTTATTCTATTTTCTTATTTCTGATTAAGAGTATATTCCTGTTCATTGAATTCTAGAAGAGGACTCATGTTCTGGCAACCCAAAGCTGTATTGAGAAGACTTGTAGGTGCAAAAGCACGAACTATTCTCAAGCTAATGTCCTCTAGTTTATACAAATGCAGTGAACATTGTAAACATGTGAATATTTGAGGTATATTGAAAGAGAGGCTTTATGTTTTGTTTATGATCACATGATTATTACATCACTTTTGATCGAAACCCTAGGTTGGGAATAACCTATTTGGTTGGGTTGTTTACTTGATTATTAATGAAGAAAATAGGTTGGGATTAACCTATATGATCTAATTGATCATTTGATTGTTGATTATATATTTGATCAAGTCATTTATCGATGAGATTTTACTCTTGAATGGAGTCATTTATTGATGAGATTATACTTTTGAATGAGGTAATTTATTGATTAAATCATACTTTTGAAAAGAAGAAACTTAATGTTGTGATCATACTTTTTGAAATGGAGTCATTTAATGTTATGACATTATGATTACTTGGGTGGTTAATTAGGCTATTCCTGGGGTTAGATAATCCATGGGAAAGGGAGTAACCTAGTTGGTCACTTGTTATGTGTGCATGTATGGCTATATTTGGGGTTAAAGTAATTCATTGGTAAGGGTGTAACCTAGTTAATCAGTTTGTTATAGACTTGGTTATTCCTAGGGTTAGGATAATCCATGGGAAAGGAAATAACCTTGTTGAATAGTTTATTATGTCATCACCTTAGAGTGAATTATGTTATGTTTATGGTCAATACCAAATCGAGCTAAAGGGTGGGTGGACATATGACTTGCACTCGAAGTATTGGGTGTTGGATTCTTTGGCCAAGGTAGTGTAAGTAGCCACTATTTACTGTTATCACCTGAAATTGCACCCTATTGAACCTGATGTTCAACACCTCAGTGTAACATGGGAAGACCTTTAAAGATGTGGGTTTCTTGTAAATAGAGGTCAACCTCCGGAGAAGGTCAACTTCCTATAGTATCACCTGACTACTGATCTTTGTGAGATAAAGGGAGAAAGAATACATAAATTGGAAAACTACTCCTATGGTGATACACCAAATTTGTTCAAACATGAACAGCTAATTAGCACACAATTCTCAATCAACTAGTAAAAGTTGATATGCACATCTCAATACTCATATGATATCGCATAAATGTTTTATAAGAAAGCTATGATACATGCAGTCCTAGAAGGATGATAAATTCTTCTCACAACTAAAACTATTTGCACCACTAACATAACCTATAACCTACAATATACACATCTCCTCTACTTAAAAGTGCTATTAATGAGACAATTAACAAGGAATAAGAGAAACTCACATGTAAATTTATCAATCATTCAACACACTCAATGAAACAGATAACTGAGAAGGCAGAAGTTGCTTTCTTTATTTGATCTCCAAAGGTGAAACTGTACATTCAATGTCTGTAAATGAGTTACAAAACTCAGTATTATCCTCTAAGGACTCATAGAAGTCACAAAAATAGAAGAATATGCAAGTAAGAACTACCTATAAAAGAGGCAAAAATGCCATATATACAAAAGAGTGTTGGCCCCCTGCATTAGGGTTTTCAAAAATGACTCAGCGCCTGGACACGTTGGCCCTAGAAGTGTTTTGGAATGAATTCAATGAAGCATTAAATGCTCATCCCCCCTCCATGTCGGCAAGAGATCGCTCCTAGGGATGTCTTTAGATCTTTACAACGACCGCATTAACTCGCAGCCTCCGCGTCCACCCTCGGGATTTCTTCAGAGTCGCCTTGAATGCTCTGCGACGTGGTCATTAATGCCACTCCACCTCTCCAGCCGACATCCCTAGCCATTGTCGTGACTCGCGGCCTCTTCTGGTTGACCATCTCCGAGGAACAACACCAGATTTACCTGCTAGATTCAGCGCCAATACTTCACCGAGCCAACCCACGCTGCACATTCTTGACGGTCAAAGGTTGCTCTACAGAATCGCATGTCGATGAGAGGTTAATTATGTTTCCTTGATGCGAGCACATCATATAGTAGCTATTGTCATAGCTTAGGACTGTCGGCGGGACCTCTTATCGAGCTGCGGGAGTTAGACCGATATCCATTTTGTGGGCAAGCTGATCACTATTGGCAAGACTCCCCTCTTTCGACAGGACCTCATAGCGAGCTCCTTTCTTCTCCCTAAGCTCCCTTTATTTTTGCAAGACCCCATTGGGTCGATGAGACACTATGGCGAAGGCAAGATCCTTCAGCGAGCTTACTCCATGTCGGCAAGACCTTGGATGTCGGGGAGAAGTCATAGCGGGTGGTTAGAGTCACACCGACATGTCAATTCATTTGGAAAGACACCTGACGGTCGGCAAGACCTCATGGCAAGCAACTAGAGTTATATCAATCTCACAAAAAGCCATCGGCAAGACCCCATCGGGTCGGCAAGACCTTACAGCAAACTCCACTTTCCCTGAGCTTGGACCCTTCGACAGAGTCGGAGTCGGGATGAGAACCAAATAGGGATTGGATTGAGAAAGGGGGCGGAAGCAAAAACAGATGAATCCCAACAGAACCGGGATCGGGACCAAATCCGTCCCTGAAAATTTCTTCAAGTTTTCAGGTTCGGATTCCGACCCGATCCCGCCCCCGACAAAACTCAAAAGAAGGCGAAGGAAAGGACGAAAAGGAAGAAAGACAAACAGGAGAAAGCAACCCCCGACAAAATACAAAGAAGAAAGGAAAAAGGCCAGCGGAACCGAGACCGGGGAGGAACCAGAACCCAAAGACGCACAAGGCAAAACTCAAGAGGTGGAACCAAGACCAGAGCCGGGATGGGGGCAAAAAACAAAGAGTCAGCAGAACCGGAACCATAACCAAATCCAGACCTGAAACTTTCTTCAAGTTTCAAGTTCAAATTATGTTCTGATCTCGCCCCCGACAACATACGATGGATGAAGGAAGAAAAAGAAAAACATAAGGGGAACTAAGGAGGAGAAGACATCCCTCGATCACAGGCCACGAAGAAAAGGAAAGAAGAATGATCAGAACTGGGGTTGGAACCGGAACGGAAACAGGAACAGGAATTTTGGAAAAGGTCCAAGTTCAGGTTTCGACCCGGGCCCGAGCCCGTCAAAAAGAAAGAAAACGCACAAAGCAAAAGAAAGCAAGGCGGGATCGGAACTAAAACTAATCCCGAGTAAAACATAGCAGAGGCGGGAGCGGAAACAAACCCGAAATTGAAACTTTCATCAAGTTTCAAGTTCAGATTCCGACCTAGACCCGCCTCTGACAAAAAACAAGGAAGAGAGGAAAAAAAGGACAAGAAAGGAAGAAAAGAAAGGAAAACAACCACCCCACGGTCAAACGCAAGTTCAAAGAAGAAAACGAGACGCACACAAGCACGGGATTGGAAACAGAACTGGAATGAAAATATAAACTAGAACTTTGGAAAAGTTCCAATGTTTGGTTTCGGTCCGACTCTGCCTCCGACAGAAATAGAGAAAAAGGGGCCCGACAAAAAAGAACCCAGCAGAACCGAGGTCGGAACCGAATCAGAAACAGGAACCGAGACTTTGGAAAAGTTCCAAGTTCGGATCCCAACTCGGACCCGCCTCCGATAAAAAACAAGGAAAAAGGAAAGAAGAAAGCAAAACAAAACAAAAAAGGAAAAGACAAGGCAAAACATAAAAATGAAAACCCACCCTTAAACTGAAGACCTGCACGTTGGGCTCAACCCTCTTGGGAGCCACATTTTATCCACGTGCTGAATAAAAAACATCATTTTCCCATGCATCTGCATAAGAAGCAAACATGTTGGAAAATATGCGGTCCTGATGCAAGTGTTCCTCCATTTGGTCTTCGAGAACCTCTGAAAGCATGGGTTACCCTGCCTGATTGAGCCCAAAGGTGAAAAATGGGTAACATTTACACTGTTAGTTCATTGTGATCCATGATATGAAGATTGATGTGTAGACCAATTGGTGAAGCATGAGTGTGTATGATAATGATAATCTAGTGCATATATTGAAGAATTTTTTATCCGATGTAAACAGTTGAGTGGAAGAATTGACTGTGTTAAAACATAATTTTTAGTGTACAAAGCATTTGATTTTTGGTCTGCATTGGTCTGAATTGAAGAATTTCACTTTGTGATCTAAGGCAATTTTTTTGGATGTCAGAGGAATTTAAATCCAAAGTTTCATGCCTTTTGGCCCTTTGGTGTAAAAGTTATGAGTAACATAATATTCAGTTTGCTAGTGATAGTGTTTGCTAGTGTAGAGTACATGTTTTGCTAAGTCCACACTTCACTACAAAATAATATCTAGTCTTGCAAATTGTTGGAGGTGTTTGCAGGTGTTTGTTGCATCTAAGTTTCAAGTGGTGTGAAGTTTGGAGGTCTGTGTGATGGTTTGAGGAAGATTAGTTGGCTTATTTTAATGTCGGGCCCCTAATGGGCTTGATCATTAGTTCTTTTTCTATTACTTTTCACATGCTTTCAGATACTTTTATATATTTTCTAAGTATATTCTAGACATAAACTTCCATAATATGCTATCCTTTCATAACATACCTTGCAACTTAGAACCTACTTTGAAGAATATGAAATATGGTGGCAATATTTGTAGCAATTACATGATTTAAATATGAGAATGTGTGCATATGAAGAGAATTCTGTGATTTAATTATGAAGGTTAGTTGTATATGTATGTTGTATGGATTAACCGCTTTGCAACTTAGCACGAGGTAACAATAATAGAGTATTTGTAGCAAGAACCGAAGCAGTGAAATAAGAGACCATTGAAGTTCAAACTACCTAAAGTGCAGGAAGCTATGGAGCTGGACGTGAACCATCATGGAGGAATAAATATTAAAGGAGGATACTTGTTCTAGAACTTTGAACGTTTGCCTATGTGTTTCACATGCAAGTTGTTTCATTTAAGTTATTTATTGAATAGGTATTTTCTTCCTTTTCAGGTAGAATAAATAAGCCAATCTTAATTTCATATCCTTGTATCTAGGAGTGGGATTAATGGTTGTAGTTAGTTAGTAGTTTGAATAAGTCTCTCCCCGTTTCTATATAAATTTAGGGGATAAGTTTGTAGCAAAGTTAGTTGGTTGTTACAAGTTATCAAGTAGTTAGTCGATTTCTAGTTTTAAGTTATCATAAACATGTTGTTAAGATGCCATTATTGAATATAATCTAAAAGAAGGATTCTATTTGGATATCTGATGATATGGAATGAATGGAGTTGTATATTACATGTATGTGTAAGATTCTAAGTTAGATCTGGTTCTTAGTTAATTGAGACAATCCTCTAAGCTGGCCACTCAAGATACTACCTTTCACTTCATTTATTTACTTATTCATTTATGCATTCTTATTAATAATGTTTTCATTGTTTCATAACTACATTGCAAGTAGAATAGTTCTTATGGTTAATTACATTAGTTGTTGTTCATGAACAATCGTATAAATAGTGAATCTTAGCACTCCAAAGGTTAGATTTGATTCCTTTGTTATTATAAATAAGTTTTAGATTGATTATGTACTTACTTATTATTAGCAACCACCTATAGACTATGCTACAAGCACCATATCCATTAGGTTCTATAACTACTTTTATTTTTTTTGCAATTGTGTAAGCTTCCAACAAAGTAGAATAGTTTTAACAGGTTTGCATAGGATAATTTAGGCGTACATGAGTCCGTGAAGGCACATATAATGTAGTACCATCATAAGCTTACGCACCTTGGTTGATGATTTAATATAGTCTTAACAATGTGAAGTGGACTGTTCAGCCAGTTAACCCTCTAAATTGAGTAGATTTTACCAAGTTTACAAACACATTAATTAGACCCTACATTTTTGGTGTCATTTCCAAGGATGGTGCTATCTTCATAGACCCGTTTTTACAAGTTTTCATAGTTAATTTTTCTTTCAAGCATTAGGATTGTTAAATACCACTTTTTCAACACCAAGCTACTAACATTGTGCAGGCCCGCTGAGTCTAAAGTCATATTTTATGTATACGGAGGCAAAGAGATCCCTTGGGTAGGTTCCTTCCCTCTACATGCTAGGAATCTATTACAGAGATTGGTGAACCTAGTACTCAGAGCAAAGGTACCATTGAAAAAGAAACTTCCTTTTCACCAACTTCTAGCACACATACAAAAGGAACATATCGCACCATGGGTGATGCAGTAGATGATGATGATTCCCGACTAACATTTGGGTTTTGTATTACTGATCAGGAAAGGGCCACAGTGCTGAAAAAAATTCCTCCTTCGACCTTGCCGATTTTCTATGGGTTAATGATTGAAGACCTAGATACTTTTCTCTTTGAATTTGATGTCTTATGCAAAATTTATGACTATAATTCTTATGCACATAGGTGAAAGCTTTTTCTTGCCACTCTCAAAGATGCAACCTTGAGATGGTTCATGGGATTAGGTAGTGATGTTGTTCCTGATTGGGACACCATGAAGACATTATTTTTGGAGAAGTATCAAGATTATTATAGAGGACCTGAAAGGAGGAAGGATGACATATTTTGAATGACGCAAAAGAATGATGAGCCTTTAGAGGATCATGTTGAAAGATTCCAGTTTGCTCTAAAGAAAAACCCCTAGAATAAGTTGTCAAAAGAATCTCTCAAGCTAGTCTTTTTGAGAGGGGTTAATGAAGACTATATGGATGCCTTGAACCTTATTGGCGAGGGAGATATTTCCCAACAATAATTTGCAGACATTTGTAAGGTTTGTAGAAATTATTCTAGGACCTTTACAAGGAGGTCAAGAGATAATAGAACATTGGTTCTTGGTAAGTCATCTATTAGGGTTTCAAAAGTTGAGTTGAGCATTATGTTATCCCACATGAAAGAAGATATAATCAGTCATTTGGAAATATAGCTAGATACTCTCCAAATCAAGAAGAAGTAGGAGGAAGCAGAGATTATCCTTACTGAGTATTGTCCAAGATGCGGGCAAAGAAAAACAATTTGTAAATGTAAAAGAGTGGCCAACATCCAACAAGAAAAAGTTGAGAAGCCTGAATTTCAACCCATTGAAGGAGATGATGGAAATCTATTTTATATAGCACAAAGGAGGCCATGGAAGTAGAGAAAAGGTATGTTGGAAGACCCCCTTAGATTTAATTCATCTTTTCTTGTTGGCAACCAAAACTTTTCTACTTGGAACTCTCAGCCCTAGCAAGTAAATTAGATACAGTGGAAAAATCCCCAATGACCAAACCCTCAACCTAATTGGAACCAACAAACAAATCCTTGGCCACAAAAGAACTTTCAAGGTTCCAATTACAATCCACAATGGCCAAATCAACATAATTAATGGCAGCCTCAGTGGCAGAGAGGGCAACAATGGTAGCAATAAAATATGAACTCTCAATAGCCCATGCTCCCTCCTCCACAAAAGAAATGAGAACTAATGCCACCATCAAATCCTGCATCCCAACCACCCAAGTAGCAAATACCTACCCAACCTACACCTAACCCGAACACTAAGCCTGTTCAATAGGCTTATACTAACAAATCTATGCAATACCCCACTTATGGGGTAGAGGTGATTGATGTCCACCTCGGATCAGGAAAACAACTTGTTGGGCATTCATCCCCCCAAATTATAGAAATGGAAGATGAGGAACCTATAGTTGAGGCTTCTGATAAAACACATTTGGAGCTCAAGCAAAATCAGGTACACCAAACTACCTCAAATCTCAAACTACCTTTTCCTGAACGCTTAGCTCTAAAAAAGCATCACACATAGACTGAGACAAACCTTTTAGGGTAGTTGAAATATGTTAACATCAAAATCCCACTTGTCCAAGCTATAAAAGACATCCCCATCTATACTAAAATAGTAAGGGATCTTTGTCTTAAGAAACTAGATAGAAAAAGGAAAGATCCACAAACAATTCATGTCTTGGGGAATCTTGTAGATATCATGTTAGGGAACATTACAGTCCCTAAGTATACCAATCCTGATAGTCTATTTGTGGATGTTAAGATCAATGTGATCCTCATTAAGAATACTTTGATAGAATTGGGGGCAACCATCAATGTCATGACAAAAGAAACAATGTAGTTGCTTTAGTTGACCAACCTCAGGCCCACACAAACTGTCTTGCAATTAGCTAATAGGTCTACGATCAAACCTGAGGGAATTATTGAAGACCTAGTTATTGCATTAGATTTTTGGGAATATCCTGTAAACTTTATAGTATTGCAACCTAAAGTTAATCTTGTAGGGTACCCTCTCATCCTAGGCAAGCCTTGGTTGGCAACAACCGATGCATTTATAGGCTGCAGATCTGGTAAAATGATAATATCCAATGGGATAATCACAAAGAACTTGGTTCTTTATCCACCTACCCAACCATATGTAGACCTTGAGCACACCATTTGGCCCAATTGGGGTGAGAAGGAGGAAGATATCTATTCTCTTCAAACATTGATGACTATAGAGTGCAACCCCTTATTGGATGACCAGGATGAAGATGAGCTAATTGCTCATAAACTCCAAAATGATTGTGGTAGGAGCCCGCAACATGATTGTATCATATGCCTACACGACCCATTACAAAGTATTGTACCTACTAATTCTACATAAGAGATATCAAAACTATTTCATTCATTACTCCCTCAACAATGTTTACCCATTATACCAAGCCTTGATATCTCATCAGTTCAAGAGTCATCAAAGGAGTTGGAAATTATGTCGGGGAGGATGTTAAATATTAATAATGCTTTAACTAAGGAGCAACAAAATTCTCTGCAATCAGTGCTGCAAGCACACTCAACCACATATGCATGGGATTACCATGATATGAGGGGCATTGATCCTGATCTATGCATGCACATGATTTACATTAATGATGGCTACAGACCTATAAGACAATGACAAAGACGCATGAGTCTAGCTCTAAGAGATATAGTGAAAGTTGAATTGCAAAAGCTTTTAGATGCAGGTTTCATATACCCTATATCAGATAGTGTATGGGTTTCACCATTGGTAATAGTTCCCAAGAAATATGGGAAATGGAGAGTTTGTGTTGATTATAGGGAATTAAATGGTACCACAAGGAAAGATCGCTTTCTACTGCCATTTATTGACCAATTTATAGATTCTTTGGTGGGAAAGAAATATTTTTCATTTCTTGATGGTTTCAGTGGTTATAACCAGATCAAGATTGCACCAAGAGATCAAAATAAGACCACATTTACCTGCCCCTGGGGAACCTATACATATTTTGTTTTACTTTTGGTTTGTGTAATGCTCCAACTACCTTTCAAAGAGCAATACTCATCATATTTTTTTATTTTGCACATAACTCCATGGAGATATACATGGATGATTTCACCACTTATGGTGAAAGTTATGAGGAAGCTCTTAGTAACCTGGAGAAAGTGTTAAAAATATGTAAGGAATGTAATCTATCACTCAACAATGAGAAGTGTTTCATGATGATGACACAAGGAATTGCATTATGACACTTTATATCCAATGAAGGAATACATGTTGATCTAAAGAAGATTGAAATTATATCTACCCTACCTGTACCACATAAACAAAAAGACATAAGAAGCTTCCTTGCACATGCAAGTTATTATATAGGCGATTCATCCAATATTTCAGCAAAATTGTTGCACCTTTGTTTATTTTGTTGAAAAAGGATAGAGAGTTTGATTGGACTAAAGGTTGTCAGAGTTCATTTGAAAAATTAAAGGCAACTCTAACTCATGCATCAGTTCTAAGAGGTCCAAATTGGACATTTCCATTTCACATACACATTGATGCATCAAACTTTTCCATTGGATCAGTCCTAGGCAGAAAGAAGGGAATAAGGAATATGCAATATATTATATCAGCAAAAACCTCCAAGGAGCAGAGTTGAGCTACGTTGTGACAGAAAAAGAAATGCTTGCAGCCGTCTATTCCATTAACAAGTTCAGACACTATATAATTGGCTATCAAGTGTTCATACATACAGATCATACAACAATTAGATACTTGATGAATAAACCAATAGTAGGTGGAAGACTTGTAAGGTGGTTAATGTTGTTGCAAGAATTTGACATAACAATAGTTGACAGGTCTGGAAAGGCTAATGTGGTTGCTAATTTTTTGTCTAGATTGCCTACCCAATCAACTGAAGGGGTGATTGATGATTCTTTCCCTAATGAGCATCTATTTTCTCTTAATGTACACACACCATGGTATGCTGATATAGCTAACTATTTGGTGACAGGGAAGATTCCAAGTTACTTTTCTCCAAGAGAGAAAAGACAATTGGTTCACAAATGCTTCCCTTATTCTTGAATATCTAGATTTTTATTTTACACTGGCCTAGATAACATTATAAGAAGATTTATTAGGGAGGATGAAATGTTTGATATATTGAAAGAATGCCATAATGAACCCTATGGTGGAAATTTTGCAGCCAAGAGGACAAGCTTTAAGATCTTGGCAACAAGATATTACTGACCAACCCTACATAAAGACTATGTTAAGTATACTAGAAGTTGTGACCGCTGAAAGAGAATGGGAAGACCTACATGAAGTGATGAAATTCCTTTATAGCCCCAACTGACATTGGATCCTTTTGATAAATGGGGGCTAGATTTTATTGGACCTATCTCTCCCAATTTAAATAACAAGGAATACATATTGGTACGCACTAGCTACTTAACCAAATGGGTAGAGGTAAAAGCATTGCAGTTTTCCAGAGATGGAAATGTAGCAAAATTCTTATATGAGGAGATCTTCACTAGATATGGTGTACCTAAAGAGATAGTGACTGATCAAGGACCACAATTCACATCATACCTAATTGCCAAATTGGTGGAAGTATCAGATCAAGCACAAAAAATCTACCCCATATCATCCTCAGGCTAATGGTCAAGTAGAGGTCACCAACAGGGAGATTGAAAATATATTGACAAAAATAATGCAGCTTCATATGAGAGATTGGGTATCCATATTACCAGAAGCTATTTGGGCATAAAAAACCACATGGAAGATAACTGCAGGTTTTACCTCTTATGAATTGGTTTATGGAAAAATAACATTATTGCCTATTGAATTTGAATACAAAACACTGAGGACAGTAGTAGTGTTGGGCATGGATTTAACAGAGGCACATTAACAAAGGTTGCATTCTTTGAATGGGTTGGATGAGATATGCATGGAAGCAATCCATCATATAGAGGTGATGCAACCACAATGAATGAAATGGCATGATCAGTTCATAAAGACAAAATAATTCACTGAAGGATATTGGGCTTTGCTACATGATTCAAGGTATAAATATTTGAAGGGAAAATTCTAGTCTAGGTGGTTGGGCCCTTATGAAATTAGCAAGGTTTACCCAAATGGAGTAGTGCAATTGCATACCATTCATGCAGCCCAGTTCTCACTTCTTGTTAATGGTCACTGACTAAAGTTATATAAGAAACCAATGCAACATGATGACTTCATCTTTTCACTTATCTAACAATATGGTGCTCACAGTGAACCTAACAAAAAAATTGATTCACAAAGTCCTACATCAGTTCTATGGGACCTACCAAGCACATCTGGTGATCCAGAGGTTGAGTTACACAACTCAACCCCTAAAATCACCCAGACATAACTTATCATGCTTTAAAACACAAGCAAACACAACACATTATTTATGCACACACAACACATTCTCCATGATGTACATACTCTACTCCAGAGGGACCTATTATCTAGTTATTCAACATTTATCGAGACCTATTTCTATTGGAACCTGACAAGTTAATCTATCAACTATAGATGATCCTTGTGCTTGAAGTACCCGCAACAACACTTGTTGTAGCTAAACCTACACTACCTTAGAAAAATTGAATTGTTTTCTTGCGCATTCCACTCATATCACATGCCTCATTTATTTCCTAATAAAGTGCATGTAGCTAGTCCATCTCGACTCACCATCGGAAACTTTTCATCCACTATCATGCATTTAATGCCAATCAAATTAATTGAATGCCAAAGTACATGTTTTTCCAGTTCCAACTTGTTCTGAGCGATGATTTCCATTGCGCACGTACAACAGGTAACTTCTCATAATTAAACTGGATTTCTTTTTGTATTCATTAATATTCTTGATTTAAGTTATGCATGTGGAAAATATTTCACCAGTACTTTTCATTATTCTTCCATCACCCCTATTGCGTCATGCATGAAGTGGGATCACTTCAATTTAAGTTGGGGGGAGGGGTATTATAGTCATGTTTATTCTTGGTTTTCCCCACTTTTTCCACCTAAGTTGTTAGATATAATTTTATGTCATCCTTCTAAAACTCCCAAACATAAAATACCTCTCTGTTAATTCCGATAATGTGATTTCTACCCTAAAATAAGCTAAGATAAGAATATTTTGCACTTGATTGAGCTAAAAGAGAAGGGGAATTGTGAGTTGTAGTATTGGGTATAAGGGAAGGTATTTGGAGGAGCAGTAAAATTGGAGGGTTTTTTAAGGTGGCAGAGTCAAGTTTTGAGTAGAATTTGAATTCTACAAGGTTGCAAAACAATAGGACATTGGGAAATGTTATACGCAGAGAACCATCTACACATAAAAAAATATTAGAAGATTTGATGGTTTTACCCCTCTTTACTAGAGTAGGATGGTTGAAATATTTCTTGAAGTTGACAGAGTATGAAAATGACATTGCAAGAGATTTTGCAGCAACATTACAATATGATGAAGCAACAGTGAGAGGGTTGGTAGTAGATGCCTTTGAAATGGAAATTGCTCAAGTCACAGGATTACCTCAGATAGGGTCTGAATACCCAACTCGTGCAGATGCAGTGGCGGCAAGGGAGGAGTTTTGTGAGCGAGTATAAATTTTTGACTCCACATCACAAGGTATAAAGCAACTTTCCCTTCCATTCTTTTGGGGAAAATGCACTAGTTATAGTATTAAATATTTTACTTATGATGGTCGTCACAGTCTCTTATACAATGTGCATTTTAAGTTGTTAAATCATTTACAACACAACAAATTGGTGAATGTACCCAACTTTTTGTATAACATATTGAAGGGAATGGAAAATGAATATCAGAGGAAACAAATAGACACCACATTGTCCCATCATTGCTTGATAATCTTACTAGTTAAAAGGAGTTTAAGAATTCAACACCCATAGGTTAATTTGGATGATTTCAAAAATTGTAAGGATATCACTTAGTTGCTTGAGGTACCTAAAGTTGAGGATGAAACTCAACCTGGGTCTGAACCATAAATTGAACCTGAGAGAGGAAATTCTCTTATTACACTGTTGGCTTCACCTACCCACAACCATAGCAGGTCTGAACAACATGATATATCAGAACATATGTCAGAGGTAATAGAAGAGCCCTCATCATCTTAAAACCCTACAGCTAAAAGAAGTACTACATCAACATATTCTAAAGGGAAAAAGAAGAAGAAATGTGTTGAGAAGCAGAAAAATATTGTAAAGGAAGAGTTAGAGAAGAAAAAGGGGAATAAAAAGAAGAAAAAGAGCAAAGTTACATAGGAAACTGTTACTCCCCAACGCTCAGGTAGGTTGAGAAGGAATAATGTTGAAAGAAGAAGCATGGAAGAGCATAAATAGGAAGAAAGAAATGAAGGACATCAAGATCAGGAAGCAATGATGATAGATCTACATACACAAATAGGGAAAGAGATGTCCCTAAAGATGTTTATGTTGATATTCCTAAAAATGTTAATGTGCCTATTAGAAAAGGAAGGTATATTTATTCTTCCTTTGACTCTGATTTAGAGGATATCTTTATTACAAAGAAATCAAGAAAAGCAATTCCCAGTAGCCCCAATAAGGAAATTTTTGATATTACAAGGGATGGTGATGATTTGAATTTTGAAGAAAAGGAAGAATTGTTGGAAGATAGAAATATAAGAAAAGTGCTTTAGGAAGCTCTTGATAGGATAGAAAAACTTGAAGCACAAGTGAAAAGGTATGAGAAAAGAGACAAAGAGAAGGAGATAAGAATTTAGGAGTTGGAAGAAAAGATACAGACTTACGGTCATGGAGCTAAGTTGGATCTACTAGCACAGATAGTTGAGGATAAAATAGGGGTTCAAAAAAATGTAGCATTAAATTCACGACCCCCTGTTGTAAAAACACCAACATATCATACAACTTTGTCTCTAGGATTGGAATTGTTAAAGGTCACTAACCAATTCAAGCAAGAGAGAGAAAACTTGGAGAAGGAGAAAAACATTTTGAATGCATTACTAGAAAGTAAGAATTTGAAACTGAATAAACTAGATGAGAAATTGACATAAGTGATAGATAAAGCCATTCAAATTATTGAGTGTAGACCTCCACCTAGAGTGTATGTATTGTTCTTAAAAGAGAAGTTTCTCAGCTTTCAGTTTAATAAGTTCATTAACCATTAGTCATTTGCTTTAAATAGGAGGCATAGTTTTCTTAGTTTCTTCAATATAGTTAACTTGGAGGAGCAGGATTAGTTGTGTGAGCATTATCTCCACAACTATGTGATGACAAAGGACCCTAAATGGAATCCCATAATCTATGTTGAGGATTTTCAAGTAAGAGCCTTGGCATCCTATTTCAAGAATGAATAGATATGAGGGAAAATAATGGAAAAATATGAGGAACGAGAGAAAACAATATCACTACAGCTCAAGAAGGAAGCAACAAATCCCAATAGAGTCATTACTCAATGGTTAGCACTCCTTTCTCACTGGGGTGTGGGAAAAGTAATTATGGACTTCAGACTTTGAGATTACAAAAGGATTTAGTAGCTTGCAGAGAACAACCTCCAAGATTGCCTAAAATATGTGGAAAACAAGTGGAACAACTTGACTCTAGAGTTGCAGAAGAAAGAGCCTCACTCTTTCTATAATTTTATGAGTATTGATGGGAAATTGGGTCATCTTAGATTGAAACATCTAAGAATAGTAGTGCCTTTGGGGATTTTAATTCCTTCAAAGACACTACTACTATACCACAAAGTGGAACAGACATAGTTGATTTTCCACATTAACCCTTATGAGAAAAGTGCATGTAGATTTACCCAGATCCAACACCAACAAAGACAACCATGAAAGATGAAACAAAAGACATGAACACACAAATATACGTGGGGAAAATCCATTTCGGGTAAAAACCCCACACTCCAAAAGCCCGGATTGCCATTGTATTATTTAGCAACAAAAAAATAGTTACAATACAATATCAGGCCCATGGCCTTTATAGGAGATTTACATCTTGTTTCATTATGGAGAATAACTGGCAGCATAACCCATCGTGACCACCTATCTCAGAGAGAGACATCTCACTTGGCTACATAGTCGCATGGCTCGACCACCAACCTCTCGACTTCTTTGTCACATAGTTGCTCGACCTTCACCTTCCGCAAGATCCATCTCTCAGCATCGAGATCACCTTCCTCTCTCTCGGCTTCTCAGCCTTGTGACCAAATTGGAAACACTCAGCCTCTTCGCTAGGTTGATTCCCAACACCACGTGGTCTCTCTACCTGCATCTAGCCTCTCAACCTACATTCAACATCTCAGCCTCTTGACCTGTTCACACCCTTTGTTGCTACTACTCACTGAAGCCACCACACTCTGCTCCAAGCTCTGAGAGAGTCATCTCTCAGCCTTCACCACATCCAACCTCTCGGCCTACAGCTCAAATTTCCTAGGTAACCACCATTCGGCCTTGAGCTCTGAGTCGACCTCTACTCTGCGAGAGCTTCCAAAGAGACTCTTGAGAAAATTCAAGAGTATGTCATTCATCTCTCTCTTCGACTCTTTAATTGCCACACCCATTTAGGGTTTCACCTCGAGCCACACACCATCTCCAATTCTAACTGTTAGATAAGTAGTCAAATAAATCTCCACCATCAAATTTAGGGTTCTCCATGAGTCACAAGTCAACCATCAAGCACATGGGCCCACATGCCATCTGTCCTCCATGTTATCGCCACCTGTTAGCCTTCGTCATGATCCACCAACCTTATTGGGTCCCAAGTGGTCCCCACATCCATCAACATCCAAGTCACTCTATTGCTAGAGAACATAACTTTAAAACCTCTTGATGGAGGTTACAAAGTTCCTAGAACCCACGACTTGCTGATAAGGGGATCACCCTGTTGCCCAAAACTCAAACTTTTGAACCTCATGACAGAGGTTACAAAGTTCCCAAAAGTCGTGACATGTCGACAAAGGGATTGCTTTGTCACTCAAAACTAAAACTTCAAAATCTTCAGTCAGGGTTAGGAAAATCCTGAAATTCGCAACAAGGAGATCGCCATGTCGAGAGGTTATGAAACTTACGAACTCCGCGACAAGAGTTCTAAAGTTAGGAAATCTAGCGATCCCGCGACCAACTTGATGTCGCCCAGTTATAAACTTTCAAAACCCCGCGATTTAACTCAACCCGATGAAGGAGGAAGACAAAACTACTCCAGGAAGCGATCAAGCTAGTAATTTGAGTTACAATTCTCAACATTCTCCCACTTAACGAAGAGCTTACTGACTTCTTCCAAAGCAAACACAAGAATCTTAAACAATGATTATGTGCTCCAACCAAGACACCTGCAATGACATCCAAAATGTCCACCAAATCAGGTAATAGTTCTAGCCATCCATCAAAGGAAAAGGAACAAGCCAAGGTGTATATGCACCAGTCTCAAGAACACAAGCATTAGATCCTATAGATGATAAGGGCACCAACACTGCCACCACTCCACTATGCTCACAAGCTATACAAAAGCAACACAATGTCAAATTCAAAGCCATCAATCATGAACACTACCATGAAGTCACTCTCCAAAAACAAGATAGAACATCAGCTAGAACAACAATAAAAAAACTAACTATTCCCATCCAATTGATCAACCCACACAACTAAAAATAGCACACACAACAAGTGCTAATCCATCTAATCACACATACCTCCAAGGAATCCTCATTAGTAAACTCATACCAACTTCATAGCTGACCCATCACCTACAAAAGAAAGCTCCATGTGCCAACCAGTCAAAGAAGACACAACACAACCAGGAACTCCCATTGCACAGGTAATGCCAAAACTAAAAAGATCAAGGCATAACAAGTCTATCAAGAACATCACATAGAGAGTGTAAACATGTAGTTACAAGGAACAATCCACAATGATATGCACATCATGTAATTATATAAAATCCTCCTACATACACCTCTAAATGCCTATTGTGTCACCTTATTCTCCATGTATCCATGAGCACCTACAACCGGTCATCTCATGCTAAACTCCAAATGCATCACTGCACCATCTTGAAGTTATCACTTGCATATGACCAATGCACCCAATAAACAAAGAATCACCAGACCATTGTCAAAGCTCTAATCATTTGAACCAAGAACTTATCATGACATCAAGATCTACACATCCCCCTTAGGAGATCCCATGCTCCAGGTGAACATAACATGGTCTCAAGAGCAATGCATCATGCCAAAACTCTAATGCACAATCAAAAGTATACCATGCTATGAAACAAAACAAACTCTAAACCAACATCACCTATCAAGCACCGCCAACATCTCAACCAAAGACTCCAAGTGTCCTTCATGGCTCCAAGATGTTACACATATTCAAATAGTGTCCATGTAAATGCAAAAGAACCCTTCTGCAGCAATAGGATCTAAGAGTCCCTCCTAGTAACATCTGCAACACTAAAGAAGACCATTCACCACCAAGTGATGAATCCACAGTCACTGCTAAAGCTCCCACTAAACCGTGACACCGAGCTCTTCCAAGCATCATGACCAAAACATCTACTAAACTAAAAATCCTCTAGGTCCACAACAACATGTCCATCTAACAACAATGCCAAGCAACACCAAGATCTTCAAACCAAGCAGACAAAACCATCACTGTCAAAAGCTTACACAAGGTAATGTATCCAAGCTATCCATGACATCATGATACACATGCTACAGGTCCCCATAACCGACTATTCAGGTACTCAACACATCCATCCTCTCATCTCAAAGCAACCTCACCAATGCACAAGTGACCAAAGACAAGGTCAACTAACAAGTCTGCACCAACACTGAATCAACCTCGTGGATATAGACAATCCACTTATGAGTTATCTCACTGCAGCCAATGGGTAGCTAATCCACCAACCGCATAACTTGAAGATTAATCACAACAAACGTGCAAACCCATCATCACATTGGAAATAGCAAAAATTGAGATCTCAAAGAGAACAACAACGTGAACAACTTGACTCAAACACCAGATCAAGCTCATATCTAATTCACCAATCACATCCACAACTTGAGCACCATAGTCAAAGAACCCACAAGCACCACCACAAGACTATCGAGTGACAAATCACATACCAACACTCCCATGCAAAGAAGACATCACACATCCTCAAACCATGCCAAAATGCAACTATCTCATCTAGTCACACCCAAAAGCCAGGGTCTAGAAAATAGCTTAATAACAACTTCACATAACCACAAGTTTTTGCTTGACCGTGTAAAACCTACAAAACCATAGAACAATGCAAGTACAAACAACTGTTTAGGAACTCCAGGCCCATCTCAAGCCAACTCGAAAAATACCCACATGCACATGCATTTGGGAGACAAGCTATTACAGAAGTTTCCAAATCATCCAATGACCAACTCCATAGCCTTCATGCAATTGGGGTACCAGAGAACAACGCCTTCAATACTAGGTCAAAACACCCAACTCAAGCACAATACTC
The DNA here is from genome assembly GCA_007258455.2 of Sequoia sempervirens. Classification (NCBI taxonomy): domain Eukaryota; kingdom Viridiplantae; phylum Streptophyta; class Pinopsida; order Cupressales; family Cupressaceae; genus Sequoia; species Sequoia sempervirens. Next base: position 573,835,299 of record VDFB02193867.1, on the reverse strand, counting down.
CATGGCTAAATAACAACCCAAGCATCTCCGTACCATTAGGGAGCCTCTCACATAGACACCTAGTATGAACCACACTCTACTACAACACAACCATAAGCATAAAATCAGACCCCTTGCATCATGATCATTCACTGCCAACTAGGAGCCTCAAACCACATCATTACAATATGATCAACTCTAGTCTCTCCATCTTCAATGTCTTTCACGCTGTGTGTTGTCTCAAAAGAGCAAGAACTTTTACTCACCAAATGATCAAACATCAGTTGATTCCTCTAGATTTCGTCAAGCCTGACAAACTAAGAAATCTTCACAGAAGGAATACCCAGAACTAGCAACACACCAGGAAGAAAGACATCCCAAAAGAAGGCTCTGATACCACCTATTGGGAAATTGGGTCATCTCAAATAGAAACATCTAAGAACAACAGTGCCTTCGGGGATTATAATTCCTTGAAATTGCTTCAAAGACACTACTACTATACCACAAAGAAGTAGACATAGTTGATTTTCCACATTAACCCTTTATGAGAAAAGTGCATGCAAATTTACCCAGATCCAACACCAGCAAAGAAAACCATGAAAGATGAAACAAAATACATGAACACACAAATATACGTGGGGAAAAACTATTTCAAGTAAAAAACCCCACACTCCAAAAGCCAAGATCGTCATTGTATTATTCAACAACAAAAAAATAGTTACAATACAATATTAGGCCCATGGCCTTTACAGGAGATTTACATCTTGTTCCATTCTGGAGAATAACTGGAAGCATAACCCATCACGACCACCTATCTCAGAGAGAGACATCTCACTTGGCTACATAGTCGCACGACTCGACCACCAGCCTCTCGGCCTCTTTGTCGCATAGTCGCTTGGCCTTCACCTTCTACGAGATTCATCCCTCAGCATCGAGATCACCTTCATCTCTCTTGGCTTCTCAACCTCGCGGCCAAATCAACAACACTCGGCCTCTCCGTCAGGTCAGTGCCTAGCACCATGTGGTCTCTCTGCCCGCATCTAGCCTCTCAGCCTACATTCAACATCTTAGCCTCTTGGCTTGTCCATGCCCTCCATTGCCACCACTCACTGTCATCACCACACCCTGCTCTGAGCTCCAAGAGAGTCATCTCTTAGCCTTCTCCACATCCAACATCTCAGACTATAGCTCAGCATGCCTAGGTAGCTGTCGTTCGACCCCGAGCTTCGAGTTGACCTCTGCTTTGCGAGAGCTTCTAGAGAGACTCTCGAGAAAAGTCAAGAGTATGTCATTCATCTCTCTCTTCAACTCTTCAACTCCCACACCCATTTAGGGTTTCACCTCAAGCCACACGCCATCTCCAATTCTGACAGTTGGATAAATAGTCAAAGAAATCTCCATCGTCGAAGTTAGGGTTCTCCATGAGTCACCAAGTCAACCATTAAGCACATGGGTCCACATGCCATGTATCCTCCACGTCATCGCCACCTGTCAACCTTCATGACAATCCACCAACCTTGTCAAGTCCCAAGTGGTCCCCACATCCATCGGCATCCAAGTCACTCTATTGCTAAAGAACCAAACTTCAAAACCTCTTGACGGAGGTTACAAAGTTCTCAAAACTTGCGACTCGCTAATAAGGGGATCACTGTGTCGCTCAAAACTCAAACTTCAAAACCTTCAATTGGGGTTAGGAAAATCCTGAAATCCATGACAACAAGGAGATCACCATGTCGGGAGGTTATGAAACTTACAAACCCCGTGACAAGAGTTTCAAAGTTAGGATATCCAACAATCCTGCAACTAGCTTGATGTCACCCAGTTATAAAATTTCTTAACCTTGCGACTTAACTCAGGCCAATGAAGGAGGAAGACAAAACTACTCTAGGAAGTGATCAAGCCAGTAATTTGAGTCATAATTCTCAACAAGTATGTTTGAGAGATTGTGCAAGTATATCAAGATTTTAGGAATAAGAGGAGTGGAATGGCTTCCACTTACCTATCACCCTCCTATTCTACTTCATCCAATACCGCATTGGACAAGAGAAAAGAATGATCAATGTGCGAATGTGGAACCGGTTAAGCTGGATATGATTGCATGTTATAATGCCTTTTATCTCAAATAGGGACAGGGAATCAATGCAGTCATGGATCTTAGGAAAATTACTTTATATTATAATCTTCTTCCCTAGGTTGTTTTAGTCAAGTATTTTTGCTTGAGGACAAGCAAAAAGATAAGTTAGGGGGAATGACGGGCTTGATCATTAGTAATTTTTCTATTACTTTTCATATGATTTTAGATACTTTTTATATATTTTCTAAGTATGTTCTGGGAAAAAAATTCCATAATATGCTATCCTTTCCTAACATACCTTGCAACTTTGAGCCTAGTTTGAAGAATATGAAATATGGTGGTAATATTCATAGAAATCACATGATTTACACATGAGAATGTGTGCATATGAATAGAATTTTGTGATTTAATTATGAAGGTTAGTTGTATATGTATGTTGCATCGATTAACCTCTCTACAACTTAGCATGAGATAACAAGAATAAAGTATTTGTAGCAAGAACCAAAGCAGTGAAATAGGGGACCATTGAAGTTCAAACCACCTAAAGTGTAGGAAGCTGTGGAGCTGGACGTGAACCATCATGGAGGAATACATATTGAAGGAGGATACTTGTTCTAGAACTCTAAACGTTTGCCTATGTGTTTTGCATGCAAGTTGTTTCATTGAATTTTTTTGTCGAAAAGGTCTTTTCTTCCTTTTCAGTTAGAATAAATAAGCCAATCTTAATTTCATATCCTCGTATCTAGGAGTGGGATTAATGGTTGCAGTTAGTTATTAGTTTGAATAAGTCTCTCCCCATTTTTGTATAAATTTAGGGGATGAGTTCATAGCAAAGTTAGTTGGTTGGTACAAGTTATCAAGTAGTTAGTCATTTTCCAATTTTAAGTTATCAAAAATTTGTTGTTAAGATGCCATTATTGAATACAATATAAAAGAAGGATTTTGTTTGGATATCTAATGATATGCAATGAATGGAGTTGTATGTTACATGGATGTGTAAGATTCTATGTTAGATCTGGTTCTTAGTTAAGTGAGATAGTCCCTTGAGCTAGCCACTCGAGGTACCGCCTTTCACTTCATTTATTTACTTATTCATTTATGCATTCATGTTAATAACATTTTCATTGTTTCATAAATACATTGCAAGTAAAGTAGAATAGTTCTTATGGTTGATTACATTAGTTTTTGTTCATGAATAGTCATATAAATAGTGAATCTTAGCACTCCAGAGGTTAGATTTGATTGCATTATTATTCTGAATAAGTTTTAGATTGATTTTGTACTTGCTTATTATTAGCAGTCACCTATAGCCTATGCTGCAGGTATTGGTAGCCATTAGGTTTTCTAACTACTTTTACTATTTTTGCAATTCTATAAGCTTCCAAAAAAGTATAATTATTTGAACAAGTTTGCATAGGATAATTTAGGTGTACATGAGTACGTGAAGGCACATACAGTGTAGTACCATCATAAGCTTATGCATATTGGTTGATGATTTAATTTAGTATTAACAATGTGAAGTGGACTGTTCAACCAGTTAACCCTCTAAATTGAGTAGATTTTACCAAGTTTACAAACACATTAGTTAGACCCTACAGTCTCCAACGATGTTGACCTAATATGTTTAAGGGTATGCAGAGTTTAAATAAGTATTGATTTGTTAAGTGGGAGCTATTATAGGTCCATGCTGACCTATTTAATTTTATTATAAGTTTTGATTGTGGCGTGAAGTATGTTTTGGGCCGATAAGTTATTATTTTGCATTCTACATCTAATTAGGCTGACCTAATTGATGTTGGAAGAGTTTGTGGATGTAATGGGTATAAGTATAAGATCTTTTTGGTGTTGGAGTACGATGATAGTGAAAATACAAGTGTTGTTGATGCTAATTGTGTGAATTTAATGTGATTGCAGAGCAGAGTACAGTATTAGAGAAAAACGGTATGAAGTGTGTAAACTCTATATATTGAGCTTTAGTGGAACTGTAATTCTTGCATATTGTAGATGTAATTGTAGCAGTTCAAATCTTGGCAGTGAGCCACCTGTTGATAGCCAATTTGACACAACAACATGCAGGCAAGATGCAATTACCTTACCTCTCTTGAAAGAAGTAGATGATAATTAAATCAAACACTTCAAAGGTCTTGGGTGTTGGTTCACAACATTACTATTTTGTTGAGCAATCAATATGGTTGTAAAGTTCAAGGGGCCTGTTGGTTATTGAGCTTCTAGGTTGCTGCAAGATTGAATTCCTATCTAAACCTACTCTAATTGAAGGATAAAGAAAAGAAAAAGACAGATCAAGGATGAAAGAGAAAAAAATAATGTTGATTCATCTAATTAACCAGACTTGTTGCTCTTCAAGGGATTTCTAAACTAAATTATAGAATAAATCAACTTGTAACCAATACACAATCACATTCATTCACAGTGCAAATATTAACAACAAATTGCAAATCACTCATCACAATTCGAATAAAACAAAAGATAAAAATTCATTCATTCCTTGAAGAACTTCAAATCAAATGATTAACACAACAAATACCATTCTAGAGTAAAACCTGAAGCAAGTTCAAGTCCGGCTACTACTACGGTAAAATAGTTAGGCAACATTTACAAATCTGGAAATTTCACCAATGTATAGAAACCGATGACTTCAAATCCACTCGATTAACTAAAAATGTAGAAAACTCCATTGTCTACTCTACTGCTAAACTAGCTGAAACCTCTAACTAAGATGCCTAATTGATTTTCCTAATTTTATAACCCCTTCAAATGAGCTCCATTTGATAATAAATAGCTCAATCATTTCATAATTTCCTCCAAAAATGAGATATCAAAAGTTGTAGCTTTCGTATGCATGTAATTAATCTAGAAAGGTAACTTTCTATTTCAGCCTTTATTTGAATCCAGTTGATTTCAGTTTGTAATTGTAGTCTCCAGCTTCACTTCAAGTTTTCCATCTTGCACGATGTAAAACATCTTTTATGGAGGTGACATTACGTGGGACCGCTAAACCATCAGTTATCTTGAACCAGTTTGATGATCTTTTCAGAATCTTCCTCTTTTGCTCATCTACTTTGCAAATCATCTTCATCGAGATCAATTATCTTTCCTAATTTGCAAAAGTACATGTAGAAAACAATGCATCAATTAATATCTAGTTCAAGTTGTGAAAAAAAATGGCGGCGGTAGCGTGGGTAGGGTTTAACCTGAAGATGCAGCATCACATTAATGGTGCTTTCGAGCTCGATGGCCTTTCAATAAGCGTTGGAATCGGTTCTCGAAATTCCGGTTAGGTACGGAAGGAATTAGGCTTGGCGAACTCCCGTTGAACAAGGGAGTTTAGGGGACTTTGGAAATAATTAAAGGCGGAAAGATTGGTTCCATCCAAAGAAAGGGGAGCAATTTAGATCATGGCAACTACCCGAAAAAGGTGGATTTTAGGCAGGTGGAAAGAAAGTTCTGGCGGCCAAAGGTTTCTCCGGATAATGTGGGCCCTAGCCAGGTATCTCCACGCATTTCTGTTACTACCCTTTCTTCGTTAATCTTAGATAACAGTGAATAGTGCGATACTGTTAGGTTTTTAAAAGCTAAAGCTTTTCTTTATGAAATGGGAGAAAATGGCGGCCTTTGCAAAATAAGGGCACAGTGTGATAAAACATGGGAAAAAGAATCTGGCCCGAAGACTTCTACGGAGAATGGCTTTTATCGGTGATGCGTAAATCTGCTTGAGATAAGAAGCTGGATCATTGATAGTGGCCCAGCTTTTGAAATGGATGGTTTAGGGTTTCATATCAAATCTTGGGTTCCAAACTTTAACTTAAATGAAGCGTCGCTTGAGGAAATCCGGTATGGGTAAAATGAAAATCTACCACATGAATATTGGGATGTTGAAACCACTAAAAAAGAATTGGCCCGACAAGCGGAGAGGCTGACTTTGTGAAATCAGAGGAAGTGGTGGACAAGTCACGACTTCAACTTATATACCCCAAGATATGTGTCATGAGCGGAAATATTCATTCTTTACGAAACTATTGGATTATGCAGTGTTGGTGCCGGTTGAGGTAATTGATAGCCTTTGAGTGCTGTAGGCGTGTGGGAAAATTGGTCTTCTAAGGAGTTCCCTCCCGGAGATAAGGGAAAACTCCTGCTCACAAATCTCTGTCAGAGGAGATAATTACCCTTTCAGAGATTAGGGTTCAGGATGATGCCTGCTCTATGCCGTGGGGGTTTGGTCATTGGGGACTCCCACAACGCTTGGAGGAGGAGAGCGGAGGGGGTTTTTTGAAAGAGGAAATTGATGACATTTTTGCTGGAGCTAGTTATGGGTGTGCTTGGGAACGGCCTTCTCAGATGCTCACGTTGACTAGCTCTCCGCAGCAGGTTTTGGGCCATGAGGGGGCATCATTAAAGTTTCCAGCATCAGGAACCTCGGTGGGCCTGGAAGATATTCACAGTGAGAATGCCTTTATTTCTAAGCAAGTAAGTGTCTCACATGTCTCTGATACCCCAGTTCTGGAGCATGTATGTTCACAGCCTCGGGAGTTGACCAATGCTTTCCAATGTTCAACAACTATACCTGAATCTAGGCACAAGGTGGATTCGGTTTTGGTTTCTCAGGCGAATCAGGATAGGTGGATGAAACCTTTACATGATGTGGAGATGACAAAACAAATCCAAGGTGAAGCTGTTGGTCTAGAAACAATGGTGATGGGTCAAGGAATGGAACCAGATGATCAAGGATTTAAAGACATCCCAATTTCTCCGATAAGAAATTTAGATAATGCCTTTGAAGGTGTTCATGATAGTGGTGGCACTCTAGAGGATGTGTCTTCGGAATCATATTCGGAAGATGATGGTGGGGAAGAGGATATTTTGGGTCTAAATGATAACATTGACATAGTTGAAAAAAGAACCATTGATGAAACTCTGGCACAAAACAACAAGATCAAAATTGGGGAAAAAAGGAGGAGAGGTCCAAAAACTAACAGAATGAGGCTGGAAATGGCAGGTAATGTAGCGGGTCAAAGTAAATTAAGGTCGGGGAAAGGCTATGCCTTCCCTCGACAGCCATGAAAATCTTATCTTGGAATGTCAGGGGCTGCAATGCCTCTGACAAGATTCGTTTGATCAAAAGATGTCTTGATCAAATGAGACCGTCTATACTTATGCTTCAAGAGACAAAAATTAAAAGTTCTGATGTTGTTCTTTTCTCTCGATGTTTTTCCCGTTGGAAATGCATCCTTGCTGGGGCTGAAGGAGCTTCGGGTGGTTTGGGCATTCTTTGGAATGAGTCTGTGGTGGATATCCAGGTTATTCACCAGGAGCAAAATTGGCAATGGGTAAAGGTGGTATCTTCTCAATTACAAAACTGTTTTTCAATTCTTAATATTTATGGTCCGAACAATTCCGCCAAGAAGAAGGAACTTTGGCAAGAAATTTCCAGGCATTTATCAGTCAATGGTGATTCTAGGTTCCTCCTTGGTGGCGACTTTAATGCCATTTTTAGGCCTTCTGATAAGTCTGGGGGTGGGTGTTGGCATGGGCAGAGTCAGCAGGACTTCAGTGACTTTGTGTTGAACAATGGGCTATGTGAGGTTTTTTTAAGAAGGGCGAGTTTACATGGACAAACAGGAGGAGTGGGTTTCTTAATATTGCGGAGAAACTAGATAGGTTTTTTTTGGCTGGTGATTGGGCCTCTTTGAATTGGACGTGTGAGGCGGAGATTTTGCCTCTTTCTGGCTCGGATCATTATCCTATTTGTCTAAGGATTCAAGAAGATGCTACCCCTGATAGATGTCCTTTTAAATTTGAATCGATGTGGTTTAGAGATGTTAATTTTGAGTCTTTGGTTAGGGATTGGTGGAGGAATGCTCCGTCTTGGTCTGGTTGTAAGGCTTTCATTTTTTTCAAGAAGTTGCAATATCTTAAAGAATGCTTGAAAACCTGGAATAGGGAATCCTTCAAAAATATTTTTGGCGAGAAGCTCCTTATTGAAAAACAGTTAAATGACCTTCATGCTAAGGTCTTAGTTTCTGGGATGTGTGAGGTAGATTTTGAGCTGGAAAAGAGATTAAACAAGGCTTATTCGGAAATCTTAGCGCGTGAGGAGATTTTTTGGCACCAGAAATCCAGGGAAACATGGCTGAAAGAGGGTGATCGAAACTCCAAGTTCTTCCACAATTCTGTCAAGGTCCGCAGATCTAATAATAAGATATGTTCTATAAAAAATGGTGCAGGGGAAATTCTTCATACTTCTGATCAAATCAATATGGAGGCTGTTAATTATTACTCTGCTTGTTTTAATTTTGGGGTGTCAGCTTCAGGGCCTATTTCTAAAGTTCTGGATGTCATCCCAAGCTATATTTTAGATGCCCAAAATAAATTGCTGATGGCTGAGGTTTCGTTATTGGAAGTGAAGCGGGCTGTATTTGGGTTAGGAGGTGACAAAGCCCCAGGTCCGGATGGTTTCCCTGCAATTTTCTTCCAAAATTTTTGGGACCTCTTTGGTAATGAGATTAGGGAGGTGGTGGAAGAATCAAGGAAAAATGGTTTGGTCCTTAAGGAGTTAAACAACACCTTCATAGCTTTGGTTCCGAAAAAGTCTGAAGTGAATTCCTTTGACGACTTTTGTCCTATTTCTCTTTGCAACACGGTTTACAAAGTGAGCTAAAGTTATAGCTAACAGGCTAAAGATGGTTTTGAAGTCAGTTATTTCGGTTGAACAGAGCAGTTTCTCCCCAAATCGTTCAATCTTTGAAGGCATAATTGTTGCCCATGAGGCCATTCATTATGTTCGAATGGCAAAAATTGAGAAAATGTTTGTTAAACTGGATATTAGAAGGGCCAATGATGAGGTTGATAGGGGTTTTTTGTTGAAGGTGCTCAAAAAATTTGGCTTTGGGTTGGCTTGGCGGACTTGGGTCGAAAGCTATATCAGCTCTCCGAGGTTTTCTGTTTTGGTTAATGGCAGCCCTCAAGGTTTTTTTGGATCTTGTAAAGGTATCAGACAAGGTGATCCGATGTCACCCTTTCTCTTTATTATCATGGCTGAGGTTTTAGGTAGGTTAATTTCTCAAAAATGAACCGAGAGTTTATGGAAAGGCATTAAAGTTGTAGTCGGGGTAGAACCTATTTCTCACTTGCAGTTTGCGGATGACACCTTTTTGATGGGGGATGCCTCCTTGAGTGAAGCTAGGGTGATGAAGAGCATGCTTGATTTATATGGTTTGGCATATAGATAATGCATTAATTGGCATAAATCCAAAATTTTCTTTTGTAATACCCCTGTTCAAAGGCAGGTTTATATTAGTCGAATTCTGGCAATGAAGATTGGCTCCCTCCCTGGAAAATACTTAGGTATACCTTTGTTTGCAGGGGGTAATAAAGCTTGTTTATGGAAGGATCTTTTGGATTCTTGTGTGAAGCGCTTGGAAGGTTGGAAGAGTAAGTGGCTTACTTCAGCTAGAAGAATTCTTTTGCTTAAATCTGTGATCTCTGCTATCCCCATTTATTCTATGATGTTTGAAAATCCCTAAGAAAATTCTAAACTTGATAGGGCAGCGTATGCGGAAATTTTTCTGGAATGGGGCTAGTGAAGAAGATAAAATTCCTTTATTAGCTTGGGACAAAATTTGCAAGGCGAAGGACTAGGGTGGTGCTGGTCTGAGGAATTGGCGGTTGTTAAATGAGGCTCTGGGTGCGAAACTTGTCTAGAATCTTTATGCTAATCCTGAGCTTTTGTGGGTTAGGATCTTGAAGGCAAAATATCTAGATTCCAATGAGGAGCAAAGAATCTTCACAATTCGCAACCCTCCTAAAGGTTCGGCAATATGGAATTTTATTGTGTCTTGTAGACATGTGATATTAGATCATCTTTCTTGGCAAATTGGTAATGGTGCGAAAGCTAAATTTTGGGAGGATTCGTGGGAGGGTCTGCCAAACTTTGGAGATGGGGTTGATATTTTGGCTCTTAAACAGTATTTCTCTCATAAATGGGGAACTAAGGTATGTGATTACTTGACTTTAAAGGTGGGCCCGTTAGGTAATGAATGGGTGTGGAAAGATGTTAGGGGTGAGGACCTCTCAGAGGATCAGGTCCAGACCATGCAGAGGTCGTTGCAGGGAAGGAAAGTTGTTATTACTGGTAATGAAGACAAATTGGTTTGGTGCGGTTCTTCCTCTAGCTCTTATTCGGTTAAAATAGGGTACCAACTCCTAGATTCGTTAGAACGGGAGGTTTTTTGGGCTAAGGATTTATGCTGGAGTAAAAATGTCTTACCAAAAGCAGGTTCTTTTGCTTGGCTAGCTATCAGAGGGAGAATTTTGACTAGGGACAGGAGGAGGCAATTGGGTTTTTCTGGCCCTTCCAAGTGTGTTCTCTGTAACAGAGATGAAGAATCGGTTGATCATCTATTATTACATTGTGAGATGGCTTCTAGTTGCTGGGACTTTGTTCGACAGAAGTTGGGATGGCAAGGCCCCTTGCATAGGACGGTTCGTGAGGTGTTTGAAAGCTGGCCCTGCTTGATGAAAGGATCCTTTCTATCTAGTATTTGGGTGGTGACGCCCTCTTTGGTGGTTTGGGAGCTCTGGAAAGAGAGAAATAGAAGAATTTTTATTGAGAAAAGTGAATCCTTAGCAAGGATCTTATGGCGGATTGAGCACAGTATTGAAGAGACTGTAAGTAGTGCTATCTCTATGACACAGAATTTGCGATGTTCCTTTTCGATGGAAGATAGGAGAATTCAAAGGGCATGGCCTGGTATCTGGATCAAATCATGGTCGGGTTCTTTTAAAGTAAATCCTTACAAGGAGTTAAATCTTGAGGTGAAATGGGCTAGGCCTCAGATTGGGTGGATTAAAGCGAATTTTGATGGAGCAGCGAAAAGTAATCCTGGTCCATCTGGTGCTGGTGTGATTCTCAGGGATCACCTGCGTAATACTGTAGCTCTTGCAGCAAAAAAATTAGAGGATGGATCGAACAACCTGGCTGAAGCAAAAGCTGCCCTTCTGGCGGTGAGACTGGCAAAACAATATGGTGTTAAGAAGTTGCACCTTGAAGGCGACTCTTTATTAATTATTCAAGCCATTAAATTTGGGGAGTTAAAGGCGTGGCATTTACAAAATTATATCAAAGTAATTGGTGAAGTATTGGAAAGTTTTGAAGACTTTGTTGTCAGTCATATTAAAAGGGAGGGGAATCAAGACGCGGACATTTTGTCCAAATGGGCTGTGTCGTTTGATGAAGTGGAAAAACTAGCCGTTGAAGATTTTAGAAACTGCTATTTTTAATTTTTTTCGTGGTGTGATGTAGCGACAGGTCTCATTTTCAAAGATGATGTTGTAGCGGCCTCTCCAGCGTGGATGGTCTATCTGGCAGATATGACTCCGCGGAAGGTGTTTTGGGGAGTTGTGTTCTGTCGGACAGTAAGAAATAAAGTCCTCATCCTAGGTGGCAAGATGTATGCCGGATGTGAGGATGATGACATTTGCATTCGGGAGGCGAAGGATGGGCTGTTTCATAAAGGACTGAGGCTTTAATGGAAAAGCTGAAAGACAAATAAATTTGTATTGAGTGACGGGAATATTGTACAAAATGCATTCAAATGGAGCTGTGAAACTGGCGGCGGTACTAGTTTTTGAATGCAAGTTGATGGGGTTTATATGGTGGTCTGATGGAGTTTTGATCATTCTGTTTCATGTGCTATTAGCGGCCTCCGAAGGTGTGAAGCTGGTCAGTAATGGAGGCAATGTGGGGTTTTTCAACAAAATTACAGCAAAAAGGCTTTTTTGGCCCCCCCACTATGAAGCATATGAAACAGGTGTTAAAAATACACTGAAAGGAAGTAGTGGACGCAGTGGTAGCAGTCTTAGGGCCGCATTTCATGGAAGCGATGCATAGGGGGTGACTCAATGCGGACATAGCTTCAATGGTTTTTGCATGGGCAATGGAGCTAGGAGAAGACGCAAAGGAAACTAAATGGGTTATGCTGAAATTGTTCGATGGAGCTCTGCTAGGGAAATTAGAATCCTTCTTGGAGTGGGCAGTGCTGGGCGAGGGGTTTGATGTCTCGGAAGGCATTGAGGACATGGATGAGGCTACTGTGGAGGGACTGATCCCGTTCGTTAGATGGAGGTGGTGGACAGATAGAGAGGTCTACAAAGAAGCAGTTGCAGTAGCTTGGGAGAAGTTGAAAAAAGAATTGCATCGTCCAGAAATGAATAGGAGCCAGGTGACCGGAAGGGTGCCGTCTATTTTTCCGTGAAAGAAACGGGGCTTACGAAGGAGGTGTCAGGTGGGTGGAAGTGCTTCTGGCACAGCGGCTTGAGGTTCTAGGGTTGGGGCTTGTCGAATCGTGTTTTGAGGATTTTTTTGGCTACCAAGTCGGGAATGCTAAATCAGATGGATATCAGGGTTTTGATGTATACCGATGATGAATTTTGGGTGTGCTGCGAGCTTGAATATTTCATTACTAAAGCTGGAACAGGGGTTTCTCATATGAATGTTGAATACAGATTTCTCTAAAGGTGGCGACTCTGGATGTCGCTTTGTGGTGCTTACTTTGGTGTATAGGTGGCATTGATGTCGATAATAGTAGCTTTGGGATGATGTATGTTTGGGTTTATCCCTTCTGATCGGGTGGAGCTTTTGTAAAATCTTTTTTGTATTTACCTTTTTTAAATCTATAAAATATCACTTTTTACCGATCAAAAAAAACAATGCATCAATTAATTAATAAAATTAATCAATTCATGAAATTTAATTAATTCTGAATGATAATCTCAAATTATTTCAATCAAATGTGAATGAACTTTCAATATCCATAATTGAAATAATAAACCCCCTTTTAAATCAATGCCATTTTATACTGTTTAAAATAAAATAACATTTTATGATCATTTCTTTGTTTGGATTTAATATCTCGATGTCGTTTCCCTTTGAATTTTACAAAAATACCTGCAAAGCATAAAAATACATAATTATTTAATTCATTCATTTGCAAAATTAATAAATAAAAATGTATGGATTAACTAATTTTCGCGTTGCGCATTTTGTTTTGCAATATTTCATCATCAAGAATTTTATTACTCTGTCTTGACATTTAATGTTGACATCAATTTTGGGAATGAAGATCTATGAGCATAAGAACATCAAAGTTTCCTTTTGAAACCTAGTTAACAAATCCACTTCATGCTTACTTACAATCATTGCATTTCCTGAAATGACACTTCTCTAAACATTTTATCATGCATTTTTCAGGCATATCCTCTATGTATTTCAAGCTCTGCATGCATTCTTACCAAGGCAATTGGAACTATAATACCCAACAAAATCCACTTTCTATTATGCCTTAATTGGTTATCCAAATGTTATTTCAAATCTCTCATTAACATAGTAAATAATTTAAGTTTACATTGTGAATTGTGTTTGTTGGAAATTTTTTATTTATTTTTCAACAAATTTTATTTTGTGTAGATCCTATGATCATTGCATTCTTTTAGATGCCATCTCTTCTAGGAATTCTGTCAAACATTTCACGTGCCTTGTTGCGATGCTTCCATTTTCCATCACATATGCTCGAAAGATTTAAAGCTTTTTCATGATTATATTTTGTTCATATCCTTCAATTATGGCATCCATGAAACCACGTTGCATCCATGAGATGAGATCTCATTGAGGCATTCTTCCAAGCATTTTTTAAAATCCATTTTTTTATTAAATTGTGCCACCTCTACAATCATTTCAAGCCACTTGTTTTGATATGGCATTCAAATCAACACCATTTATAAATATCCTACAATCACGATGTGGCATTAGATCACGATTCTAGTGATGCACTCTCATTTTAAAAGCAATTTGTTGTTTTGAGCATGACTCCACATACTACATTCAAGTTAATTAGGGCACTTGTTAACCGTAGTTCAACGAAAGTTTATTAAGACCCCTTTTCATCGACCCCCACTTAGCATCTTCACATCCCGCATGAGATCACATTTCTTTTAGGGATTTATCAAACAATTCATGTGCTTAGCCTATGATAGTGGCATTGCATTTCATGAAACCAAACTACCTTAGATCTTTGAGGCAGTTTATCAAACGTTTCATAGGCCTTGTGTCTTCATAGGCTGAGTGGGTGTTAGTGAATAGTGTGGGAATTGACCTTATTCCACTAAAGAACAACATTTGCTTGAAATTTTCTATAGAATTTCTCATCAGACCCAATCTATGCATAACCCACAATATTGGCATCTCATAGCGCATTATTTCATTGATGCATTATGCCAAACAATGAGCATGCCTTCTATGCTCTTTCACATTTTTGCACGTACATTTACTAGGGCAGTTGCGATAATAACATTCAATAAAAATATTTTGAATTCATGCCATGAAGGATGTTAATACCTTGTTCCACGACTTCCAAAAAGTTGCAATGTTTAATCTATAGATCCATTTTGTGCATTTTTTGCAATTGTGCATTCTTGAGACCACACTATTTTTAGGCATTTGATTAATAGTTCTCGTGTATCTATTATGCTTCCATACTCTACCACTATGCATTCACGTGGAAGTTTTCAAAGCCTTTTCTACAAACCATTTAGTGCATTTACTTGCAATCATGGCTTTTAATGTTAGAATAGGAACAGTTATTTGGCCAAGAGCGAGTGGGGTCGGAAATATTTTGCATGCGGGGCTCTAAACTTTGGAGGAACTTTCTTCTAAGTGTGATTATAACTTTGAATCCCACACACACTTTCCTTTATTTCCTTTCAATTTCACATGGGTTCAGGTTTCAGATTGACCCCTACACCTAGAACATTTTCAACTTTGGTGCTAAGTTTCGTTTGGGTTTTGAATTTTGAATTTCAAAAATCTTTGCCATGTGGATTTTGGGGTCAGGCTAGGAGTGAGCACCTAAGCAATTTTTCAACGAATGTTGCTACTTTCTTCCAAGATCTGAATCTTGATGGTTCTTTTATTTTGCGGTTCAAGTTTTAAACATTTAAATCTTTTTGACTTTGTGGGTTTGAGAGCAGGGAAAAATTAGAAAATGGATATTTGTATTTTTTTTCCAATGGGGCCATTGGGGGAACAACTCCCGACAGACTGTTTCATTTTATTACTTAAAATATTTCCCTTCTTCAATGAGTGGTAGGGTTGGGTGAAAATCCGGCTATGGAACTTTTTTTATTTGCATTTTAATTCCTTTTTATTTTATTTTTTTGTTTTTTTTAAGTTTTATGATTCTTTAAATCTATTTTTTATTGATTTTTTTCTTTTTAAAACCTTTTTTATTTTAAATCCTTCAAAATTTGAAGTTGTTTATTTCATTTAAAAAGGTTTATTGATTTTAAATTTAAAAGATTAATTATATTATTTTATATATTCTAAACTTTTATATTTCTAAAATCTTTTAAATTTATTTATTTTCTAATTCTTTTAACTTTTTTTTTGTATTTTCTAAGTTTTTAATTTTTTTGTTGTATTTTAAATATTTTTTTCTTTTTTCTTTTTATTTTTTGACTCTGAGACAAGACAAATGAAAAGGATGAAGATGACAAAAACTAGAAACACAAAAACAACAACAAGACAACCTGGAAAACTAACGAACAAATGACACAAAGACCAAACAACAACATGAAAGATGATGACAAATGAAACCAAATGAAAAATTAAGAGGTGACACAAAAATAAAGACGGAGAAATGAAGAAGACTAAAACAACTAAACAAGATGATGATATGAAAGGTCGACGATGAAAAGATGTAGATTAGGATCAGGACCGGACATGAAACGTGAACCTAAAAAATCCTCGAAGGCAAAGCAGAAATCAAGATTGGGAATGAACTTGGCACACAAACCTTTGAAAAAGTACAAGGTGTCGGTTCTAGTCTGAAACCTGAACTTGAAAGGAAGACATATAAATGGAAGTGAAAATCGGGATCAAGTTGGAACTAAGAACATGAACCTTGCTCAGGTTCAAGGTTCCGGTTTTGGTCCAATATCTGATTCTGAAATAGAACAAAATAAAAAAGAAAGCAAGGAAGTAGGAATTAGGATCGGGTTAGAACCAAAAACATGAACCATCAAAGAGGTTCAAGGTTCTAGTTTTGGTCCAACATCCGATTTTGAAACGAATGAGGAAAAGGAAAATAGGTGGGGATCATATTTGGAACAACACTTGGAACCTGAACACTCGCTCGAGGACAAGTTCAAGTTTCATTTTGAAACTCAATTTTGACAGAGAGAAAAGAAAACAAGGCAAAGAGGGAAAACACGAGAAACAAGAACATAGAACAAACACGACAAAACTAGACAATGAAACGAAGGAAAAAAGAGGGGGTCTCCAACTTTTCCAAGGAAAAATTTGGGGTGCGTATGTAGGGCATATTAAATGATGACTTGGCTGGGAAAATTCACTAAGCATTTTAAAATGCATAACCCTCCAAATACCAAAAATATCTAGTTTACAATCATTCAAGGCAACCTAAGAAGCATAACCACACTAAAAAATGGGACATCACAGAGGTTGGAGATGAAACTATATTTTTTTTTGTGTGAAAATGGTTGATTCCCCTCCATAAGCATTGTTGTGATCAAAATGGAATAGACACTACCCAAGCTATACAGTTTTGAGTTAAATTTCTAACGTGTAATGATATCTTGGGCATAACTCTACCGCCAGAAAGGCGTCTATAGCCCCGACAAACATACCTCTGATTCTCTCTAAGCATCTCTCTACTGCTAGCTAGGAGTGCATTGCCCCAGTAGAGATACTTGAATCATCCTTGTTGATTGAGTTCATTTTTAGATTTCCTTTTTTTTCTCTTTTTTTTTTTTCTCAAGTGTTGATTCTTTTGAAGTATATTTTCTTGTTTCCCTCAATCCTCAAGCAATGAAGCCTATGTAGTAGGTTGAGAACCACGATGGACATCGTTAAAGAAATGTAACCCTTTAGATTTTTCACTTGGAATAGAGCTACCCCACCTGATGTAAACTAATTGATGGATTTCTTAAGATGTGCAAAGTGTGATAGACTTTCAAAAACTCCTGAAAACTTCACAATGCATCGAGTCCTAATCTATGCTAACATTTCCCAGTTTGGAATGGATGAAGGTAAATCAAAGTTTTCAAAGAAACTGACTGATCAAGTGTTTGAAAATGCAAACAACAGACACCCAACAGATTCATCCTTCGGTATAACTTGCATACAACAACTTAGTTTCCATTGTCAATGAGAGGAACCCCTGGAGGAAGAAAAAAGAAATGAACAAGGAAAGAGAGTAGAATAAAAGAGTACATAGACACGACGAACCAACAAAACCAAATGAAAACGAGAACGAAAACTAGTAAACAAACCACCAAATACCAAAACAAAAGAAAACAAACAAACCCAAAAACAAAAACAAAAACAAGAGGACATAGAAAAAGAAAAAAAGCAAAATGAAAGAAAATAAACCAAAACCGGTGAGACAACCGATAACAAAAACCAAAACAAAAGAAGCCAACTAATCTAAAATTGATTCCCAACTAATCCTAAACCTAAACTAACTAAAAAAATGAGATCTACAAACATAAAACTATGAAAACATATACATCCATTTGACTGATTTTTCATTATGTGCAGAAGCCTTAATTTGCTAGGTATTGTTCTATACCTAGCAAGCTTATCCTTATACTCAGAAATATAAAGCTTATATGGGATAAAGTCATTTTGAGGGAACAAAGGTTGAATCATTAAAAGTTGTGGATTTTCCATTTTATCATGATTAACCCACAGACATGTACTATTTTTCTCAGCATCATAATCAAATTGAAAATCACCAAAACATTCTTGATAATGAAAAGATGCCACCTGATTTAGAAGATCTTCAGTTGTTGATGCATGTTCATGTTGTATGACTTCCTTCTCACAAGGTCTCAACTCATGAAACACCACTCCATTTCATTCCAGTAGATGCATGTCAAAAGAAACAACATCCATCAATAGTGTATCGTTATTATCTAGAATATTAGAAAAAGATTTAAACTTCACGTGCATATCCTCATCATTATCGACACTAGTCTCCAACAACAAACCAATATATTTAATTTCACAAGGACTGCCACCTTCAATTACACTTTCCAAAATATAGACGTCTCCAGTTAAATCATTACCTACTTCAACCTTTAAAGTGATTGTTTCAACTTTTGCCTTACCTACCATGGCAATCTCCCAGGCTAACAAGATATCAGAACAACTTACCTCAAAATGTGAACCAAAAGGATGAATCATACATGAGTCACCTATAATGAGGTTCATTATGCGGCTGGAAACTCCAAGTACCAACATTATTGCATTCAGCTTGGGCACAAAGTCACAAAATCCCTCAATTTCATCAGATGGGCTAGGCTACAAATCATCTTAATTATTGGTTTGTATAGTTCAAAATTTTTCCCTTATGAGACAAAGTTTTGCTTTTTTCATTTCCCTTCATGCCATTCATAAAAGAAAGAAATCGACATCTTGTTCATCAAAACTAATGTAAGAAATGTTGATACATGGAAAACAAGACTTCTCTTTGAACAACTCATTTGAATGGACAGAGTCAAAGCCAGAAAAATACTTCCTTTGTTCATTTTTTTGTGTATCATCAACAAGAACGTGCAAGTTATCTGGGTCAAGTTTACCACTGTTAAGGTCAAATTCATTAACACATGATGAATGAGTGTTATCTTCAAATAAATTATTTGAATAAACATAATCAAAACCAAGAAAATACTTCCCCATTTTGTTCTCTTCCTCATGCTGGAGTGATTCAATTTTTGATGTAGTATCTTGATAATCAATTTGACCTTCTTTTGTTTCATCCAGCCGAATCTCATCATGCATTCCTTGCTATAATAAAACAACAAACTCATCCATGTCAATATTTTGATTAGCATTCAAATCCAATCTATTTTCCTGACATGTGTAAATATAGTCTAATTGATCATCAAGTAGCATTTGGTGAATCTGCACATCCACTTGACCTTCTTCTTTCAAAAAATCATTTTGGTATTCAAATCTTTGTCCTTGACCATGAGATTCATTTGCAATATTATCCATAAATATTTTTTATGTTTCAATCTGTTTATTATTCAAATCAGTAGAGTTGTTTTCTTGTGTTAACTCATCAGAGGGTGTTTCTTCCTTATCCAACATCATGAAAGAATCTATGAGTGCGTTTGATAAACTCATTATTTGCATTGAGTGAATCTACACAAGGTAGAGAAACTTTGTCAGTCATTGAATCCATTTCTATGCAAGGATCAAGGTCATCAGATGATGGGGAAGAGCTAAGCATCTTCTCACAATTACTCTCATCACTTTAGATGGAGTTATTATCATTTTCATGTGTGCTAGATGTTCCACCTCCCTCATTGTGTGGACAAGTACTCCAGGGATCTTCCATAAGTATTTCTTCAACATCGATCAACTATCTAAAATATAATTCCATCTTACCAAGGAAAACATGGCAATCCATCTCAAAATGTTGATTTGTCCGATGTATCCTACATCCATTTGGCCTGGCGAGTTTTGATAGCTTCAGATCTCCTAATTCTTCCAATTTCTCCCTTAATCAATTTTGCAGACGTGGGATATATAGCCAACATGGACCACACTCTTTTGTCCCTTCTTCACCTTGTTGCACATCTTTCTCATAAAAAATGTTCAAAACATCAAAAGGTATTGCTAATTTGTCATGACAACAATCTTCTGTTAATACCTCATCTCTTTCAATGTCATCGTTAGTATCAAAATTTCCAACAAAATTAGATTCTAGCTGGATATTTCCATTATTCTTTGAATTTAATTCCGTTTCATGCTCTTTTTCAAATAAAACATCAAAATTGTATATTTTCTCATCAAATATCTCACTTACAACTTCATCATTATTTAATGCATTATGTGTTGAAGTATGACTGAAAAGAGATGATATAGTCACAACTTCATCATAACTTACCTCCGTGATTGGCTTTTGCAAAGCCTGACTTTTCACGTGGTTAATTGTAGTGGGTAAACTAGTGCAAAAATGTGAAGGTTGGTAGTTTGTGAGTTCAAGATCATAATAGTTCTTACTTTGATTACTCATGTTTCTAACATCTTATCCAGAATGTGCCAGCAAGATAGCTTTGTCAAATGTGTCCCTTAAGGTGGTAACTTCACCACAATGTTTAATTCTTTCTACCAATTAAGTATTCAAACCCCAATAATAATATTCTTTTACCACATGATCATTAATAGCCAGATTTGAATCTATAACTCGCTTAAACATTAGAAGGAACTTGTGATTGAACTACATAATTGATTCTCATGGTGACCTTTTCATGGCTGCAAATTAAACTCCATCCATGAACAAATAGAACTTGGTGGAAGATTAACATACCATTGTTTCGTTGTACCTTGAAGTGTTTTAACGAACAATTGACAAGCAATATCTTCATGTTGAGTCCTGAGAAAAGTTATTAAATCCCTGCAAATCTTAACATGATTTAAAGCAATTTTTCCATTGTTAGAAAAGAATAAAGGAAGCATGTTATGCATGTGATACAAAATTTCATGAATAATCCTAGGGATATACAAAGGAATGTCCATTAGAGCTCGGTTTCCCTAGGATCTAGACAACCCACTCTAACACACAACAATCCAAAACTACTCAAGTGGCCCTCCAAGCGCCAATTCTGTTGATGGCCAATTTGACATAACAACATGCAATTACCTTACCTCTCCTGAAAGAAGCGAATGATCATTAAATCAAACACTTCCCAAGGTCCTAGGTGTTGGGTCACAACGTTATTGTTTTGCTATGTGGTCAATATGGCTATAATGTTCAAGGGGCTGGCGGGTTCTTGAGCTTCTTGGTTGCTGCAAGATCAAATTCCTATCTAAACCTACTCTAATCGAAGGATAAAGAAAAGAAAAAGATAGATTAAGGATGCAAAAGAAAAAAAGAATGTTGATTCATCTAATTAACTAGACCTGTTACTCTTCAAGGAATTTCTAAACTAAACTGTAGAATAAATCAACTTGTAAGCAATACGCAATCACATTCATTCATAGTGAAAATATTAATAGTAGATTGTAAATCACTCATCACAATTCAAACAAAGAAAATAAAACTTCATTCATTCCTCAAAGAACTTCAAATCAAATGATTAACACAACGAATACCATTTCAGAGTAAAACTTGAAGCAGGTTTAAGTCTGGCTACTTCTACTACAGTAAAATAGTTAAGTAGTATTTACAAATTTGGAAAATTTCACCAATGTATGGAAACCAATGTCTTCAATTCCACTCAATTAACTAAAAATGCAGAAAACTCCATTGTCTACTCTACTACTAAACTAGTTGAAACTTCTAACTAAGATGCCTAATTGATTTTCCTAGTTTTTGAACCCCTTCAAATGAGCTCCATTTGACAATAAATGGTTCAATCATTTCATAATTCACTCCAAAAATGAGATATCAAAAGCTATAGCTTTCTTGTGCATGCAATTAATCCAAAAAGGTAACTTTCTATTTCAACCTTTGTTTGACTCTAGTTGATTTTAGTTTGTAATTGCAGTCTCTAGTTGCACTTCAAGTTCTCCATCTTGCATGATGTAAAGCAACATCTTTTATGGAGGTGACGTTATGTGGGACCGCTAAAACTTCAATTATCTTCTAGTTTGATGATCTTTTCAGAATCTTCCTCTTTTGCTCATCAACTTTGCAAATCATCTTCATCGAGATCAATTATCTTTCCTAATTTACAAAAGTACCCATAGAACACAATGCATTAGTTAATTAATAAAATTTAATTAATTCCAAAATTTAATCTCAAACTATTTCAATCAAATGTGAATGAACTTTCAATATCCATAATTGAAATAATAAACCCCCTTTTAAATCCATGTCACTTTATACTGTTTAAAATAAAATGAAATTTTATGATCATTTCTCAGTTTGGATTTAAATCTTGATGTCGTTTCCCTATGAATTTTATGAAAATACTTGCAAACCAGAAAAAACACATAATTATTTAATTCATTCATTGGCAAAATTAATAAATCAAAATGTATGGATTAACTAATTTTCATGTTACACATTTTTTTGCAATCTTTCATCATCAAGAATTTTATTACGAGTCGTCTTGGCATTCAGTGTTGACATCAATTTTGGGAACGAACATCTATTAGCATAAGAACATCAAAGTTTCCTTTGAAACCTGGTTAACAAATCCACTTCCTGCGTACTTACAATCATTGCATTTCTTGAAATGACACTTATCTAAACATTTTATCATGAATTTTTTAGGCATATCCTCTCTATAGTTCATGCTCTGCATGCATTCTTACCAAGGAAATTGGAACTATAATACCCAAAAAAATCCACTTTCTATTATGCATTAACTGGTTATCCAAATGTTATTTCAAATCTCTCATTAACACATGAAATGATTTAAGTTTACATTTGTGAATTGTGTTTGTTGGAAAATTTCTAAAAACCGTTTCAACAAATTCCATTTTGTGCAGATCCTATGATCATTGCATTCTTTTAGATGCCATCTCTTCTAGGCATTTTGTCAAACATTTCATGTACCTTACTACGATGCTTCCATTTCCATTGTGTATGCTTGAAAGATTTAAAGATTTTTCACAATTACATTTTGTGCAAAAATTATGGTGTCCATGAAACCACGTTGCATCCATGAGATGAGATCTCGTCGAGGCATTCTTCCAAGCATTTTTTTATAATCCATTTTTTTATTAAATTGTGTCGCCTTTGCAATCATCTCAAGCCACATGTTTTGATATGGCATTCAAATCAACACCATTTATAAATATCTTACAATCATGGTGTGGCATGAGATCATGCTTCTAGTGATGCACTCCCCTTTTAAAAGCAATTTTTTGTTTTGAGCATGCCTCCACATATTCCATTCATGTTAATCAGGGCACTTGTTAACTACAACAACATAAGTTTATTAAGACTCCTTTTCATCGACCCCCACTTAGCATCTTCACGTCCTGCATGAGATCACATTTCTTTCAAGGATCTATCAAACAGTTCACGTGCTTAGCCTATGATAGTGGCGTTGTGTTCCATGAAACTACATTGCCTTAGATCTTTGAGGTCTTTTATCAAACATTTCATAGGCCTTGTGTCTTCACAGCCTAAGTGGGTGTTAGTGAATAGTGTGGGAATTGGCCTTATTCCATTGGAGAACAAAATTTTCTTGAAAATTTCTACATACTATCTCATTAGACTTGTTCTGTGCATAACTCACAATTCTGGCATCTCATAGTGCATCATTTCATTGATGCATTTTGTCAAACAATGAGCATGCCTTCTATTCTCTTTCATATTTTTTCACATATTTCTACCAAGGCAGTTGCAACAATAACATTCGATAAAAAATATCCTTTTGAATTTCATGCCATGAAGGACATTAATACCTTGTTCCATGGCTCCCAAAAAGTTGCAACATTTAATTTGCAGATCCATTTTCTACGTTTTCTACAATTATGTGTTCCTAAGACCATACTACTTCTAGGAATTTGATTAATAGTTCTCATGTATCTATTGTGGTTCCATGTTTCCATACTCTGCCACTGTGCATTCATGTTGAAGTTTTCAAAGCCTTTTCTACAAACCATTTAGTGCATTTACCTTCAATCATGGCTTTCCATGCTAGAACAAGAATAGTTATTTGGTCGAGAGCGAGTGGGGTCAAAAATATTTTGCACGCGGGGCTCTAAAGTTTAGAGGAACTTTCTTTTAAGTGCGATAAAAACTTTGACTCTCGCACACACTTTCTTTCATTGCCTTTCAATTTCATGTGGGTTCGGGTTTTGGATTGATCCCTGCACCTAGAACATTTTCAACTTTTGTGCTAAGTTTTGTTTGGGTTCCGAATTCTAAATTTCAAAAATCTTTGCCGTGTGCATTTTGGGGTTGGGCTAGGAGCGAGCACCTGAGCATTTTTTGCAATGGATGTTCCTACTTTCTTTCGAGATCTGAATCCTGACGGTTCTTTAATTTTATGGTTCAAGTTTTAAATGTTTAAATCCTTTTGACTTTGCGGGTTCGGGAGTGGGGAAAAAATTAAAACATGGATATTTGCATTTTTTTGCCAATGGAGCCATTGGGGCCCAACAAACTGTTTTATTTTATTAATTAAAATCTTTCCCTTCTTTAATGAGTGGTGAGGTTGGGTGAAAATCCAGCTATGGAACTTTATTTTTTTTACATTTTAATTCCTTTTTCTTTGTTTTTTTTGTTTTTAGCTTTTTATGATTCTTTAAATCTTGTTAAATTTAAAAAGATTTTTATTGATTTTTCTTTTTAAAACCTTTAAATTTTGAATTTGTTTATTTCTTTTTAAAAAGGTTTATTTATTTTAAATTTAAAGATTAATTATTTTATATATTTTAAACTTTTATATTTTTAAAATCTTTAAAATTTATATATTTATATTTATTTTCTAATTCTTTTTTTTGTATTTTCTATGTCTTTAATTTTTTTTGCATTTTAAACATTTTTTACTTTTTTTTTCTAACTCTAAGACAAGACAAACGGAAAGGACAGAGATGACAAAAACCAAAAACACAAAAATGATGACAAGGAAACCTGACGAATAGACAACACAAAGACCAAACAACAAAACAAAAGACAATGATAATCAAAACTAGAAGAACCACGAAGACGAAAAGGAAGAGGTGACATGAAAATGAACACATGCCACAAAAATGAAGACAAAGAAGACCAAAATGACCAAACGAGATGACAAGACAAAAGGCTGACAACGAAAAGATGGGGATCGAGATCGGGACCAGATACGGAATGAGAACTCGAACAACCCACAAAGGCAAAGCAGAAATTGGGATCAGGAACAAAATTGGCACACAAACCTTCAAAAAATGCAAGGTGTTGGTTCCAGTCTGAAACCCAAACTCAAAAGGAAGACACACAAACAAAAGTGAAAATCAATATAGGGTTGGAACCAATAACATGAACCTTGAACAGGTTTAAGGTTTCAATTTTGGTTCGATATCTAATTCTGAAATAGAACAAAACAAAAAAGAAACCAAGGTAGAAGGAATCAAGATTAGGTAAGAACCAAAAACATGAACCATCAAAGAGGTTCAAGGTTCCAGTTCCGTTCAACATCCAATTCTGAAATGAATGAGGAAAAGGAAAACAAGAAGAGAAAGGATTTGAAACAACACCCGAAACTTGAACACTCTCTCGAAGACAAGTTCAAGTTTAGTTTTGAAAACTGATTCTGATAGAGAGAAAAGAATACAAGGAAAAGAGGGAAAAGACAAGAAACAAGAATGACAAAGCACAAACACAACAAAACCATACAAAAAAATGAAGGAAAGAAGAGGGGATCCCCGACTTTTCCAAGCAAAAATTTGGGGTGTGTATGCAAGGCATAACACCACCCCTTTCTTCTATCTTTCTTTCATTTTGTGGGCAGTGAGTCCACTAGGATAGTGAGTCCACCTGTAGTGAGCATTTCTATAATATGTTGTAACTGGTTATAATATATTGTGAGCTAATCCTCACCATGGTTTTTCCCTTTTTGAGTTTTCCACAAAAATTTAGTGTTCATGTGTCATGTGCTTTTGATGGTTTCTTTCATGCTTTCCTTTCCTACTACAAATGTTTAAGTGGTTTAAGAGAATACTGATTCATCCCCCCTCTCAGTATTCTAAGTGTTCAAGAATGGTATTAGAGCTTGGTTCCTTGGAAGAAGCTTAATTGCTTAAGCAAGGTCTTGGAGATCGAACA
Source organism: Sequoia sempervirens (assembly GCA_007258455.2). NCBI lineage: Eukaryota > Viridiplantae > Streptophyta > Pinopsida > Cupressales > Cupressaceae > Sequoia > Sequoia sempervirens. Next base: position 573,809,439 of record VDFB02193867.1, on the reverse strand, counting down.
CATGGCTATTAGAAGATATCCTACTCCTCCAAAATAAATTCCTATTATTGGATTCACTGAAGAAGATTACATGGTTGACATGAATGGAGAACTCAAAATAGCCCTTGAAGATTTGGAAAGGATTGAAAGTGAGAACAAAGATCTAAAGGAAAATGTCAAGGAAGCAAATGAATGCATTAGAAAATTGAGAGAACAAATCAAGAAATTCAGAGAAAGACATAAGGAAGTTAATGAGTAGCTGAAGCAATCAAATGAAACAATTATGTTTAATAGTGCAAGTAGAAGAAGGAAAAAGAGCTGAAGAATGTTTGAATGTTAAGATGAAAATAAAATTTGAAGAATGTTCAAAACTTGAAGAAGTTGTAACCTTGAGATCAAATCTAGAGAAAGCAAAGAATCAAGAAGATAAGTTCAAGATGATCTATACAACGCTTGATGAAATGATTGCAAATTAGAAGAATTCTAAAGACAAAGGTGGATTAGGGTTTATAAAAGGAGAAAGAAGAAAGCATATCAGACATCAAGTGTTGAAAAGAATAATACTGAACAAAAAAATACTGGAGACAAGAAGAACAATGACAAGAAGGTCTGAAATCAAAGGAAAGACTTCAAAAGACCACTTATCAGATAATAAAATGCACAAAGGTACTTATCTTTTAATGATTTTTGTTATTCTTACAATAAATTTGGACATAAGGCTATGGAATGTAGGAGCAGAATGAATCAAAATGTTTCATCTTTTCTCAATAAATGTTTTACATGCAAAAGATTTGGTCATAAGGCTAGTGAATGCAGAATTCAAATGGTGAATGGTTAGAGCAATGGTATGAGGTTTCAATCTTTCAATGGCTATTGATTTTGGCATAAAAATAATCAATGTAGATCCAAAATGGGTGGAAGTAAGATTATTCAAAATGTTGTCACTTGTTACAATTACAATAGACCAAGGCATCTCCAAATTTTGAAGAAGAAAGAATGTGAAGAAGAATGATCTAGTGAAAAATGCATATCTGGTAGAGATGAAGAAAGAGATGGAAAAGATCTAGAGAAAGAAGGAAGACAATGATACTAAGCTTAAGTCTATACCAACATCTGGTGTAGATGTTTCCTTTGAAAACTAACAAGAAAGCTTTGGCTTAGGGGGGACATTAACAAAAAAAACCTTTATCCTCTGCCAGAGAAATGGTGATGATGCTTCAACACATTGGAATAAGGTGTAGGTTGACGTGGTTAACCTATTAGTGAAAGAATCAGTTAAAAATATTGAGTTGTGGAAGTTTGCAGAGCATTTGAAGTTGATTGTGCATACAGTTAGGGTTTTTATCATATTTTCAAAACGTGCATTCAATGTGAATTAGGTTAGTTCAAAAAGGTTTATAAATGATTTCATATTCAATCTGTCATTTGAAAATGAGCATTTGAGGAGAGAAGAGTAGTGAAAGAGCGAGGTGAATCATTTCAAAATTTCTTGCACGCTAAACCCTAATCAGAAAGCGATCAAAAGGTATTTATAGACTTCTATCTTGCCCTGAGTTCTTAGAATTTTTTTGAAGTGTTGGAAAATGTATACACCACAAGTAGTTGAGGTAGTAGGTCATACCCATCCTAAATTCAAACAACATCCTGATAAATTCCTAGTGGATGATCTAGATGGAGCATTTTTGCACATTCCATATGGTGTTTTGCATATAGAAGATATACGGGTATACATACATGTGAAGTTGGAAGAATATGATCACTCTAAATTGGGTGATGTGTGGGTTGATGAAATCACCAAAGATTACTTTGAGATGAAATCAAAATTTGAGAGCTTGGAAAAAAAAGAATCTTGATGTGTGGAACTATTTCCTTAACTTTTGTTGCAATGATGTGTGGGTAAGGTATACCCTCAGCAAAATCCATGATAGATTCATCTGGCTTGATATACCTCACTCAAGATCAACAAAGAGGCGATCAGAGTTGTTAGAGGATTATGTTCAATTGGACCAGTTTTAGTGGTTAAATCAATGAAGAATGAAGTGGTGAGTTAACTGGTGTGAAATATTATAGAAGATCCCTAACAATTACAGACATAAGATACAAGATATACTTCAATGATAAAGAAAATTTAGTGTCTGCAACTGCTATTAATACTGCCAATGAGATGGTTGTGAAAGGTGTATATTATGATTTGTGTGAGTTATTGAGGGCACAATTGATTGAAAATATCCAGAATACTAAGGACTTGAAGTACCCTTTCAAGTTTGGTACTTTGATCATCTGTTTACTATTTTACTTCTTAAATGAGGTTCTTGGAACAAGGAATGTAGTTTGGTTGAAGGACATAACTATGGCACATCAGATCAAAGACCACTTGATGAGGTTGGGTGATTCAAATGCACATGAGACTGCTTTATGGGGATTCTTTAAGACCTTTCAAAATAACATGCAAGCCAAAGAAAGGATTCCCTAAAGCATGGTAGAAAAGTACAAGAATGATATCACCTTCTTGGTGACAAAAGATTATTGCATCATACAGTTTGTTGAGCCTAGGAATATTTGGATCTCAAAGATGGGATATGAGATTATAGAGGAAGAAGCTATTGGTTCAATATACTTTATGCTGAGCAAAACTAAAGACACATTTCAGGAGAGATATGGCACCTATGAGGATAATTCTATGGAGGTGCACATGCAACAAAGGGAGAAATTGATAAAAAAATCTATTTAGAAGATGAGTACATAATTTGTAGAGGTAATGGGCCTCACAAAGGAGCAAGTAGAGAAAGACAAGAGCATGTTTGGTCCTCCGGGAGGTTCATCCAATGTTAGGAGATCTGGTAGGACAACTACCACCTCTCTTGTTGTCCCCAAGTCCTCCGGGACTATGCCGTCAGCCAGTGGAATAAAGAGAAAGGATCCAATTACTCTAGAAAAATAGACAAGTACCTCTATGAAAGAAAATTCTACTCCGACAAAGCAACAAAGTATACTTGTGAAGGAAAAGGTAGACCCGAAAAAGAAAAAAGAATCTCCTCAAAGGAGAAGAGTAAAGACAAAAGAAACAAGAGAACATACTTGGGAATAAACGTTGATAATGAGGAAGAAGTAAAAGAAGGACCACAGTTGGTCCGAAAAAGGAAATCTGAAGCATCACAAGGAGAAACAAGCGCAAAGAAGATAAAAATTGAAATTATGGATATAGACAATTAGGAAGAAGTATACAAGGAAAAACAAACCTTTATGATTCACATGAGGGAGAAGAAAATAGAGAAGACACTAGAAGACAAGAAAAAGAAAAAGAAGACTCTAGCAAGTAAGCATTGCCCTATGAGATTAGATGCTTTGTTTAATGGAATTGTGGAGCATGAAATGTTAAAGGAGACTTTTGCATTATACACCATTGTAGATTAAAATGACAAGGAAACAATAGAAGAAGCAATTTTCAAATATATAGTTTCATTTGAGGTCAACATGAAGAACACAAAAAGTCAGCTGCCTAAAGAATTAAAGAATGTATTATATGCTAGAAAACAAGAAGTTGTCGATGAAGAAGCAAAGTTGAGATCTTTTTCTTTTGAGAAGGTTAGTGTCACATTATTTGATGAAAATAAAGCTATATTGGCTCAATTATATAATGAGTTATGAACCAAGCAAAGGGTAACTACCCTCATGACCAGAGGTCACAATGATCTTGAGAGGCTTTGAAAAGAAACTGTGGAGAAGTTTGCCAATTTGGCAAAGGATTTTGGCATGGGTCTGAATAGAGAAGAGCAAGTACATGTTGATAGCTTACTCCAGAAGTTAATGTAATAGAAGAAGCACAACAAGATGATGCTCAACACGAGCATGGAACATAAGAGGTAAATGTGTAGAATGACACCTTTCTGGATGTGAAAGAAAATGTTGTAGGAGAAGATTTTATTGGTGGAGAAAGCATTATAGATGAAGGAAAGGGTACAAAGACACTGAAGGAGGATGCACCTATAGTTCATAACTCCCCTCCTCCATAATATAAAAGGAATTTTGTTGAAGAAGCAATACAATACAACCCAAAGATGAATATGCCTCCAAATAACAATGAAGAATCAGTTGATGAAGAAAATAAGAATGAGGAAAAGCCTGACAATGCTAAGAAAAGCAATGAAGAAGCAACAGAAAGCAACATTGGTGAGAAGGAAAATGATTTGGAAATGAAGGATGCAGAAGAGAATGTGAAAACAATTGGTGAATCTTCCAGTACCTCCAGAGATTCATTGAAGAACCTGTTGAAAATGTAGCTCTAATTCCCACCCATTGTGTCTATCCAGCTACTACATCTTCTAATGCAACAAAGGAAGGTTGATATGGATAAGATATCTCCTTTGCAAAAATTATAGTAGGAAATGCATTCCATGCCTCTATGTGGAAATAAATCCCGCAAACACATCAAAAGAGCACAAAGCTTATTAATGAAGTAGTGAAGGTGCTACAGGAGAGCATACCGGGTGCGAGTGTTGCTAATTCTTTGTTCAGTATGGAATATTTAAAGCTTCTACTTGATTCATTCAAAGAGTATTCTAGTGGATTAAAGAAGAAAGTAGAGGAGATTGATAAGAAGATGAATGACAAAAGGTTGAAGGACATAATAGAGAAATGTGCTACTACACAACAAATTCTAGGACAACCTTAAAGATGCACAAAATTTTGTTGTGGAAGCTAATTTTTTATTCTAATTTTGCATGAAATGGCCTGGTTCCACAAAGAGTATTAAGGATGAGATGGACTCCATTGAGTCCCAGATTGATAAGGAATCTGGTGCTTATGATCTGGTGGATGATGCAGATGGGAACACAAGGTTAGTAATTGAAAACTTACATGAACAATTCTTCTAGTTGCAAGAGCAAAGAGAAAGGATCATAGCACAGTTTGAACATCTTAGATAGCTAGTAAATCCAAATTTTACATTTGTATCCACTGCTCTAACAAGTACGAAGAAGATAATCAAGATGAATCTAGTACCCGGTACTTTAGATGATGGAGAACTCCTTATGGAGTTTGAAGCATAGAGTCGCATGCCTGGCATAGCCAAGAAGGAATGGGAAGAAGGCAAGAAACTTTGGCAAGCACACCTTGGAAAATTGCAGGTATCAAACACTTCTTTTGGTTAATCTATGTATATTTCTTCCATTTTTATGCATTTCAAACTTCATTATATATATACTGATGTTAGAGGATAGTGTCTCAGTGAAAATTTTGATATGATCTGATGGATAACACTATTAGGACGAGTTGGGTAGGTTTTTAAAATTTTGTTACTCTCATTCATACATGTATATATCAGTCAGGGGGATTATGTATGCAATCCGGTAAAATGTTTATGAGTGATGTCAAAGGGGGAACAAAGATAAAAATATTTGTTTGCACCATTTTACCTTGATGTCAAAGGGGGATAGTAGTTAAAAAGTTTTGGAGAAGAATGGATGCATGTTTCCATCAATGACAATGGGGGAGATTGTTGGAAGTTTGTCATTGATATACTTGTATGCAAATACAGTGTTGTCGTTGATGTCAACATTGTGGTTTCATATGAATATTGATGTGTAGACCAATTGGTGAAGCATGAGTGTGTATGAGAATGATAATCGAATGCACATATGCAAGAATTTTTGATCTAGTGCAGACAGTTGAGTGGAAGAATTGACTAAGTGTCAAAACACAGTTTTAGTAAACAAAGCATCCAATTTTTTGTCCGCATTAGTCCAACTTGAATAATTTCACTATGTGGTTCTAAGGTATTTTTTTTGGATTTCAGAGGAATATAAATCCAAAGTTTCATGCCTTTTTCCCTTTGGTGTAAAATTTATGAGTAACAAAATATCTGGTTTGCCAGTGACAGTGTTTGCCAATGCAAAGTACATGTTTTGCTAAGTCTGCACTTCACTGCAGAGTAATATTTGGTCTTGTAGATTTTTGGAGGTGCTTACAAATGTTTGTTGCATCTAAGTTCCAAGTGGCATGAAGTTTGAGGTTCGTGTGATGGTTTGAGGATGATCAATTGGATTATTTTGATGTTAGGTCTCCAACGGTGCTGACCTAATATGTTTAAGGGTATGTGGAGTTTAAAAAAGTGTTGACACAATATGTGGGAACTATTGTAGGTCCATGGTGACCTATTTGAGTTCATTATAAGTTTTGATTATGGTGTGAATTATTTTTTGGTCCGAAAAGTTATTATTTTTCATGCTACATCTAATTAGGCTAACCTAATTGATGTTGCAAGAGTTTTCAGATGTAATGGGTAGAAGTATGAGATCTTTCTGGTGTTGGAGTATGATGATAGATAAAATAAAAGTGTTGATGTGAATTGTGTGAATGCAATGTGATTTCAGAGAAGAGTAGAGTGTTAGAGAAAAACTGTGTGAAGTTTGTAAATTTTGTATATTGACCTTCAGTGGAACTTTATAATTCCTACATGTTATAGATGAAATTGTAGTAGTTCAAATCTTGACAATGAGCCACCCCCTCTATTTCTTTCATTTTGTGGGCAATGAGTCCACTAGGATAGTGAGTTCACCTATAGTGAGCATTTCTTTAATATGTTGTAACTGGTTATATTATATTGTGAGCCAATCCACACTGTGGTTTTTCCCTTTTTGGGTTTTCCACGTAAAAATTTGGTGTTCATGTGTCATGTGCTTTTGATGGTTGCTTTCTTGCTTTCCTTTCCTACTGCAAATTGAATATGCTATGTGGAATGAATTTTTAAATGTTTAAGTGGTTTCAAAGAATATTGATTCACCCCCCTCTCAATATTTTGGGTTTTCAACAAGTTTTTTATATCTCCAAGTTGTTTGGATGTGGTGACAAGTTTTCACACGTTGCAAAAAGCGTCAAATGCATTGAAGATAAAGTTATACTTGGTAGCATAATTTTCATTCTATTCATCATGGGGACAAACTGATAGTGCCAACACATTCAAGTGGGTGGGTTTATGCTAGGAAATGTCCTATTTAGCACCCCAACATGCTTGATCTTTCTAGACTACATTGTGTTGGTACTTTTTCTTAAGAGCCCTAAGTGCCAAAAAGTGGAAAATTTTGACTAGCTATTTCTTAGAAATTTGGCACCTACAGATGTTCTATCTAAAGGTATAGGGTCACATAGGGTCCCTCCACAATAACCTCTCTCAGTTTTTCATATCTCCAAGCCATTTCACCATGGGGACAATGTTTAAGATGTTGCAAAAAGTTTTAGTTGCATTCAATAAAAAGTTATCGAGAGGCATTTTTTACATTCTTCATCTCATTGGGGTAAATCAACAATTCCAACACATTCAAGTGGTTGTAGAGTTTGAGTTAAAAAATAATAGGTCCACAATAGGGTTTTTGGTCACTAAATGTCTCTTTGCATGAGATTTTTTTAGTCCTTAGTGACATATAGGGTTATCTTGAAATGTTGATGGGAGGCATTATTAACCTTTGTTTTTTAAAAATTTATCATGAGTTGTAAGGTCTTTCTTAAAAAAGGCATTATTTTGTTGTCTTTCTCAAAAAGGTGCATTAGAGGGATCATTATTGTCTTCTCCAACATTGAGTGGCAGCCTAGAATTGGTCAAAATACAATATAAAATATGACATCCAATATGAGAAGAAGAGATGATAGTCAAAAGGAGCTTTATAGTAGCCAATTGAGTTAAGTATGATAGAGCCAAGCATCACAACTGCAAGGAATGGAGTGAGAGATAAATATAGATACAATGACAACAAATGATGATGGAGTTAACTTGTCAAGGGTCTATTCTTCAAAACCCTCGTTAAACCCTTGTCATAGTTTAAGATATGTAATAAATGTTTGACAATGGCATTAACCTTTTGTGAATGATAGTGATTGAATTGAGGTCTCTTTTTACCATGAAAAGGTTGAATATTCTTTCTTTGGTCTATCATTATGGTTTTTAAGTTTCCTCACCTGATTTGAATATAATAGTCTTGATTATACCGAGAATGATAGAACAAATAATCATGAAAATCTCTTTTTACAATGAAAAGCTTGAATATTCTTTCTTTGGTCTATCATTGTGATTTTTAATTTTCCTCACTTGATTTGAATATAATAGTCTTGTTTAAACCAAAAATTGTAGGCATTTAGATGAACTCCTCAAACACCCCAAAATCACCTGCAAGACAAAATAATTTCCACAAGAGAGAAATGGCAAAAATATCATGTTATCATTAAGATGCAAGGATGCCAAATTGAATATGACATGATTACAAATGTACAAAATGCCTTGAATATATAGGCATGAATGAAAACCTAAAATGCGTAAGATGCTGCCAACTAATCACACTACATGTGACAACATGTGAACCCTATCTAGGAAATGATAAAAAGATAGACATAAGTTCTAGAAGGATAACTCATCTTCTAGAAGGAATCTTATCTCCTACAAATAAGGAAAGGGGAATTACCTCATTATTAAATGATTTATCTAATAATGCAACCTAGGACTAAATTACGCAAGACCTAAGTTAACTTATGCTAGTGTAATAAATAATTAATTACACTAACAAAAATGATAGAACAAATAACCATGAAAAGGAGAATATGATGGTGATCAATGACAATGCAATGTCACATTTGATAGTGGAAAGAGTAAAGGAATGTACAATGAGCGTCATGGGATAGCCTATGATAAAGATTAATGGACATGACCTTAGAACAGTATTGAGAGATAAATAAGGTCAAGGCAAGAAGTTTTATTTTTTGTTGTTGTTGGTGTAACAATTAACACCTTTGGAGTGCAAATTGGTATGAATAGCTATGCACACTGCGTAATGAGTTCTCTTCAAATTAGGAGGGGAAGCTCCCTCCTATTGTTGAAATGCATGGAAAAGAAAAGTAAACTAAATCCTATATTTTTTTCTCAACTTGAAGAGGTACAAGGTTAAGAAAAGCCACAAATGTTGTAGCTAAGTATTTTTTGGTTTCACAAATCATTAACTACAACTAAACTAACTTGTTTAAATCTATCCAATTTCCTCAAGAAAATAGAGCATGAGGAAATGTAGCATGAATTCTCTATACGATAAACTTTGGGTACAGATTCACAACTTGAAGGCAAGGTGGGCTCAACTATTTGCTTGGCTAGGAAGAAGTTTATTGGAAACAACAAATATATGATAAACCGGGTACAAATTGACAATGTGAAGGCAAGGTGGGCTCAAAAATTTGCTTGGATGAATAGGTTTATTATCACACACATCATATGATAAGCTTTAGGTACAGATTCACAATGTGAAGGTAAGGTGGGCTCAACTATTTGCTCATTTGAATAGGCTTATTAGAAACAAAAAAAAGAATAGCCAACTAGGACAATAAATTGCATAGATGAAACACATAGATGAAACACGCATACAATCCATGATCAAACTAGCCACTATATTTAACTAAGATGAGCATTCACCATGATAATAACATGAAACCTGAGTGGCATAACATTTCATCATCATAATAAAAACTCATGAATAGATACAAAATCAACAATATTATAAGTAAGGTGGGCTCAACATATATTACTATCTCGTGCAAAATTTAATTACAAATGAGCAAAAGCTCTTATTTATAGAAATAAAAAGGTGTAGGGAACCTTACAATCACCTTGAGTGAACTACAGTCTTGCAAGCATGCAAGATTTTATTGCTAAACCCTAATAAAGGAAACTATACAGTTAACTAGAAAGCTACCATCAGTTAACCGATATATCTAATCTAAATGGACAATGTGCAAGCATGCATGTCCTTATTGAAAGCAAATTAACTGGAACACTACCATTAGTTAACGAAAACCCTAAATGAAACTTCAATTCCTGCAAAATATCTTTGAGGATAAGATAGACATGTGTGAACTCAACAAAGAGAACTAAAGATGGAAGTCGAGTTCTAATTGCTGCTCCTGGTTCTATCCTCAAAAGTAACTGCAGGTTCCAACTGGGTGATCACTGGCTGCTATCTCAAGCAAGTAACCCCTCCACAAGGTTGTCGACTGCATCACCATTTGAAGGTCATCACATGTCTCAACTATCAATTCACTGCTTTGTCAGCAACTCAAGCAAACCTGGAAACCTCTGCACACTTAAATTGGCATTTCACTGATTAATAACTCTAGCGGCTCTGTAACTGAAGTGATGGTCACTATTCCTTCTGCAACTTTATGCTTCTCACATTTTTCACGCTTTTCTCTATGGAAGAATGTTGCATGATGAAAACGCAAAGTTTGATTGCGAACCCTCCGGTTGTGAGAAATGCAAATGAACTTGCTACACAAAATTCCAAAGATATCAACCTTCTAAACTAGCCTTGGAAGACAATCAACTATACAAAGCATGAAACCAAGGGGACTTAAGTGACTACGCTTGTCAAATTTTTGGATGCACTTGATACAAATCGGTGTTAGCTCTTTTGATGAAATCATGAATTAAGACCGATTTGATCTTGAATTTAGTTTGTGTACTGCATTATGAAAAACTCGCTCGTTGACTATGAACTCGACTATATTCTGACAACTTTCTCCAGAAAGCTAAAAGTGACCTGCTGAGGCTAAAAATAGCCTATTGGAGGGCAATTTTCACAAAAAATTCTAAAACGTGGGTTTTGTCTAGAAAATGATTCTAACACAACCCACAACGTCAGAATTGTGAAAAAATGCCTTTTATCTTGGCATGCAAAGACTTTTATGAAAAAAGCAATTGGGGGCAGCAGGGGCTATGGGGGCAATTTTTTTGAGAAAATATGAAATATGGGTTTTGTCTAAAAGATAATTCTAAGACAACCCACAACACCAAATTCAAAAAATATCGACTTTTACTCCACCATGCAAAGGAATTTTAGTTGAGAAAATCAAAGCTTCGAGAATTGAAGCTTTGGAGTAAATTTTCCTAAAAAATTCTAACACATGGGTTTTGTAGAGGAAGTCATGCACAACCAACCCAGATGATCAGATTTGTCAAAATTTGTTGAATCTTGGACAAGCAAAGAAAACCTAAGATGAGAATAGAAGAATTTAAGATAGAAGATAGAAGTTTTAATGCTCTGCTTCTGCTAAAATCACCATCTTGTTTGAAGTCTGTTGATTAATTTGGACTTGTACCTGCAAGGAAATCTTAAAACAATCTTTGTAGTGCCTTCGAATGTTGATTGTTGAAGAATTCGCTCATCCAAATGAGAAAATTCACTTGCTCTCCAACCTACTGTGAGAGAAAAAGGATGCCATCTTGAATAAAATAAATAAATTCGTAGCTTAATGGTGCCACTGTAAGCTTTAAACTCTAATTTAAAAAGAAGCTTTTTGATTGGACCCCCTCCAATTCAACTGGAATTGACTCAAAGTCCTAGAAAATAAATAATATTAAAATATCTAGTTCTTTTTTCACATGCGAATTTGTAATTTAACATCACAAAGGGCATCAATATTGAAATATTGAAGAAAATCGCCCATTTAATGCTTACATGCAAAAAAATTGAATTTAATATTATTTTAATAAGTTAACTAAAATCTCAGCATCTGGATGCACTTAGAAAAATTCATTGATTCTAAAAAGTTCAAACTTAACTCTCTAGGCATCCATTTGCAAAAGTTATAAGATTTTTTGCTAAGTTCCTATTTTATAGCTCATTGAAAGTTACAGTTGTCTCTGTTCAGCTCTAATTTTTGGATGCCTGAGTGATGTTGTGACTGAGTTGAGATATCCACTGTGAAGCCGTCAGAGTAAAGATGAAATTTCTGCTGGGAGTTGCAACTGCTGAAAACAACGTTTGACACCTTAAAAAATTAGGCATCTTTGATTAAATTGATGCAAGGTCTCCAGACTTGGTAATTTCTCTATTTTTCCATCTGACGCTTCAAACTGCCACTACCGATGAACGATGAACCCTGCTGACTGAATGATAGGTTCATTGAGTGACTGGAAGAATTCTGCAACCAACAATTGTATGTAAGGCACCTAAGAGTTGCATTAGGAACCCCAAAAGTAAGGGCACCCCTAGCTTGTGAAGGCACAATCATTAATTTGACAAAAGTGTAACTTTCATCTGGACGCCATACTTTGAACCCTGACATCGGGAGTTGGAGTGCTCTGATTCACGCACCAACAATCTCTTTGTGTAGCTAGAAGTATTGAGAAGAGATGTCTCTGGAGGTGACGAAGTGAGAAAAATTCTTCTAAGACCTCCAAAAAGAAGGGCACCTTTTCCAAGGGAGTGTGTATTTCCCACACTAAGCCATTTTTCTAGTTGTTTTATTTCTTTAGTGATCTCCACTGACCCTACGGGCATTTGACAAATCCCGAGGGCTAATGGCTAGACTCGCTGGATAGCTGGGAGAATTCCGCACAAGTCTTGTGAAGACTATCACTATTAAAAAACCTAATTGATAGGCCTAAAGGTTGGGCGCCCCTTGCCTATAGAGGTACAAGTGTGTATTTCTACATTTTTCCACCCTCTAGTTTTGGTAGAACCTCTGCCATGATCACTCAGCATGTTGGATCATCTCACGAACTGGTGTGTTGCAGAGCTAAATTGAACTAGAAAAGATCCCCTGGAAATAGATTTTACAGATTTATCCATCTGAGGGGTCAAATTCAAGGGTTCCCCTGGGCTACAGGGGTGCAAAAACTATAAATTTGATAGCATCTGTGACATGCACTCTCTTCGTACCTTCTGTTGTTGAGTTAAATTACAGAAGTTTTGCAACTCAGATGACCTCGCTTGATAGCTCATTGGAAATCTAGTCAAATTCTGAAGAGATTGAATGTATTTGCAAGCGAAAGCAACTAAATATGAGCCTTCAAAAAGAAGGGCGCCCCTGAGCTACAGGGGTTCAAATTTACTTTCTGCAAAATGTCTTCCTTTGTTTCTACCTCTGTAAACACTGTTCTGGCCACTGAATTGACCTTGTAGGAGTATAATTCTATCGTGAAGCACTTCTCCATCATAACATGTCTTGCTTTGAGTCCCAGGTTTAGGTTTTGATCTCTAGGTACTGACCAATTGTTGTTGATGACTGACATGACACTAACCAAAGTCAATACTTGACTTGCCCAAAAACTGTATTTTGACATCATTTTAACAAGGTTTAGACTCTTTTAAGAAAAATGCCTTAATGAAGCAAAAAAAATTGGTTTGGGTACAATAGTTGCATTGACGCCATGAAGGACATCCATATTCTTATTCTTGGTTACATTGACGCTACAAAAAGGCATATAGAAGGGAGTAGAATGTAGCTCTACCTTTGTCAGCTTCATGTTAAATTTTTATTATATCTTGCTAGTGTAGGAATTCTAAGGCAAACACTCATGGTAGGACCATTCTTAGAAGCTTACTATATAATAACCTAGTGAACCCATATACTCTCATGACTATACGATCTACACCAAAAAACTAGTCTCCTCCATGGATTGAATTCAAGGTAGTCATAAACATTTTGGTCAATGTAGAAATATATTTGAGAGGAAGGAAAGTGTGAGCATGAATAATAGCTATATAAATATAAAATAGTGATTGGTCTATTAGAGGATAGGGGTCCATACTATAAATAGGTCACATCATTTAATGAAATAGGAAATGCTAGGTTGTTCAGGTGATAACATTGATAGAGGATCAAATGTGCAAGGATGGATGGGTACTTGAACCTCCTTACAATCCCTAAGTTTTGTAGTTACATGGATATCTACTCTTCATGTTGTAGGGGGAAGTCAAGCTAGATAATATTAAAGGTAGATACTAACTAACTGGTGGATATCAACAAGCTATTTTGAAAATATTAGTTTGTCATTATTTAGTCATAACAAGTATGCAACCATACTATAGTCCAAATGAAAAAGTGAGCCTTATTCAATTAATCAATTATAGTGAAAATATGGATAACATTAATCATTTATAGTTGCATCAATTCATTATTCATTTATTCAAATGATGATTTATAATACAAATATGGACACCATTGATAAAAAAAGGTTTGTATTAACCAAATAGCCATATATACATACATCATTATATGTTGATATAAGTACAACATATATAAGAAAGCCATATAGGCTTACAACAAAGCCATATGGACATACAATGTCACATATATGTTATACAAAATATATGTTCAAAATTTTCATATTAGTATACAACAAAGGATCATAATACATGGTAATTTCCCTCTAGGTGAAGGAAACAAATCATGAGCTGTCTTTGACTGTCAAGAAGACAAAGATGCATATGATGGTGTTCTCCTTCAAATTCATTCACTCGACCTCCTATTTAAAGATTCCAGGACCTCCATCTAATACAATAAAAGTATAGATTAGTATATTTAAATTAAATTATAGATATATAACAATGAAACAAAGAAAAATGGGTTCATAGGGGTTCACCAATGTAAGTTTACCAAAAATAGAAAGGGGAGAAATGGGGTGTAATGAACCTATCTTTCTTCTATTTAATTAGGAAATGAGATCCCCCAAAGGTAGTATTGAATTTCAACCCTAGGTGAGTGAACCCTATTGGAGATCTTGCAAATTTCCTTATGAAAAGGTGTGGTAAAATCTTCTTGAACAACACTTTGGGGAGAAAAACTAAAAATAGTAAATAAACTCAATTATGCAATGTGAAACTTGAATCATCAATTTAAAGCATGAAAATATAAGAAACAACAAAGTTTTGGAAGATCTGAGAAGGGTAAGTTGATGTGTACCAGTCACCAAAAGTTGTTGTTGAGTGTGCTCTTGGGACAAATTCACCCTAGGGAAAATGGGTCCTGCTATAGGGATCCAAAATCTGATTTCACAATCCTCGACTCCTAGATCTACATTCCTGATTCCTCTGAATCTCATTGTTAGAAAGTTTGAAATAAATTCTACAAGATAATGTGTCTTTACAACTTTAATGACAACTTTGTAAAATTGCACTTTTGATCAATCTTCAATCCTTCTTCACTTGCAAATTTGCAAACATAAAGAGAGGGAAAAATTGTTCATTTTTGGTGAATGGGGGTTTGCCTTGGTCAAACCCCATTTTGGTAATTAAACTTTGAAATGAAATGATAATGAAAGGAAGGAATGATGAATGAGCACTAGCTTGTTAGAACTCACTAAGGCCTTGAATGGAGATCCTTAGAATACTGAAGTCTAACATGTCTCTCTAAGTTCTGGATCTTGCATGGAATGGCTTTATTGAATGTTGATCTTGATGCTTGAATTTTGACTTGAATTCTTGAAACCTACATCACAATGTTAGCTTCGAAAACATGCACGAATTCCAATAACTTTGACATGATGATGTTGATCTTGAATGATGATGTAGAAGACTAATAAATCTACTCTTGATTGCTCTTGACAATAATATTTTCTCTTGTGAAAGTCGCCCTCATGCTAGATGTTTTGAATTGATAAAATAACTATGTATTTATAGGTGATTTTCTCATTTCCCAACAGTTAAAATTCAAAAGCTGACAATTCCAACTTGAATTGGGATCATTAAAATACCACCAAAAACATATTTTAAATTAGGTTTTGGAATCTAAAGGGGACCCATTCACCCTTGGGTGAATGGGTTCTAGGACCTAAATTGAGGATATAATTTTCAAGGTGTTTAATTTTATGTTTGCAATTGTTTAATACAGGTTCCCCTTTCAAAAAAAAAAAAAAATATGATTAATTAAGCTTTTAAATGCATAATTGGGTCATTTAGAGGCTCAATTAAGTCCAATTTAATTAAGGGACCCAAACATACTGTGGTGTACATTTTCCTCTACTACATTTAGCCCCCACTTTAGTGAGAGGATGAGCCCTATGCTCAAACTCACACTAAAATAGACAAATATATGTCAAGAGGGGTTCGAGTGCACAAATGCTGATGGGATAGGATAACAAAAATCAAGGAAGGTGATCAATCCCCTATGATCTAAGATCACATGGCAAATCAACATAAGCACAAAGGGACACACATAAATGTATGATATGAAGTAGCAAGACAAGATACACAAACATCAATGTCAAAATTAATGAAAAGAGGAAAGAAAGATGAACTAACAAGTTGTATTATGCCATGTACATCAAATACACTCATAAGGATATAAAATCACTTATGAAACACATGGATCCATAGGAAATCAAGTTGTGTTATACTTGGTGGCCATGAGAAATACACTCACAAGGGTTAGTGCAGTCTGATATACACTAGGTGAGCCCCCAAGACAAATATGAGAAACACACACTAGGTCTACAAGGTGTGATCCAACAAAACAAGTGATGATGGGAAAGTCATGTTAGGTCTACAGGATCCCATATGTTAACCATACCAAAATTTATACTCCCTGATAATTTTGATAAGGCGCCACAACATGATCAATATGCTATGTGAATGCTACACTAATTCAACTTCTATGAACAAAGTGAAGCAAGAAATGTCAAAATGTTAATGCCAAAATGAAATAGTGTCAATTCCAATAAAATAATGCCAATGTAATGATCACACTTCCTAGGAGATGTATGCTATCATCACTAAGAAGAGAACATGAAAACAATGAAGGGTGGACAATATGCCCCCCACTTAAAATTTCAACATACTTGCTATGTTGGTATTTAAAGTATAAAGAGAGGAATAGGGGATCCTTGGAAAAAATGCACACCTCCCAAAACTAGTTATCCTTTCCCTCAAATCAAAGAGAGAAAGACAACCACAAAGAACTATCATGTTGCCACCAAAAGAAATATGGTTGCACTTAACATTATACCACTATGAATGGAAATGAGCAAGACACATAAAGCTACCAATGCCACATAGTGATGAGCAACATGATAGGATGAAGATCATTATCAATTAGAGGAAATAGGTGCATCAACATAAGGAAGAGCACCATAATCCTTAAGATATTGAATTTTATCACTCAAAGCCTTACATTCATTGGTAGAATGACCATGCACTCGATAATATACATAAAGTGAGCTTTTGTTGTAAAATTTATTTTGTGTTATTTGAGGGAGAGATATCAAGAAAGCTTGGAGAAGCTTAAACAAGGTACTCTCTTGATTTTTTTTTTAATAAAAGGAGGGTAAAAACTTTATTGAATCATAATAGCAATACAAAGTCCAAAGAAAGAAGCCACAAGGGGCCAAAAACAACAAGAATTAATTCACACCCAAGAAGCACCTCATATCCTTAGCAACCCACTCCTCAAGAACAGGGGCCATATCAGTAGGGAGATTGCCCCAATCATCCACAAACCAAGAATCAGTCTTTTCTATTTCCCATCTAGCCAGCCCATCAGCCACCCTATTCCACTCTTGCGGAATATGGCAGAAAACAATGGACTCCAAGGTAGAGCACAGAGAAATAATTTGTTTGACAACCACAACTAGTTGCCAATTCGCATCCTCCAAATTTTGATTATTCAACATATCAATAACCACCTGAGAATCAGCTTCACAAAAAATCCGCTGCCATCCAAGGGCAACCGCATGCTCAATCGCCAATAGAATAGCACTTGCCTCCATAAGATTATTAGTTTGAAAACCATGATACATAGAAAAGAAGAAAACCACCACTCCAAGGCTGTCTCTACCAATACCACCAACCCCAACATGCCCAAGGTTACCCCTAGATGACCCATCCGTATTAATTTTCAACTCCCCTAGAGCAGGCAGGAACCAAAAGCTCTCACGAGCAACCCTCTCACGCCCTCGCCTACGATGCACTTTGCTCAAAATACTCTTCTCCCCTGTGGCAAGACCCAGGGTATTTACAACACCCAAGTCCCCAGGATCAATCGACACAGACAAGTCACACTTTGCAGTCAAAGTCTCCTGCAAAGCCCCAAGAATTTGCCTCCAAAGTTGCCCCACGAGCAATTTTTTATCCAAGAATATTCTTCTGTTACGTTCCAACCAGATTTTCCAAACAATCAAACTAGGACCAATGCTCCAAGCAATTTTAAGAAAAGAGGTTGTAGTAGGAGAAGAATCGTGTCTCTTCCAAAAATCCTCCAAAGAAGAGACATGGCAACACGGTAAGCTCCAAAGATTCCACCAGTGATGCCAGATAGTCTTAACAAAAGAACACTGAAAAAAGAGATGCGATAAGCATTCATCATGCTGACCACATAGAATGCACATGGAGGGCTCCTGGAACCCTCGTTTCCAAAGATTATCCCAAGTAAGACACTTTCCTTGAACCACAAGCCAAGAGAAAAAATTACACTTAGGCCAAGCAAATTTATTCCAAACATGCTTCCACTAAGAAACCTGGGAGCTTCCAAAAACCTGTTTATCCAAAACTTGATAACCAGAGGCAACCGAAAATTTTCCTTTCAAGTCAGGACCCCAAGCAAGCACATCACCCCCTTGGAGAGAATTACATACACGACCATATAAAATCTTAGCAAGCTCTTGACGATCCTCCACCACACCACTAGGAGGCCAATCCAAGGGGCTCTTCCACCTGGACACAAAAATTTGACCCAAAGATTGTTGAGATTTGAAATCTGCCACATGACTCCAACCTTCCCACACAAAAATCTGGCACAAATCTTGGAGATGGGGATGAGATGACACAATGGGTGGGTGTCCATCCCAAGAATCATGCCAGAAAAGAGCATCTCGACCCCCATTAAAAATCCAAAAAAGTCCCTGTTTAACCAGCTTGGCACCACGTTTAAGGGTACTCCAGATCACAGAGCCTTTCCCCTCCATATTGAACCTTGCTACCTCCCTACTTTCTACCGCCCCCAATTATTTGAAGGTCATAATTTTAGCCCAGCACATATGTTTTTGAGAGCACCAATGCCAATACAACTTAGTAGCCAAGGCCTGCCCATTCAAATCAGTCTGTCGTAAACCAAGACCCCCCTCTTGCTTTGGCCTACAAACAACATCCCACTTCACCAGACTCCATTTTCTATGAAGAAGATTACCAGGCAACAAAAACTGATGAGAAAATTTCTCGAAATCTCTAATAAAACTTGAAGGAGCAGAAAGAACAAAGCATTTATAAACAGGAAGAGCCTGGACCACCGACTTTAAAAGAGTCACTCTACTTGCTGAAGAAAGCCACCTGCAAGTCCAATGACTGACCAATCTTTGAAACTTATCAAGAGTCTCTTGCCAAAACCTTTTGGGGAGAGAGCGAATAGCAAGAGGGATTCCAAGATAGGAAAAAGGAAGCGAGCCAATATGAAACCGAAGGATACCAACAATTCTCCTTTGAATACCCTTAGGAGTGTGGAAGAAATATATGAAGGACTTCCCCTCATTTATGCGCTGCCTAGAAGCTGCCAGGTAACTGTCCAAAACACTACGCCAATTGAGAGCCTCCTCAACCTTAGCCCTGCCCATCAAGGCAGTATCATCTACAAATTGTAGATGAGACTGAGGGGGGATATCATCTCCCCAACTCCATCGCTGAAGCAAGCCACTAGCAACCTGAGCACGAATGAGTCTTCCCAGGCCTTCCGCAAGGAGGATGAATAAGTAAGGAGATAGGGGATCTCCCTGCCTGAGGCCTCTAGAAGCACCAAACAAACAAGTGGGCTCACCATTGATAAGCACCGAAAAGGAGGAGGAAGTGACACCACTCCTAACCCATTCAATCCAACCCTCAGCAAAGCCAAAAGCTCCAAGGATTTTAAATAGAAAGCTCCATTTAACACGATCATATGCTTTAGCCATGTCCAACTTGATAAACATAGATTTATCTTTTGAGGATTCCATAAAATGGATGGCCTCAGCAACAATAACCATCCCATCCATGATCTGTCTTCCAACAACAAAACCCCCCTACTCTTTAGAAATTAAGTCATCAAGCCAAGGCTTCAGCCTTTTCGCAATCAACTTAGTAATAATTTTATACACAACATTACATAGTGCTATAGGCCTAAACAAATCCAAGGAGTTAGCTCCCATCTTCTTAGGAATAAGAGCTAAAAAAGTAGCATTCAGGGATTTCAACATTTGTTTATGCATAAAGGATTCTTGGACAACCTCTAAAAGGTCCAATTTAACCACTTCCCAGAATTCTTGAAAAAATTCAATGGGGAATCCATCAGGCCTAGGAGCTTTACCTTTCTTCATCTAGAACACAACCTTCTCAAGCTCTAACAAGGTAATAGGAGCAAGCAATGCTTCATTCATTTCATTAGTTACTAGCTTCAGGATACAATCTAAAATTTTAGCTTCATCCTCCTTCGCAGGAGGCGAATCCTCAGAGAAAAGGGTAGAGAAATACTGAATGCATTCGGCTGAAATAGAGGCTGAAGAGGACAAAGATTCCCCATCAGGCAACAAAATAGAAGAAATAGCATTACTTTGTCTTTGATCCTTAACTGAGTTATGGAAGAAAGTAGTGTTTCGATCCCCAGCCTGGAGCCATTCAATACAAGACTTTTGTTTCGAAAAAATCTCTTCTCTTAACTCCCATTCCTCAAGCTCTTTTGTTGCAGCAACCTCTAATAAACTCAGCTCCTCCGAGAGGCCTTGATCTCGAATTTGTCTGGTAATTAGGTCAAGATTATCTCATGCCTTTTGCTTTTCCTAAAATAAATTACCAAAATGCTACCTATTCCATCTTTTCAATCTGTATTTAACATATTGGAGCCTCTTTGAGAAAGAGTACATGGCAGTGCCATATGTTGGCTTCCCCTGATCCCACCAACCAGGGAGCAAATCATGAAGAGATTCATCCTTAAGCCACATGAGTTGGAACTTAAAGGTCTGTCTAGTACACCATTGAGGCACATCAACCACCAGCTTAATAGGCCAATGGTCAGAACCACGACCATCCAAAATTTCAGAGCTAGTCAACCACCTATCCCCCACCCAAAAACTAGACACCAAAAATCTATCAAGTCTTTCAGAAATAGAAGCATCACCAATTCTCCTATTATTCCAAGTAAAAAAACCATTTCCAAGCTTGATATGCACAAGATTCAAAGCAGAGATATTGTCTTGGAGCAATAATGCAGAAGCCTCCAGCCTTGCAATACCACCTCGTTTCTCTGCAAGCTCCGTGATAGCATTAAAATCACCTCCAATAATCCAAGGATGATAAGGAAATAAGCTGCGAACTAAACGAATGTTGGACCACAAAAGTTGCTTGTCCTGCAACTCCACAGGTGCATACACATTGGAGAACAGAGCAATTTCCCCTGACATAAAACAAGAGGCCACCATGGAAAGGGAGGACTTAAAAGACACCCACCAAAGGGGGCAGATCTTACGCGGGTTCCATAAGCATGCCACCCTGCCAGAAGACCCTTGAGCACCAGTGAATTGGCATCCACCATTCCCCCATAACTTAGGAACTAAATCCATCATACCCTCCACAGAGAGCTTAGTCTCCTGCAGAAAAATAATATCAGGCGAATGACACCTAATCAAATCCCAAACAACTTTTTGTCTAGTGCCACTGTTCAAGCCCCTTACATTCCAAGAGAGAACTATCATTTCGAGGGGTAGGAAAAATGCGAATCCAGAGTCTTGACTGACCCCAACTCCACCAAAGTCTCCCCTATCATCTTAATCTTTTCCTCATCCTTCTTCCTTCCCAGCTTAGAAATTTTCTCTGGCCCCCCCTTCTTGAGAACTTTTTGCATAACACCCAACTAAGAGGATGCCTTAATATTCTTCCTACCCACCTCCGGACCAACTTTTTGCAAGAGGTGAACCTTATCCACACTATCTTTCACTACCTTAGCACTACCACCCAACTCATCCTGAACCCCCATTTGACGATTTGTCCCTAGAGCCAAAGTCCCATCGGCAAGTGGAGCCATAATCACCTCTGAGTTGAGTATTACTTGACCAACATCTTTCCTGACCTCATCTAAGCATGGCACTCCCATACCCCCCTCTTGTTGGGGAGCAAGCATTGCCTCAATCAAAGGGCCATGTTGATCAATATCTAAAGTCCCATGATCTAGATCCAAAAATCCTGGGTTCACCTCCTGCTGACTAAGATCCTCCAGCACCTCAAACCTATTGAAGGTGTCCTCCTACCTATCCTTCAAAGTCCTTTTATGACCTTTATTTCTGTTTCAGCCTCTAACGGGAATAAAACCATCTTCCCTACCACCAGAACCTTGAATGGGGTCCTTGCCCTTATCCACCCTAGGTGGATTAGCCGAAGGTTGAGAAGATTGAGCCTCCAAAGGCTTGGCCTTTGGACATCTGTGCAGGAGGTGACCATACTCATGATAGAAACAACAACGAAAAGGAAGTGTTTCATAATCCAGCTGTTGCACCCATGAATAATCTCTTGCACTCACTTCTAAAGAGTCTGGCAATGGCTTACTTGAATCAATTTCTACACAGAACCGGGCAAAAGTCATTACCTTTTTGAATTGTGTTTGCTAAGATGAACCCACAGGTTTCCCCAGCTTCAAGGCTAATAGGTACAACACATCCTCTCGCCATCATTCCACAGGAAGCCTTGGAAGATGAACCCAAACTGGAACCTGATTCAGAAGTTCCTCCACCAAGTTGAAGCCAACATGCCATGGCTTAATGAATAAGCCCACCTGGTTATAAAAATATGGGCCCCCTTCAAAAATCCTATTCCGATCAGCCAAGCAGTCAAATGTAACCATGAAATAGTTATTTTCCAGGAGGTGGATCTCCATCTCTCCCTCAGGCATCCATGTCTTTTGAGCCTACATATCCAAGAATTGCAAAGAAATTTTCAAACCTAAGAATTTGCAATAAAGAGAATGTCGTGCATAATAATCAATGTCTTCAACTAGCATCTCCATTGGAATGACTACATTGGGCCTCTCTTTACACCATTCGAGGCACCCATTAATCTTTGGAATTCTAGGCCCCCCTGCCAAGCCCATCTCGACTTTCTCAGGTTCCACTGAAAAAATATTATTATCAAAAATCTTCAAACCTTATGGAGAGGGTTTCGAACCAAAAGTAGAGTGGAAGTCCATATTGGGACAAACCCTAGAAGATTCTCCAATATCCATCAAAGAGCACACAACACAAAATGAGAAAGCAAGGCCAAAATCAAAACCAAAAGCCCTTCGATGAAGGCACACTCCACTGGACACCAAGATCACAACCCCACTACCCCAGAATACACACCTGCTTCAAAAGAAAAGAACCTCCCCCCTGAATAGCGTAAAAAACCCACCCCCAAGAAGCTCCAGAGAAGAAGAGAATAGATCCAACCTCCAACTACGCATGCAACCACCAGAAGACCACATGCAGGCCGAGCCTAAATGGCTACAACCTCATGCAGCGCTTGCAGAGCCCATTTTGCTAGCAGTCCAGGATGAATGTTCAACAAGGTACTCTTTTGATCAATAGTAAAATATTTTCCTTTAATTTGTGAGAAAGATATTTCTTTCTTAGTACAAGGTGTCATACATACACAAAACTCTCTAAATTGTGAGGTTTTGTACCCTCCCTTAAAGAGGGTGTAAAATCTAATGAACCCCAATCATTACTAATACATGTGTTTGAAGATGTCCTAGGAGTGTTTTATGTGATGAAATTGATATTAAGTGAAGGTTTCTTTGATGCTTTCATTTCCTTCAAGGAACAATAACCAATACTGCTAGTTGTTTCTTGTGTGTTAGGCTCTATATGGACACAAATACCTTGTTCTCTAGCACCACATACTTTTCCACTATAGCCAAGTTGCTTCAAAAGCTCATAGCGTCTTCCATAAATCTTTTCCATCTCTTTTGGATTCGATGGTTTCTCATGATCACACTCTTCATATGTGGATGTATAACTTGTGTTTTCCTCTTCTTTACTAAAAATTGTGCACTCACATACTTTTTATGACTCAACTTGTGTGGATATTATGTTTGTTTCTTTCTCTTTTCCTATTTTGTGTGTAATCTTGTATTCTACCATGAATGTAGTTTTAAAATATAATGAACCTCATGCATCATCCAATAGCTTTGTGACTTTTTCAATATTGTTCTCTTTTTGTTCCTCTTGCATGGGCTCTACTTTTGAAGTTGGTATCAATGTTTTCAAAGGACTTTCCTTGTCATTCTTTGTGTGCAAACAACTTTCTGGTTCGGGGTCAACCTTGATTGTATAAACCTTGTTGTTGTAAACATACTTCATTAAAAAATGAAGAGTTGAAGGTACCCAATCATTTCATGAATCCATGGTCTACCCAAAAGAAGATTGTATGAGAGATCTTGAGGCATGACATGGATAGGAGTTTGCAATGTGACCTTTCCAACTCCAATAGGCAATGCTATCACACCAAGTGGTTGTTTTACCATATAATCAAATCCATGAATAGACAGATTATCTGGTTGAACTTGACTCTTGTCCACTCTAATCTTATCAAGAAGGCTTACACTATAAACATTGAGTGTTGAACCATTATCGATGAGAGCACGTTTAATGCGATACGTATGACCATTAATGTTAATATCGACCACTATCATTAAAGCATAATTTTGTTTTTGCACTTCTAATGGAGGTAACTCATCTTGGTGAAAGGTAATGTCTAAGTTGACCAAATTCATACCTTGAATTAGGAATGCTACATCATTTTGTTGCACACTAGGAGGAATAACAACTTGTTGTAAGGAATTTTGAAGTATGTTATGGCAATTAGGTGATGCTTGAATGAGATCCCATAAAGAAATCTTAGCAAGAGTGTTTTTTTGTTCTACAAGATCATACTCCTTTCCACTATGCAAAGGAAAATGAGGAGCACTAGGCAAGATAGGTTGAGGTAATGGTAATGAAGTAGGTATGGTTTATGGTTGCCTATTATTCCTTGTGTTATATGTATGAGCAATGGTGTTATAACTCGGTTGTTACATAACATTGTTACTAGTAAGTGCCTTTCCAAATTTAAGATAGCTCCTCAAGGTAATGATTTGTGTTGAGGGGCTCTTATGATAAGAATGGTTCAAGAGATGACTTGGGAGGTCCAATAATTAGAGGACTCTTAGGAGGTCCAAGAATTAGAGGAGACTTAGGAGGCCCAATAATCAAGGGAGATCTAATGTTCAAAACCTACACAGACCTATCCTCATTTTAATGATCTTCTAGCGAGGGGAAGTCTAATGTCACCTTATCATCTTCATCTAAGGAAGTATTCTTTGCATTTTTATGTCCAAAAATGTCCTCCCAAATAGGATAGGTTTTAGGAGAGAAGCAAGAAATATTGTCATGATGTTCAATGGTTGAATCTTTTAACACCAATACACCTTTGTCACAAGTAGGAGAGGTGTTGGGAAAAGAACAACTAGGATTTTCATGATTGTCGATGCTTGCATCTTCTTCTATCACATCATTCTTAAAAATGGGAGAAATATTAGGAGATGAATGAAGACTAGGCAAAGTTATGTTAAGAAATGTGTTAATGATCTCATCCTCTTGCACCGTAATATCTTCCCAAGTAGGAGAGTTTTTAGGAGAGGAGAAAACAAGATTGTCATGACTCTCAATGAGTGTATCTTTTAATATCAATATACCTTAATCACAATAATGATAGGTATAGGGAGAAGAGAAACTATGATTGTCATGATTGTCTATGCTTGCATCCTCTTGTATCAAAACATCCTCACAAATAGGAGAGATATTAGGGGATGAGTGAAGGATAAACAATGTAGAATTAAGGAATGTGTCAACAATTTCACTCTCTTGCACTAAGAGACTCTCATGAATAGGAAAGATATTGGAATAATGACTAACATTCTTGTAATGAACTTTTTCTTGACATACTTGGAAGGGAAAGATGCTAATATTGTGTTGCAAAATTAAAATAATGTATCCAACTTATGCAATGCTTCATAAATGTAAACAATTGTCCTACAAATTTGATGATTTTCAATACTAAAGTAAATTTGGAATGATTTAAAATGGTTAAACTAAATGAATTATTAGACCTAATGCATAAAATAAAAATTCCCGAAAAATTATCAAACTAAAATAGTGGTTTACCAACAGATCTAGGAAGTGCAGATGACTACAAAAATGCCTAAAAAGGCTAGTTTTGATGAGCCCTCAAGGACTCATTTTCCCAAGGGCAAATGGGTCCTTGTACAGGGTTTTTAAAATTGAAAAATGCCAATTTAGAGTTATTTTTTGTGTTCTTTGTTATAGGTTGCAAACTGTGGTTTTTGTGACAATTTTTTTTCTTCAGATTTTGGTGTCTAAATGCAAATGTAATAAAGGACAAAAAATGAAAAAATATGAAACTTATTGAATGCAATTTTGACTAAATTTTCTAATTTAAATGATTGAAATTACACTAATATGCAAATACTAGGTAAAAGTAATGTAATATGCATGCAATTTTTTGGATTTTTTAGATTTTAAACAACAAAAAATTCAAATTTAAAACCCTAAATGAAATGTAAACTAATGCAATTTCTACAACCCAAAATAGAATGCAAATTAATGCAAACTAATGCAAAACCTAGATCTAGGGTTTGAATGAACTCCAAATCAGAAAGTCATAGTGCAAGAATATCAAGTTCACCAAAATGAAACAAAGAAAAATGGGTTCACCAATGTAAGTTTACCAAAAATAGAAAGGGGAAAAATGGGGTGTAATGAACCTATATTTCTTCTATTTCATTAGGAAATGAGGTCCCCCAATGGTATGATTGACTTTCAGCCCTAGGTGATTCAACCCTATTGGAGATCTTGCAAATTTCCTTATGACAAGACAAGGTAAAATCTACCTCAACAACACTTTAGGGAGAAAAAATAAAAAATCATAAATGAACTCAATTATGTAATGTAAAACTTGAATCATCTATTTAAAGCATAAAATAATAAGAAATAGCAGACTTCTAGCAGATTTGAGAAGGGTAAGTTGATGTGTACCAATCACCAAAAGCTATTGTTGAGTGTTCTCTTGGGATAGATTCGCCCTAGGGTGAATGGGTCCTACTATAGGGATCCAAAATCTAATTTAATAGTCCTCAACTCCTGAATCTACGCTCCTAATTCATCTAGATCTCACTGTCAGAAAGTCTGAAATAAATTTTGCAAGTAAGATTTCGTGTCTTGACAACTCTGATGACAACTTTGATAACTTTGTAAAATTGCACTTTTGATTATTCTTCAATCCTTCTTCACCTACAAATTTGCAAACATAAAGAGAGGGAAAATTTGAATTTTTTTTGGTGAATGGGGATTTTCCTTGGTCAAACCCCATTTTGGTGATTAAACCTTGAAATGAAATTATAATGAAAGGAAAGAATGATGAATGAACACTAGCTTATTACAACTCACCAAACCCTTGAATGGAGATCCTTAGAGGACTTAAGTCTAACACATCTTCCTAAGGTCTTGATCTTGTGTGGAATGGATTGATTGGATGTTGATCTTGATGCTTGAATTTTGACTTGAATGCTTGAAACCTACATCACAATGTTAGCTCCAAAAACATGCATGAATGCAAATAACTTTGACATGATGATCTTGATCTTGAATGTTGATGTAGAAGACTAATAAATATGATCTTGAATGCTCTTGAAAATAATATTTTCTCTTGTGAAAGTTTCCCTCTTGCTAGACGTTTTGATTTGATAAAATAACTGTATTTATAGGTGATTTTCTAATTTCCCGACAATTAAAATTCAAAAGGCAACAATTGTAACTTGAATTGGGATCATTAAAATACCGCCAAAAACATATTTTAAATTAGGTTCTGAAATCTAAAGGGGACCTAAATCCAAAGACACACAATTTTCAAGGTGTTTAATTTGATTTTTGTAATTGCTTAATATAGGTTGGACCCCTTTCAAAAAATGGGATTAATTAGGATTTTAAATGCATAATTGGGTCATTAGAGGATTAATTAAGTCCAATTTAATTATGGGACCCAAACATAGTGTGAAAATATAAAGGTGTACATTTTCCTACACTATAAACAAAATAATCACTTACCGCAAACAAATAATCACAATATTCATCCACAACATGGGCATGCTCACGATCTAGAGTTGTGAAGTCTTGTGGAAACCATCCAGATAACAATTGAACTACAAATTAATATCATTTTATTTTTCAATAATAGACAGATAAAACAACAAATATAATGTAAAATTTAATAATTTGCCTCATACCTCTGTCAAAGGCATCAAAATCACTACTGCAACAACAAAACGATGCTCCACTATCCTATGAATATCAAGAGGAGTGTCTACTTGAATCGTATGAAAATGAAACAAAATTATTCAATTACCAAAACTACTTGAGTGAAAGTTCTCTGTATTACCTGATATTGAATTTTTACATAAATAGTTAAAGGGTTTAAACCATCCAATAGTGATAAAGACCTAACTTAACCATTAAAAATTCCTTTACATGGAATATAGAATCCATCCCACGACATGCACAAGCATGATAGTGCTCATAAAAGTATTTAATATCACTCATAAAGATAGCATGGTGTGACAAAACCATAACCTCAAATCCTTATATATTCAAGCATTACCGTTTCAAGTATATCAAGTGGCCTAAAATTGAAGGATTACTCATGGTTTTCAAGAATATATACCTCCAATCATCAAATTTTCATAATGTGGAATCAAATATTCTTGTTAAAATGACTAGAGTATTGTGATCATATCCATGTAAGCCAAGAAGTCAAATGAAGCAATGAAGTAAATCTAGATTTAAGACTCCTCAAACTAATATCATTATAGAACCTATCAAGTGAATGATAAAACATCAAATTGACCCTAAATAAAACATAACATAGAATAGGAAGGCATCTAGAACGTGTAAGTCAACTAGGACCCATGAAGATCAAATCAACTCACCAACCAAGATCTATGTCATCCACAGAAGATAAAAATTGAAAGAGGGTAGAAACTCTCAAATTTCAAGCTAAAAAGGGGGTATCTATTTTGATGATAACATAGGAAAAATCCTCACCAAAATAAGATAAAAAATCAAGAATAAAAAAATAAAATAAGTGGCTTAAGAGCCTTGTATGTATAACTATATTTTCTTAAAGGATACAAATCCACATTTATACACCTATATTTCCTTTCTATATTTGTGTATGTGTTAAAAAATCAATACAACCAACTATTTAGAGGATAAAATGTTGTAGATCCACACATGTGAGCTTCTTAGGAAGATTTTGTAGTTTGATAAAGACTTAGAAGTCATGAAAAGAGGTATGTAATGATGAATAAGACTAGGAGACATGAGACCTAAAAACCTCTTAAGACATAAGCATCTCTTAGGACCTAGTTGAATTTGATTAGGATCAAACCAACCTCATTAGAATAAGGAAGCTATGGTTTTAATTTTCAAAAAATTTAACCTAATTATAAGTGAAAGGAAAAATTGACTAGGCAACCAAGATGGAGACCTTGGAAATAAAATAATTTTTTGATCATGGGTAGATTGGAATTAAACTAAGAAAACCTAAAAGGGTTGGCTATTCACTCAACACTTAAATAAAAATCTTCTATTTGATTCAAAAATATAGAAATATCTATTAACAACACCAACCACAAGAAGGTGGAAAATTAATTGACACCAATAGCCTCTATTTTTAGAGGTCAATAACATGATCAAATGAAATTCATAGATTATGAAGTAAATAGCAACCTGAAATCAAATTAATTAAAAAGTACAAAGCATACTTACAAACTATGTACAACCTTTAAGTCATTAAATATTATTCAATTACCAAGTACAATTTTTTTATTTTAAATTTTAAAATTATTTGTATTACCTAAGTGAAATTTTGATGAGCACATCTAATGCTAGGTGTTGACATTGAAGGCCCAACATTAATCTATTCAACATCCAAAGAGAGTTATAATAATACCATTCATATAAGGTTCAACTATTCACTATAATGTTTATAATTATTTACTATATACATACCTTTACACTCAACATTGTAATGTAATAGGGAGGTGGAGGACCATTAGAAGTAGGGTGAACACTATGACCCTAAAATTTCATTATAATCATTCAACTAATTTAGTTAATCTTGAATTTCAAAAGGAAAATTTTAATAAATTGAATTAAATGAACTTGTTGACATTTACCTGACTATAAAATCCAAATGTATCATTGAGGAGAGCTTTTTTCATCACCATCTAATCTGCTACAGATGTACCCTAGGAACATGCATCCTAAATATCCTTAGGATCATAAACATAGAGTGACCCACAAGACCAACATAAATGAGGTGGATCTGGATTCCTAGAAGACTCACTCGTCTCACCTTGTACTAGAGGCCTAGTATGTTGTATAAGGCTCTGAGCGAGCGATCTAATTGACTGTAAGATGTCCACTTCAACACCCTCCTTCACATCGAAAGGGATACACATGATCATAGTTTGGTCCAGTGAGTGGTGTCGCTAGCTAGTGTGGATCAAGATGTGCCCCCACTATGTCCTGTGCAGAGCCCCCCTGTAACTCCTGCATATCAAAATAATTTGGGATTTCATTAAGGACAAACTTGCAATAGATTTTCCTCAAAAATTATTGTGGTATCTCATTTTTATTGCATGGAGGATGGTCAAAAAGCATTCACCACCTATTCCAAACATTGTTCTTTATCCCTTGGTGGTGGTACCAATGGATAGGGAACCTCTTGTATGCACCATGTAAGGGTTGATTTGTTGTGGGTCAGTGAAGAGTGCACACAAGTCAGATTTCAATTTTTTTTGTCTTTAACTTGTTTATATAATAATTTGTTTGCATAAATTTATTTTTGTTCTTGCTTTTTGTCTGACCAACTATTTATTTGCTTACTAACTAATTCTACATGAGATATTATAGATTGCAATGATTCAACAAGGGTGGTCCTATGGGAGTTTGTTCCTATAGGATCTCTCAACTTTGCAATTAACTCCTCAATTTATTTTTTGTTATTTTCAATTTTCCCCAATATATTTTCTTGTGTTCTTAGAGGATGATGAGGAATTCTAGGAGGTGTTTTTTGACATTGTTATTTAGGAGGGATCTCATCATGAGGTGAATTGGGATTTTCAAGAATTAAGGGTGAATTATCAATTCCTAAAAATTAAACAAATTTTAATTAAAAAATAAATTTAATCTACCTATTTAATAATAAATTGACTCTAAAAAACTACAAAAACTTACTCCTTTGACCTTCTCAATGTCGTGGCAACATTTTGGTGAAGATTTGGTGAAGATTTCATGAAAATTTAGCCCTCCCAGAATGCAAGCATGCTTTGTAAGGTTTGTAAGTCGTGGACAAAAGAAGAAATGCATAGAAATAAGGAATAAGAAGTGAGTTTTTCTTTTTATTGCTTTATTAAGCAATAACGTGCTCGTGTTATGGCCTTCATGGGCCAAAAAGTGGGGTGGCCACTTCTTGGTCCCCCATATTTTTGCACCCATCCTTTGCAAGTTTTCACATTTTCTACTCTAGCACAAATTACAATGGGGTATAAGGACATTCTTTTTCATTGTTGAAGGGATGTGAAAATCATTTTGGAGAAGAAAAATAAAAGCACGCTTCCAAGAAATTAGGGTTTCAACTTCAATGAAGGGAAAATATATTTTTTTTATAATTTGATTATCTAGGACCTTGATTGAGTGTCTTCATTGGTATTGTGATCATTTTTGGTTGACTGCAAAATTTTTGCACGGTGTCTTTTCACAATAATAAAGGAAATTTTAGGTTTGTCTATGATTACTAAGTAGACTCATTTGATATTCTACAAAATTAGTTATTTATATGAATTCAAATGTAAAACCTAGTTTAGTTGTGTATTTTAAGGGATATGTTATTCGGTAAAACCTTCATCAAGGTAGTACACCAAGATTTCAGGCAATACATGTTTTAAATGAATCCATGATTTTATTGCCTTGCTAGAATTGGATCTGATCTACTATTGAATCCACTTCTCATCACCCCAACACATTAAATAATTCAATAATAATCATTTTATTTTAGTTATGTTGTACATGTAATTTTTTCCATGCTTCCATGTATGAGTGCATAACAATATTAGGATTTTTTTACCTATATTTTACACACTCTACATGATAAACCTTTTCTTCTACATAAAGGTGCTCAAATTTATATTTCTAAAGCCAACACCTAGGTACATTGTGGCAACCAAAAAAATAGGTATGGTTTATGGAAAGGTAGCTATTCAGTCCCATAATATCATATAATTCAACACCATAGGGAAATCCCTTGATCTTGCAGAACCAGAAGTGAAGGAAGGCCTACCCACCTCAATAGTTGGTCCTCATTTTCCTAACTTGAACATAGGATTTGTGGTGTTTTTCCCAGGTTTGACACCCCTTTCACTTGGGATACTATCCATCATTATGAATTTGGGACCTACACCTCAGATTACCAACAAATTAGCATTTTTGTTGGAATTCTTAAATGAGTATTCAATTTGAAGAATTAGGCTAATCAATAACTACATTGTAGCTAGAAAAATTAGTCCTTGGTTGGTACTCTCTAAAATCCTTACAGATATAAAGATTAATTTATTTGATTTAAGGAGTGGTGAATCTATCAAGGATAGACTCATAAGTCATTTGTAAGAGTAAGAGGTTAGAAAAGGAGAGAGGAAAATGATCTAGAAGTTAAGAAATATCTAAAGTGATATTCATTGATGTGAGGAGACAACAAGATCAATGAAGAGATAAGGATCTAGGTATGTCATATTCACATAATTCTTGAAGTACTGAAAAGGTAGGTATTTCAAGTAAAAGAGATGCATTGAAATATCATGATCAATATACCTCATATGACTCAACTGATAATAGGATCAAAACTAGTAGGAGAACCCTTAAGCCTAGAAATGAAGTAAATATTAATATAATAAATAGAGTTATGTCCCACATGATCGACGTAAAAAATATAGACATGAATTTTCCTCTACCTCCATGTCTAAGGAGTCAAAGGAGAAAATGACATAACAACTTTGCTATATCATCTCAGGAAACCAAACAAGAAGTAGAAAGTTTATTCCATTATGCAGATCCAAATACTCAATCAAAAAATGAATGTATGGAAGGAGAATTAGATAAAAATATAGATGTAATGTTAACTTAGACAAAGGAAACATGAAATAGAAGCACAAATTAAGTTGTAGCAAGCTCAACTTGCTCAACAAGCCCAACAAATAAAACCAAAATCAAAATTTTGCTTAATAATCAAATGGAGATCTAAAAAATTGCATAAAATATTCCAAATTAGCATATGTATAATGTGCAAAAAAATCAATGAAACTACCAATAGTAAAATGTGGGAAAAACATGGGGGTCAACCCTATAACATAGACTTAGAGGATTTCTCTAGCAAGATAGCCATTAGTATTGGAAAAATACATAAAACTCAAATTTTATGACATTCTTGGTTATCCTAATCCCATTCCAAATGAGATTAGAGGAAAAGTGCCTAAATTCCAAGGTAATATTTGTGTCACTAATAAGTAACATGAGATATTTCATCAATGTGATAGATGAATATGAAATAGAAGATGGAGATTTTATGATGAAACTATTTGTGTAGTCATTGGAAGAGAGTGAAAAAGTATGGTACACAAGCCTTCTAGATAGTAGTATAGACTCATTGGACAAGTTTATGAGATTTTTTAAATTATAACATGGACAAAGAGTGGATCCAACATTTATAATCCATGAGCTGATTACTATTAGGAAATGGGTCAATGCAACTATTGTTGATTTCAACAATAGTTTTGTGATGAAAATGAGGAAAGCGCCTCCCCATGTGAGGCCAATTGAGCTTATATGCCTTGTTTTATATTATGGAGCATTTGATGCCAAATTGGGCTATTTTTAGTAGAAAATAACCCTCAAACATTAAGGGAAGGTTATGTCATGGCTAGCAATAAAGAGAAAAACATGAAATCATATGGTATAAACACTGCAAGAGTTGATATAAAAATTTAGAAACTAGATGCAAAAAATTCTAGCAAGCCCCTCACTCCTGAGGATAAATTAGACAAGTTAATGGGGGCTATGAAGGATCCCTCTTATAAATTCATAAAAAATGAGAAGGTAGTATCTTCTAACAATTTTGCTACATGGTTTTCGGACTTTGCTTGTCCTCTGTCTTCGATCACAAGGTGTGGCTTTGACCATTTCCCCATCTCATTTGTGGCTAACAAGGTTGGGGGTAGAAAAAAAATTCCTTTTCTTTTTGAAGCTATGTGGTTGAGGGATTCTAGCTTCATGGATTGCATTAGAAGCTGGTGGAAAGTGCACATTGATGGGAGTGCGATGTTCAAAGTTGCTAAGAAATTGGAATTTGTGAAGATAAATCTCAAGAAGTGGAATAAGGATTCTTTTGGTCACATCTTTGACTCTAAGAAGTCTCTTATTCATTGGTTGGATCTTGTTCAAGGGGAAATCCAATCTAAGGGCCTGTCGAAGGAGCTTCAATTGAGTGAGGACTCTCTCTTGGCATAACTTCATGAAATTGTTGCTAAGGAGGAAGACTTCTGGAGGCAGAGATCTCATGCTATTTGGCTCAAGTCCAGGGATCAAAATTCTAAGTTTTCTCCATCTTATTGCCCGTAGGCACAAATCGAAGAACATGATCTCTTCCATCCTGACTGGTGGTTTGTTGTTGACTAATGAGGGGGCTATTATAAGGGATGCTATTAATTTTTTTGAGCATTTACTCGGGAATTACTTAGTTTGGGACCAACATTGTGTGAAGGCTTCTCTTGATGTTATCCCTTAGCTTGTCACAGAGCATCTAAATAGCGAATTGGTTGTTATTCCTTCTTCAATTGAAATTAAGGAGGTGGTGTTTTCCTTTGAAGGTAACAAGGCCCTTGGGCTTGATGGCTTCCCTATTTTGTTTTTTCAATATTTCTAGGATATTGTAGTAGAGGATGTTATCAATGCTACCAAGGAGTTTTTTGGCTCCAAAAGATTTCTTAAAGAGTTGAATGCGACCTTCATTGTTTTGATCCCTATGACTACTGATGCTAATGGATTTGGGGATTTCAGACCAATCAACCTCTGTAATTCTATTTACAAGATCTTCTCTAAGGTTTGGCTACTAGGCTCCAGAGGATTCTGCTTGATTTGATTTCTAAACACCAAAGTGGTTTTGTTAGGGGTTGTCAAATCTTGGATTCTATCATTACAATCCACGAGCTTGATCACTCTCTTAATGCTAATAAGAATCCATGTTTTTTCCTTAAGCTATACCTTCTCAAGGCATACAACAGAGTTAGTTGGAAGTTCTTATTGGAAATTCTGGCGTGTTTTGGTTTTTTCCATAAGTTTCTACAACTCGTGGAATAACTTATCTCAACTTCCTCTTTTGTTGTTAGTGTCAATGGATCTCCTTCACCATTTTTTCTGGAGCTCACGTGGGTTGAGGCAGGGAGACCCTATCTCCCCATTGTTGTTCATTTTAATGGTAGAAGTTCTCAGCTGAAATATTTAGAAGGTGTTAACTACTGGCTCCTTGAGGGGTGTCACTCCTTCCAGATGTGAGCCTGTTACTCATCAACAATTTGTTGATGATACAATCTTGATGGATGATTCTTCTACTCATAATGGCTATCAAGGTGTTTATTAAGGCTTATGATAAGGCTTCTAGTAAGTGTTTCAATCTTCCCAAGAGTCATATTTTCTTCCTCAATACCCCAGATTTCCTCTAATTGAAGTTGACTAGGATCTTATCCTACAATCAAGGTGATCTGCCTTTGACCTATTTGGGTCTTCCCTTATGTGTTTCCAAGACCCCAAATTCTTTCTGGCTTGGACTCCTAGACAAGTTTAGTAGGAAGTTGGATAGTTGGAAGGGATTTCTTCTCAGCCAGGCATGGAAAGTGCAACTTATCTCATCTACTCTTCATAAACTCCCCCTGTATGCCATGAGTTTATTTAGAATACTTGCTAAATTTGAGGAGAAAATGGAGCAGATTATGAGAAGGTTTTTGTGGTCAGGGGTTGAAGCCAAGTCCAAAATTCTACTTGTGGCATGGGACCTGGTGTGCAGGACAAAGAAGTGGGGTGGTTTGGGCATTAGAAATATCAGATCTTTTAACAAGGCTTTACTCTTGAAGAAAATTTGGAGGCTCCTTAGTGGGGAGGTGGGTTGGGACTATCTGGTCAGAAATAAATATTTATCTAGTGTGGGGAGACCTTGGGATATGTTGGTTTCTAATGCTATCCTTGTGGGCTCTTATTTTTGGAGAAATATCATCCCCCGTAGGGAGCTGATTACTAAAGGTGTTAAGTGGTTGTTGGGTGATGGTTCCAAAATTATGTTTTGGGAAGATGTTTGGTGTGATAATGAGCCTCTAATCAATTGTCAGTGGGCCCCTCCTATTGTTCCTATTTTCAAATGCCTCTTTGGTGACAAGGTGGCAGGATATATCCAGAATGGTGCATGGAAAGATTTTCAAGATTGGGAACCTTCATTGATTGTTCTTTGGGATTTCCTAGCTAACATCAGGATTCCTCTTTTTTTGAGATTTGATTGTGTGATTTGGGCCCCTTACTCTAATGGTAAGTTTTATGTGGCCTTAGTCTTTGTCAATTATTTAGAGAAGCTTGGCCGCTTTCCTTTATGGGGAAATTATGGAATAAGTTGTTGATCCCTAAGGTGAATGTCTTTTTTTGGCTGCTAATGCAAAGTAAAGTGCTAACTCGGGACAATATTTTTAAAAGGGGATTTGCAATTCCTAATAGATGTGTGCTTTGTAAATCTGGTGCAAAGAGTTCTTTCATCTTTTCCTTGGTTGTAACTTTTCTTCGCTCATCTAGAGTAAAGTTCTTGCCCTTTGGAATTTGGATTGGGTCTTCTCGAGCTCTCTTTGTAGCTTTATGGATCAAGGGAAGTTCCCCTCATCTTCCCCTATTCTTTGAAGGCTTTGGCATATCATGGCCCTACACATTGCCTAGGATATTTGGAAAGAATGTAATAATAGAAATTTTCGTGATTCTAAACTCAAGGTGGACAATGTCTTTATCAATATTCGTAAGGCTATTGTGGAGAAATTTTCTCTTCATGGCTCTAACTCTATGCATTGTATCCCATCCTCTTGCCTGGCTGGGTATGATTTAGTGGTGATTACTAATTGGAAGATTTCCCTTTTGTTTTTTGAAGTTGTTAAGTCCAGTCTCAATGCTAGATTGAGTACTAAGTGGAAGCCCCCACCTCCAAGGTGGGTTAAGATTAATTTTTATGGGGCAGCAAAGGGTAACCTTGGGCCTGCAGGATGTCGGGGGGTGTTGAGGAATGATATTGGCAGGTTCTTGGGTGTGGTGGCACTGCCATTGGGAAATCAGACCAATCACCATGCGAAAGCCTAGGCTATGTTCATTAATATTAAATTGGCCTTGGAAAAGGGCTACTCTAAAATTTGGGTGGAAGGAGATTCACTAAACATTATTAACTACCTACGTGGTGTCCAAAAGCCTATTTGGACTATCAATCAGTTGATTAAGGATGCTATAATGATGCTAATTCTTGTGAGGAAACTAGTGTCACTCATATCTATTGTGAGGGAAACTCATTGGCAGATTTCTTTACTAATGAGGCTATTGAAAGTAATGATTTTAAGGCATGGGAGGAGTACTCTCTCCTTCTCGAGGATGCTAAGGTGTTCTTGTGAAATGATGGATATGGATGAGCAAATTTGTTGGATTAATATTACCATTTATACATGCATTATAGTTGCACGCTTTGTGGGTATTCCTTTGCTTGTTGGCTCTCAGTCAAAAGTCTATCTGTGAGTTTCTACTTCCAATAATTGTGAATATGGGGGCTGATTGAAGCAGAATTGAGCCCCATTCCTGTGCTAGTTTGAGGAAGAATCGTAAGATTTGGAGGATTATTGAGCATGGAAACTTCACATCTTTCCTAGAAAGGCTCCATGACCATGATCTGAAGGCTTCAAAAAAATTTGTTTCATATTGGCCTAATCATAAGCTATAGGTTAAGGGTATGGTGTTTGAGATTAATGAGGAGTTTATAGCTGCTATTACCGATTTTCCTTTAGTGGGCCACAAATTCTTTAAGGATAAGAAGCACAATGAGGAGGCAATGGCCTAATTCTTTAAGGATGATGAACGGAAAAAGCTTATCAAGATGTCATCTTGGGGCTACGAATGGACATCTTTGAAGAAAATATGGGCAGATATTATGGAGATTATCATGTGGTATGTTACCCTTGAAGGACAGTTTACTGCAATTTTAGGCCATCATTTCACCTTGTTGAATCATTTTAGACATGGGATTCATTTCATTTCCTTTCTTTCTCTTGTCATCGTTAGAGGTGTCTGTGTATGCACATTTGAAAAATAGGAGCTAGTGTTGCACGAGGGCCTCATCTTGCTCATAATGGAGCATGTGAGAGCCCCCATCCTTGCTAAATCAATTAAGGGCAAGGAAAATTCCACCAATGATGCCTCCCTTTCGACTGGTTCAAACACCAGTGCTGCTGGGGAGGAGGAATGAAATAAGGAGGGTGAGGATGGGTCTTCTTCTCCTATGGCCGCCCCTTCTAAGAAGAGAAAGAAGGGAAACCCTAAAGGAAAATGGGCTACCAAGAAGATTATTCTTCAGGAGTCAGAGTCCCAGTTTGCTGGAAATGATACAGATGTGGGTTATGGGGATTCTAGGTCTAAGGACAATGTGGTGTTTAATGGGCAGGATTATGTTGCAGCGGGTGGTAAGGAGGAGGGTCTACAGGATAATGTAGTGGTTATGGAGGTCAAGGAAAATCCTAAAAGGGATTCCAAGCATATTGCTAAGTTGATAAATCAGGTGTCGAAAGATGTTTTGAAGGATTCCATGGAGCATTGCAAGGAGAAGGATGTTGAGGAGAAGATGGTTGAAATTGATAATTCCTTGGTTCGAAAAACTCCAAGTGTGGAGTCTTCTATTGAGAAGTTTGTGCAGGAGGAGGGAGTTAATCTAAGACTAGGCAAGCTAGAGTTGCTTAAGGTAAACCTATTGTTTGAGGATTTCTCACACCTGAATGATGAGACCACCTCAATGTTTGAGATCCTTGACATGGCATGTGCTGGAGTCACTAGCGCTTTCAAGTTGGCAAAGTGGAATCTTTAGGAATTCAATAGGGTGAATATCAAGATTAGGGGATTAAGGAAAATGTGCAAAATATGTTGAAGGGTGCTCCATCAGATATTTTGATTAATAGAATTGTGGATTTAGAGTGTTCTTTTTTTACTTCAAGTCCTTATGTTAGCAATGTTTCTCTGAATTGGAGGCTAAGGTTTTGGAAACCAACACAAACATCAAAAATTTGTTGCATGCCTGCCACATTTCCATTGAGAATAGTGTTGATTACTTGGAGGTCCTATTCTGCAAGTTTAGTGAGCTTAGTGAAGACTAGGTCTACTTTGTCGAGCTGATGGAGGACCCAGTTGTAAAAGGAAAAGGGAAAAAGGCTAGTAAGGATGATGCTAAAGGCATTGCTACTAGAGGGAAGGCTAACATGAGGAAATCCTTTGAGGAGGAGAAGAAGGAGCTAATGGACATGATTGATCTTCATCGAAACTAGGAACTTGAGGTGGCTAACACCTTAAGGAACATGAAATAGTGTCCAATTCGATGTTTTGCTTACTGCTAGGTCTCTATTTTTTTACTATTGTTTTGATATTTTTTTGCTGATGGCTGCTGCTAATGGTTTAATGTTTTTATCTTTAAGCAAAATTTTGTAAGTTCAGTTGTAAAGGGCTTCAGGTCCCTTCAAAACCTTCTTTTCCCATATAATCAAAATAATGTTTCTACACACTTCAATGAAGCTCAAAGATTACATAACATGTCTTCAAATTATGATTGGTCTAAAAGACCCAAACCAAATGATAAGAAAGTGGTTCCAAGGAATATGAAGCAAGGATACTATGAGAGACACAGTTTTGGTCCCTTGAGTAAGGATCACATGAATATTCAATAAGATTCATTTTGGCGTGACATATGCTACTTGCCTCGTGATCTATTGAAATATATTGTTGTTGCAATAATTATAGAAGGGAAAGGTTTCCAAGTAGAATATGGTACACCCAAACGGTATGAGGATGATGGTGTGGATATATGAAGAAAAGGAATGATTTCAGTATGATTATGACAACCATCATGTGTAGTATGAGCTACCAAGAAAAGAATTTAATCAACTCAAGGAACAAATACAATAGAGGTATAAAAGAGAAAAACCTTTTGATGAAGATATCAAGGCTCTCATTAGAGAAATTATCATGTAAGTCCAAAGTCATTACCAAATAAGAAATAGGTAGGTAGTTTCTATAGGTTAGGTTGGAGGTGTTGTTATTCCATACATGTTAACTGCACAAATATACAAGGGAAAACAAAAGGATAATAATTCAAAGTGAAGTACAAATAGGATTGTAGTGATGTCACTACTTATAAAGAATATTCATATGCCAGATGCATCCCTACAAAAGAAATATGTCCCTAAGCACAAGATTGTCAATGTCCCAACCAAAAACATGGAAAAATCAAAGGTTGTTGGAGATAATTCCAAATAGATTCAAGTTAACAAAACAACAAATGAGAAACAAAATGTGGCTAAGGAAGTTGAAAATATAGTCAACACAAGGTAAGTTGTTAGTGATCGAGTAATACCTTTCATACCTAACACTAATGATGTGACTATTTCATTGTCTACTCCCTTACAAACATACCATTCGATTGACATGGCTCAAGCTTTGAGTCATTTGAAAGCTCAAGTGCCAGTTAGAGAATTATTGAGGATCTTTGAACATAGAGAAAGAACATTACTTTATATCAATGCTCCAACTATTTTTTATCAACCAAGTGAAGTTGCAAATGTTTCTAAAGAGAATTTAGATGAAACCAATTTTCAACAAGAACCTAATATTTACTTGGGCATCGTGTCTATGATTAAAAATAGGCATTTGACCCATTTACACATATTTACTAATAAATGGTTGGTTGATACATAATTGCATGCTAAATTATGGAGCATCCAATAATGTGATGTCTTTAGAAGTCATGAATCAACTAGGCTTGTGAGTTTCAAAATATTATGGAAATTTTTTCCCATGGATTCTTGTGAAGTAAATGTAATTGGGGTAGTTAATGGTGTTGAAGTGTATCTTGCTACGTTCCCTAGTAAAAAAAAATGTACATTATCATAGTCATTTGTTTAGCTAAATGGGGTATGTTATTGTGTAGGAAATGGGAAACCTCAATTGGTGGTAGAATTTTGATGGAGTTGTCTTATGTTACTATATTAATACACGAAAAAGAAGTCCAGTTATGTAGGAAAAATAAAATGCTAAGTATAGTGAAGAATCCAAATGAAGCAAAGAATGAAATTTTTTACTTGGACATTAAACCAAATTATTTTGTTATCTATTGTGATGATGAGTTTGAAAAGAAAGTAGACCCTGATTTATTCCCCCCACATTAATATATGAGAAATGGTGGCATTTGGAACATGCATTTTGATGGTGCATGTTCAAGAGAAGGAAATGGCACAAGAGTTGTATTGGTGTCACCTAATAGATTTTTTTTTATAGATTCACATTCATATTGAACTTTGAATGCATCAATAACATGGTTGAATATGAAGCTTTGTTTCTTGGATTGAATGTGGATTCCAAATATGGGATTAAATGCATTAGAGTATATAGTGACTTAAACCTTGTAGTGTCTCATGTCAAGGGCACATATGTCGCAAAAGAAAAAAAATATTAAGAATGCACATGAATGTTGTGTGGGATATTGTTGAGATGTTTGATGATTTTGACATCAAATAGTTTGAGAAAGATAATAATATAATAGATGATGGCATTGTTTTATTAGATTCAAATTTTGATACCTCCTTAGCTACCCCTCACTACAAGTATGGTGTTAAAATTCTTACCAAGCCTGTAAATTCTAATAAAATTTACAATTGGCAAGTATTTAATGATGATTGGTAGATTTATGAGCTCATGAATTGTATTAATTGTTTTGAGAATAATCTTATTGATTGGAAACCTATGGTAAAATAGAATGAAGAAGATGAGGATTTTCTTTTTAAAAATGAAATTATACAACTCAAATAAAAATCTATTCCAAGAGGTATTTTTCTTTAGAGAGAATATTTGATAATGTTGATTGTTATAAAATAAAGAGTGACCCAAGTAGTGAAGAGGATGTTGAAGGTGTGAAATTGGAAACTAAATCAACTCCTAAGGTGATCTACATTGATAAAAATAAACAAATCAATAAAGAAATATATGCTTGTTGCATTATTGAAAAGTTATTAAAAAAATGTTTTGCATGGTCATATGATGAATTGATGGCTTAAAAGGAAGATTTTTTCTAACTTATCATTGCATTATAACTCAATACAAAACCCTTTAGACAGAATAAAAAATCATAAACCCCACCCTTTCCCCTTAATATATAGAAGGAACTGATGAAGTTGAAAGAGGAAAGTATAATCAAACCAATCAGAAATTTAGAGTGGGTATCTAACCTTGTTCTTATAAGAAATAAAATTTGAGATATTAGGCTACACATAGATTTTATTTATATGAACGTTAAGTCCCCTAAGGATGATTATCCATTACATAGTATGAATCATTTATTAAAGTGTGTGACAGGTTTAGAGTTGATGTCCATGATGGATGACTTCTCAAGATACAATCAGATCATGGTAGATGAATTTGAACAATATAAAATAACCTTCACCATGCCATGGGGAGCATTTATATATGTTCAAATTTTATTTGGATTCAAGAATGTTGGAGACACATTCTAGAGAGTTATGGATGTCACCTTTATAGGCCTCATAAATGAAATTGTGGTTATCTACCAACATTATTTTTCTACATAATCTAAGGAACAAAATGTTCATTCCAAGTGCTTAGAGTTTATCTTCTAGAGATTTTTAGAGTATGGTTTTTATTTGAATCCCAAGAAATGTATTTTTTGCATGAAAGAAGGCAAGATTATTAGACATATTATGTTTAAGGGGTGAGGATTGATCCAAAATGTGTTAAAGAAATTGAAGCCATCCCTCAGCCCAAAATAGTCAATGCAATCTAATCATTCTTAGGGCAGATAAATTTTGTGAAGAGATTCATTCTTAAATTTGCAAAGAAAACGAAGGTCATCTAAAAAAATTTAAATAAAAGACAATTATCAAGCTAGCAAAAGGAATCAAGTGACTCCTTTGTAGAAATAAAATATGCACTAAAGAAGGCATCGGTGCTAGCAAGCTCATA
Organism: Sequoia sempervirens; assembly: GCA_007258455.2. NCBI lineage: Eukaryota > Viridiplantae > Streptophyta > Pinopsida > Cupressales > Cupressaceae > Sequoia > Sequoia sempervirens. Next base: position 573,766,265 of record VDFB02193867.1, on the reverse strand, counting down.
TTAATCAAAGCCTTTCCAACTATTTTTCTTTCTCATTTTATACTATTGATTTTGTTCTACTGCAAAAAAAATGATGGATATGAACAACCAATAGCTTTCTTCAACAAGTTCTTTTGACATGTTGAATTGAATTACTTCGTAATGGAAAAACATGTGTATGTGTTATGAAATAACTTGCACAATAGAAGAATATGATATGAAATATGTTGAAAATACTTGATAATAACTAAGAATAACAAGCCACTTCAAGGGGGAAAACCTCCAAATATCTCTAATGAGAACACACTTCACAACTTGATGATGAAAGAAGACTCACAACCTCCTATATATACCTATTTATGCATAAGATATCACCTAGGCCAACTTAGACACACCTATATAAGTCTTAGGTCGACCTAAAAAACTAAATAGCAATATACTAATGATAATATGACTTAATAGAGAGTTAAGATAGCCACAAGCCAACTATTCATAACCCGATGTACACTAATATTAAGGGCATAGCATGCCCCCCTTCTTCAAAGAAGCATTGTCCTCAATGCTAATCAAGTTTGGATTCTTTTGAATGAACTCCTCATCCTCCCATGTGGCATCTTCAACTGGTAAATTCTTCCATTCGATGAGATACTCAGTGAGATTTCTATTCCTCTACTTCTTTGTGTGTGTTTGACAAATGCACTCTGGTTCCAAAATGATTCTTCCTTCTTCATCAAGCTCTGGTAGTGTTGTTTGAGTGGGAATATTATGCCCAATTATCTTCTTCAAACATGAAACATGAAAAATTGGATGTATCTTTGTTTTTGGTGGAAAATCTAGCTTGTAGGCAACACTACCGATCTTTTGCAAGATTTGGCATGGACCATAATACCTTGGAGACAACTTATTATTCTTTTTTTGTTGCTTTAGTGAGATTTTCTTATATGGCTGCAATCTCAAGAAGACCCAATCCCCAACTTCAAAACTTCTTTCACTACGATGCTGGTCTGCCTGTTGTTTCATTTGATTTTATGCCATGGCTAATGGCTAAATTCTCCTTGAGTCCTTAAAGTACTTGTTGTTGATGAAGCAAGTGGTCTTCTACTACCTAAAATCTTGGTGACACCTTTATTGATGATGTGATGGAAGGAGGATGATATCCATAAAGTGCCAAAAATGGAAACATTTTTGATGAGCTATGAAAAGAAGTGTTATACCACCATTCTACAAGTGGTAGCCAATCTACCCATTGAGACTGTTTCTCTGAAGTGAAACAACATAGATATCCTTCCAAACACTTATTAACAACCTTAGTTTTCCCATCTGACTGAGGGTGGTATGAAGAGCTATGAGCCAATTGAGTACCCAAACATGAGAATAAATCTTTCCAAAAGTAACTAGTGAAGATAGAATCATGATCACTAACAATAACCTTAGGTGTACCATGTAGCTTTTGGATATTCTCCAAAAAAGCTTTTCCACTGCACTTGTTGTAAAAGGATGTGATAATGCAGTGAAATGTGCATGTTTAGTGAGGCAATCAACTACTACCATGATGGCATTATGACCTTTAGATTTGGGAGGCCCTATGATGAAGTCCATGGATACCTCTTCCCAACGTTGGCTAGGAATAGATAAGGGTTGCAAGAGACCTGGTGTCTTAATTGTCTCCCCTTTATTCCTTTGACAAACCAAACATTTAACCATAAATTTTTGAACATCACCTTTTAGCCCTTCCCAAAAAAAACCTTGCTTGATTGGATGATATGTCTTCAAAAATACTGAATGACCACTCATTGGAGACTCATGCAACTCTATGAGAATCTTGTGTTTAAGAGTGGAATTCTTGCAAAGATACAAATGCTCTTTATACCAAAGAGTATCTTCCTTCCAACAAAACTTATCTAAACTACTACGATCACTTTTTAATTGTTCGATGAGATTGGTTGTTACAACATCATTTTGCCACTTTGCTTTGGCTTCCTCCACCCAATTTGCTTGTAATATTGAAAGGGCACACAATAAGGCTTCATCTTTCTCATCCTTTCTTGAAAGTGCATCTGCTACAATATTTTCTTTCCCTTTCTTATATACAATCTCAAATTCATATCCTAACATCTTAGTGACCCATTTTTGTTGCTCTTCAGAAGACAGTCTTTGTTCCAAAAAATATTTTAGGCTATCATGATCTGTCTTAACCTTGAAGTGTCTACCCAATAGATAAGGCCTCCATTGTTTAACTGCATGGAGGATTGCTAGCATTTCCTTCTCATAAATAGGTATTAGTTGATTCTTACCCTTTAATTGACAACTCTCAAAAGAAATTGGTCAACCTTCTTGCATGAGAACTGCTCCTATCCCATTTCCAGAATCATCACATTCCACAATGAATTCCTTGGTGAAGTCAGGAGTGGCAAGCATTGGAGTTGTACACATAGCCTCCTTCAATCTCTCAAACGTTGTATTAGCAGACTTGTTCCAATGAAAAGAATCCTTCTTTAATAGAGTGGTGAGAGGTGCTACTATACGACCATAATTCTTTACAAATATTCTATAGTACCCTCTCAATCCCAAGAAACCCCTCAGTTTCTTGATGGTTTTTGGAATAGGCTATTCCATGACAACCTTAATTTTTTTAGGGTCCACCTTTACTTCTTCATGTGAAACTATGTGTCCCAAATACTCCACCTCCGTAAGACCAAAAGCACACTTGGATGGCTTAGCATAGAGTTTATGATCTTAAAGTATTTGTAATGCTTGATCCACATGTTGCAATTTTTCTTCCCAAGTCTTGCTATAAATCAATATATCATCAAAGAATACTAACACAAACTTTCTCAAGAACTTCTTAAAAATGGAATTCATCAAACTTTGGAATGTAGATGGTGCATTGGTAAGACCAAATGGCATCACCAAAAATTCATAATGACCCTCATGAGTCTGAAATTCTATCTTACAAATATCTTCCTCCTTAATCCAAATTTGGTGATAACTAGATCTAAGATCTAACTTGGTAAAATACATAGCTCCATTCAATTCATCTAGCAAATCATCAATGACTAGAATAGGAAACTTATCTTTAATGGTGTACATGTTGAGCACTCTATAGTATAGACACATGTGCCAAGTATCATCCTTCTTACTTAACATCACCATAGGTGAGGAGTAAGCACTTTAGCTATGCCTAATAATTCTTACCTCTAGCATCTCCTCAAAAAAAAATTATATCTCACTCTTTTGTATGTGTGGATACCTATAAGGCCTAATGTTCGATGGTTGGCTCCTTGGAACTAACTGTATGGCATGATCATGATCCCTCTTAGGAGGAAGCCCTTTAGGCATATCATCAAAGAATACTAACACAAACTTTCTCAATAACTTCTTAAAAATGGAATTCATCAAACTTTGGAATGTAGATGGTGCATTGGTAAGACCAAATGGCATCACCAAAAATTCATAATGACCCTCATGAGTCCGAAATTCTATCTTACAAATATCTTCCTCCTTAATCCAAATTTGGTGATAACTAGATCTAAGATCTAACTTGGTAAAATACATAGCTCCATTCAATTCATCTAGCAAATCATCAATGACTGGAATAGGAAACTTATCTTTAATGGTGTACATGTTGAGCACTCTATAGTCTAGACACATGTGCCAAGTATCATCCTTCTTACTTAACATCACCATAGGTGAGGAGTAAGCACTTTAGCTATGCCTAATAATTCTTACCTCTAGCATCTCCTCAAAAAAAAATTATATCTCACTCTTTTGTATGTGTGGATACCTATAAGGCCTAATGTTCGATGGTTGGCTCCTTGGAACTAACTGTATGGCATGATCATGATCCCTCTTAGGAGGAAGCCCTTTAGGCATATCTCCAAGAACAACTGAGTGATGATCAATTATAGCTTGCAAATCTGGATGAGTAGGAGTGTTAGATTGAGAGACTTCTAATGAACATAGCTAGGCCACAAATCCATCCACTCCTTTCTTAAGGAAATTTTGCATTTGATAAGAGCTTACCATTTGTGGGGATTTTTCCTTCAACCCCCTTAGCTCTACTACCCTTCCTTCTGATTGAAATCTCATGAATAGTTCTTGGAAGTTCATCTCAATCATTCCCAATGTAGTAAGCCATTGTACTCCCAAAACAATATCTGTTGCACCCATGGATATCTACATTGGAGCATCAAGTTGATAATCTCCCATGGATAATTTAATGCTATGACACTTCCTTGAATAACTAACTATACCACCATCTGCAATCAAAACCTGAAACTCTAGAGCTGGATATATAAAAAAATTTAGACGAGTAGCTAACTTTTTGTTGATGAAATTATGAGTACTACCTGAGTTGATCAACATTGTTACCTTCTGCTTCTTTAAGAACCCCACCACCTTGAGAGTTTGTGGAGCACTAAAACCTAAGAGTGCATGACAAGAAATGATTGGTTGAGAATCATATGATTCCTCATTTGAATCCCTTTCATCCTCTAGTATGGGTTCCTCCTCTTCTTCCTCACTTGGACCTTCAATATAGAACAATTTCTTTTCACTGCATTTATGTCCTCAACTGTATTTGCTATCACAATTGAAACACAACCCTTTTGCTCATTTCTCCTCAAATTTTTGTGGATTCAACCTAGTAGGTTGTGTTAAATATCCTTTCTCTCTTATCACATTAGCCCCTTGCTTCTTAGGAATCAAATACTTCTCCTCTACCCTACATGCTAAGATAAAAGACTCATTTATGGAGCTAGGGCTAAACATGTGAACCTCATGTTGAATGTGATCCTTGGGACCCCCCAAGAATAAATCATTCAATTTTTCCTCCGTAATTGTATCCACTCTTAAGGATAGATTTTGGAATTGCTGAATATAATCCTTAACTAATCCTATTTGTTGAAGTTTAGCCAGCTAGTTGAAGAAGTTGTCTATCACGCTATTGCTATATTGTGCTTGGAGTTCCTCCATAAAAATTGACCATGAGATGGTGAGCCTATTTTTCCTTCGATGAGTGCAAAGCCAACAATACCAAATGAATTGATCTGATTCTAGATATAGGGAAGCCATCATGACCTTTTGTCCATTTGGGATTTGGTGTACTTCAAAAAAAATCTCCATTTGGTTTATCCATGTTAGAAGATCCTTGCCATCGAACTTCTACATATCCACCTTTGTAAATAAATCCCTAGATTCCATAGGAGTACTAAAGCTTGTGTCAATGGTAGCTGACCTAGAATTTTCACCTTGGTCGCTTGAGAACTCCTTTCTTGGTTCAGCCATGTAGGTGCTTAACATGTTACACATGTCTAATATATCTCCTCTTAGGTCACACATATCCCTCTTCATTGAGTAAATTTATTCCTTGACCTTATTGATTTCCTCATTAGGAGTAATATCCTCTATTGTTACCCCATCCTTATCAAGAGTCTTCCTCAAAGTGACAACATTCTTTCTGCCCCTTGTTGTAGGCCCTGTCATGATGGGAACCACTAATTTTGAAATAAATCACACAAATGAAACTTAAATTCTTTGAAATTTTTACTCTAACTTACTAGGGCCAAAATAACTCTCACCTAGAAAAATCTCCAAGAAATAAGTAGATTTGCAGCGTGGAGAGTGATAATTGTGAAAAAATTAATTTTTCAATAACTTGATTATTTCTACTCCAATTCCTCTAATTTTTTTACTATAATATCCTTTAGTATTTCTTCAAAAACCCAATAAAAATAAGACTCAAATTAGACAATATGTATGAGATATGTAGATTCCAAAAAATTGGTGTAAAAACCCTAATTCTATAATAATTCGCTTAATTCTACTCCAATTCTTCTGAAATATGGACTGTAGCTTCTTTGATATGTTCTTCAAAAATTCTTTCAAAATCAGAAAAAAAATCACCAAAATATGAAAGATATGCTCTTCCCAACATTGCCTCCAAAATTGAGAAAAAACCCTGCCTCTACGGTGCCAAGATCATGCTTTGATGCCACTTGTTATGAAATAACTTGCACAATAAAAGAATATGATATGAAATATGCTGAAAATACTTGATAATAACTGAGAATAACAAGCCACTTTGAGGGGGAAAACCTCCAAATAGCTCTAATGAGAACACACTTCACAACTTGATGATGAAATAAGACTCACAACCTCCTATATATACCTATTTATGCCTACGATATCACCTAGGCCGACTTAGACACACCTATATAAGTATTAGGCCAACCTAAACAACTAAATAACAATATAATAATGACAATGTGACTTAATAGAGAGTTAAGATAGCCACAAGCCGACTATTCATAACCCGATGTACACTAATATTAAGGGCGTAGCAGTATGCTCTTGTTAAGGTGATAAATAATTTTTGGCCTTATCTTGTAGGATCTAAGATCATGGCCTTCATGCCTACAATGTCAAAAAATTGTCACCCTTGTCAATTTCACACTATGTTTTGATCCTCTTAATTTACTGGACCTGATTAAGCATCTAATTTCCCAAATTACACATTTTATGGCCTATTTTTAACAATTTATGAGAAATTGCAAGCATTGAAAAATACATTTATTTAATGTTTTTCCCCTAACACCTAAAATATTGGAATATAGGGTCAAGACTGGAATGCCCTTGGACATATAAGTCCTCTTTTTTGTCGAGATCCAAATTTGAATATGTCAGTGTCAACATTTTACCATTTGAAATTCAAGTTGCAAATGTTGGCTATTGGGATCTAAGTTGTGAGAAATTGAATAAATTCCTATAAATACCTAGTTATTGCATCATTTGAAAACTAACAAGAGAGATCTAGGAAAATTATTAGCAAAATTATTATCAAGAGCATTAAGAACAAGTCAAGAGCAACATTTCAGAGCTTTATTACAACAATTCAAGATCCAAACATCATGTCAAATCTTATGTGAGTTTATGCATGTTCATGTTATTATTGTTTGTGAAGGCTAACCCTTGTTGTAGGTATCCAAGCAATTCAAGCAAACAAGATCCAAGACCTTGAAGTGATGTGCATGACTTCAGTCCTTCAAGGAATTCATTGAAGGGTGGTGAGTTGCAACACTTTGTTGATTCATAATTCCTTCCTATCATTTATCTTTCCTATCATTGGCATTGACATTATAGAAGTGTAAACACTAACACGGGGTTTGACTAAGGCAAGCCCTTAAATGGCACAACATTTATTCTCTTTTTGAATGTGAAAATTTCAAGTTTGAAGAGGATTGAAGGAAGTTTTAAGATCATTTATTTGTTGTTACATTCAAAGCCCTACACCTTGATAACTCACAAAAATTCACCTACAAAATTGTTTTCCAAGTCCACAAAAATAGGGATCTTAGATTTGACATCAGAGGATTACAAAAATAGTTTCAAAAAAGGAATACAAGAATTTGGATGCCCTTGGGTGACTCTTTCCTCATATTTAGACCAACACAAAACTTTCAAGATAGGTACACAAAACTTTTCCCTTCCTAGAGTTGCCTGCAAATCTCTGTTACAGTCTATCAATTGTCAAAATTTTGCAATTTTCATATTAGGGCACCTAGTTTAATTAGGTTAATTAAGGAAAATTAATTTGAATACATTCCAAGGCTCAAAAGGATGCAAATCTAGGTTTGATTGGCTCACCTTCATGGTTGAAATTAAATCTAAACACCTTGTTGATTTGCATCCTAATGTACCCTTGAAAAAGGAGAAAATTAACCCTAGGTTTTATACATTAAACTTAGGGTTCCCTTTTGTCTATGTATATTGCCATGTGCAGTGGTTCAATATATATTCATACAAAAGAGGCAGTACCTACAAGAGATGTAGATGGATCAATAATATCCAAGAGTATGACATGGAGGCAAAGACAACCAAGCTAGTAAGGTTAGTGCCAAGTAAAATTAATGATTGAGAAAAAATTGGGCATAACTGAGGTCCATCACGTAACCTCTGGCTCATGTTTGATCCCTTATTAGATGAATGATTATCCTTGATATAAGGATATTATATTTTATTTAGAAAATTTAAGTTATCCATTAGGGTTGAGCAATAAACAAAAGAGAACATTGAAGTTATAAGCTCAAATATATGAGCTACTCGAGATATTGTTAATGTGGAGAAAATTTAATGGTGTGCTCCTAAGATGTTTAGATGAAGAGAAATATATAATGTATTAAGAAATGCCATCAAGAATCATGTGGTGGGAATTACATGTCAAAAACCATACCTTATAAGATTATGAGAGTGGGTTATTAGTGGACCACATTGTTTAGAGATATGACCAAGTTTGTAAAATGTTGTGATGCTTATCAACAAAAAATTGGTAAGTTGAAATTAGTGCACTCCACTTACAACCATTTTAGTGAAAGATCCATTCTAATAGTGAGGCATAAACTTTATAGGGGAGATAATAGAGAAATATAACAACATATATATAATTTGATATTGGTGGCCATTAAATACTTCACAAAATGGGTAGACATAGTCCCTAAAAAAATACTACCTCAAAAGTAGTAATTATTTTTTTCTAAAAAAAAAATTATTATGTTTGGTGTGTCATATAGAATAGTTGTTGATAATGCAATGTGTTTTGGATCTCAATATTTGTTGATGTGTGTTTACAATATGGGATCTCATAAACAAGCTGAGTCTAATAAGAAGAGCACCATAAATATTATCAAGAAAATGTTGGATGTTAACAATAAATTAGGGGATGATAAAATAAAATTTATTGTTTGGGAAGATAGGGTAACTTATAAGAAGGCTATTGGTATGAGTCCATTTGAATTGGTGTATGATGCCGAGATAAAATTACTAAACATAAACTACCAATATGTAAATTGTTGCACCATATTGAAGGGGAAGAATAAAGTGCCATTTCCTAATGAATAAATAACTTGACCAAGTTGGAAGAGATGAGGAGGGTTACCCATAAGAGAAAATTACTGAGATAACATAAAATGAAGTAGGTATCTTTGATAAGAGGACTATCGGGAGGAGGTTTCATATTAGGGACCTTATCCTCATGTAGAATTCTAGGTTAGAAGACAAGGGAAAACATAGAAATTTTTATGTTGCATGGGTTGGGCCTTATCAAATTGTTGAAGGATGCAGTCAAGGAATGTTCTACCTTAAGAGCTTAGATGGTTATCTCAGATAACTACCAGTTCATGGTCAACACCTCAAGCATTATTTCTCTTAAGGGTAACGTTTCATCTACATGTTTCCTTGTTGGCGACTTGGGATGTTATGGGCTAGTGTGTGTGTTGTTTGGGATCACATTGGAAGAAATAATAAGATTGTTTTGGGTCCTCTCTATCTCTTGGATAGGACCGTATTATGTTTTGTGACCAACTTGTTGAGGTCATTATTTATCTTTTGTCTTGGCCAACCTAATCAATGTTTTGAGATCTTGTCGAGGATATAAATGAAAGAAAAAATAGTTACAAGTTGAGTGAGAGTGGTGTGATGTGTGAATATGGAATGAAGCAACGAGTTTTGGAAAATAAAAGAGAAATGATCTTTAATGCCTTAGTCAACAGAGTGTATTGTTGACATTTGTTGTAATTTCATATCTTTATGTATCCTACTATCAGATAGTAAGTCTCTTCAGTAGGTCCATGTAATTTGTATCTTACCTTGGGGTTATGTGACTCAATATTGCAAGTCCTTGTTTCTTTCCATAAGGTTGTGCGCCTTAGCTTGCAAGTCCTTTTAGGAGCAATGTGCTTCCTTAGGTAGTGAGCTTTGAAACAAATTGTAATTCTGTAAGTAGTGAGCTTCCTATATCGAGAGATTTCTCTCTATGGTTTTTCCCTTCTTGGGTTTTCCACTTAAATATGGTGTTATCTTGTACATGTGTGTTATTGCCTTATCTTTCATTGTTGTTGATTTGTTCATAAGTTGTTGATCCTATTAAAAGTCTAAATTTGCATATTGTTGAAGGGTTTAAGGGCTCTAGGAAAATTCACCGTCAACAATTCACTGCGGGAAAATTCACCACCACCAGCAATTCATCGCCATGGAAAATTAATCGCCAAAAATTTATGCAATTAATTTTTTGTGTGGTGAATTGTCATGGCAGTGAATTTTCCTGCGATGAATTGTTTGTGGTGAATTTTATGTCGATGAATTTTTGGCAGTGAATTTGCTATATGTCGGGTTTAAGATTTGAAGGGTTTAAGTTTTGATAGATACTGATTCACCCCCCTAGTATTAGGGTGTGTTCAACATATATGATCTTTATTTTTTTACTTTTTTATTGGTTTATTTCTCTACGAGTGCCTTAAACTTGTGAAAAAAATTAGACTTATTTCCAAGAAATAAATTGAAGTATGCTTAGAATATTTATCTATAAAGGAGACATTAAACCAAGCCTTATCATTAGAGTGCATTTATACATGAAAAAACACACTATATGTCCAAAAAATGCCTTGCTTTAGTACTTCCTAGAGAAAAAATTTCCTTATTATGCTTCCCAAACACACTATGTTAATAGCATTCAAAACCAATAGAAAAGTGTAGAAGAGATTCCACCATATTCTTATTTACCAAGTTTTTTAAACCCTTGTCACCTATGTGACCCATCCTATAGTGCCACAACATACCTAATTTTGGTTCAATTACATTTATAACATTGCACAATTTTATGATTCTACCCTAAAGAGTGTATCATGTTTGATTCCTCTAGCTAGCATCAAATTACCTCTAGACAACCTACAACCCTTCTCATCAAAGGTAAAACACATTCAAAATTAAATCATCTTAAAAATAAAGAAATTTTTTTTTCTTGGAAGCCTATAATATGAAAAACATATGAGATTATCTTCACTCTCACAACCCTAAATAATACTTTCACCTTTCCCTACTAAATAGTACATAGAGAAATTTGTTATCACAAATAAAAATATATCCCCCCTCACACTCCTACTTAAAGTAGCACTACTTATGAGGATTCATGTGAAATTATGCACTTGAATTAATCAACCAATAAGCATCACCAACAATATTAGTAGAGATAAAATAATCACTACCAATATCACCATTGTCTAATTAAATATTAGGAGAATCACCTTTCTTCTTAGTCTTTCAAACTTCTTCATGTGGCATATCCTATGACTATTCCAAAACCTAAGTTTTCCCAAGATACTTGGATCCACCCTTTAGCTTGGAATTCTTATCTCCAATTGTCTTCTTACTCCCATCCTTTCACCTATCCCTTACAAATATGGCATCACTAGAGAATTCATCCATGGAAATTCTTATGTTCTCTTTGCTTTTGAAAATCTCCTACAATATCCTCAAGTTCAAATGAAGCACAAGTATCACTTATATGGTCATAATCATACTCTCCCATGAATTAGGTTAGGAACAACGCAGTATAATTCACTTATCATCTTCTTGTAACTTGAATCTAATTGACATTAACCTAACTCTAGTTGAATTAAATTGAAAGTGTTGATACAACCATTAGCAAATTCCCCCCTCTTTCATATTCAAAGAGTACAAATTTATTTCGAATAAAATTTTATTATTTAGAAACTTAGATTGATAAAGGTTTCCCATCGTCTTTCTCAACAAATATGCAATTGATTCTTTTGAAACATTGATTAATATAAATTTTAAATACATAAAAATTAGTGTTTATAGCTTCCTTATCCATTTTATTTCAATCCTCATCATACTTGAAGGTTTTGAAAAATAAGATAAATCAAAATCAAAATTTGGCATTTAATCTTTCAATCTTAGATCTCGACATGGTAGCCATAAATTAAAAACCACATGCTTTGTATTCTTACAAAATCTTCCAAAGGATCCTACTCCAACCAAATATACATGTATAGTAAGAATAAGCATCCCCTTCCTTCCATTAAACAAACCCTAGAAAAAAATAATTGAGGGATTCACTACCAAACACATAAAACTTTTATGCCATGTAACTTGGACTTTCTTGATGACAAAAGATCCTTTACTAAAATAATAGGTTTTGGTATTGAAGTCCTAACATTGATACTAAATGTTGGGAATTTTGGTCCCAATTCGAAAACCTCAAGACCATTTGATCCAAATGATAGCTATGTAGTGTTACAATTCAATTAGAAAATATTATAGAAATATGTGACATCATAAATAAATCCACATACATATGAAACACAAATATTTATGTGGAAAAACTCCACCAACAAAAGAGAGTTAAAATTTGTATCAATATGTGAATATATAATCTAAATATAATATGTCTCCTTACATTTCTGTAATCCATATACTTCAATGTACAATGTCATAATATGCTTCACAACACCATCACATCATAAATAATATCCTTTATATCAACTTATTCCATTTACACCGCATACTATGTGTAGCCCTAAATCCTTAGATTGGAATACCAAATGACTCAACACTCTAATTTTCTATGGTATACTAATTGTCGCACAACCATATCTTGGTGTCAACCCATTGTTAGAGTTGTTTAAGGAATCAAGCTCCCAAGATCACCTATAAAATTAAAATATCCTTCCATAAGAGAGAAAAGTAAGAGCTTAAATTTTCTAATAAAGGATGCAAAATATATTAGATCTTAGTAATCAATGAACATGTCTATGTATTACCTAAATATACATATGAGACCTTGCTTATATAGAAAAAGTTGAGAGGTAGGACAAACTAGGATGATGACAAGTGTCTTAATCCTATGTCATGTGACAACTAGGGGATAAGATCACATTTCTACAAGAAAATTCTAGAAATATTCCTAACTCATTAAGTGAACTAAGCATGTGAACATGTGTGAAAAGGTCCTAACTAATGACTAGTTAGATAATGTGCCTTGTTCACACTACAAAGGGGGAAAGTAAATAGGAAAAACCATTGTTCACACCAACACCCCACCTTAAGTGCAACTTATGGAGAATTATGAACACATGCAAATGGTGGAAATATGGGTCCAAAATAATAGACCATGTTAGGTACCCATGTACAAATGCAATCTCACAAATGAAGAAAAGGAGAAAACCCAATGGGAAAAAAATCCTTGCCAAAAGAGAGAAAATAAGAAAGTGAAAGCAGGAAGGAGTATTCAATATGATCCCCCAAGGACTACTTTTTTACTAATATACAATCAATGACCCCCCATAACAGGCAAAAGGAGAGTCTATGCAATCCTCCTGCCCATCCTCCGCTCCCCTCCCACAATGTGTAATCTCTTGCAATAATGGTAAATTCTTGAAGAAAAAAGACAATACAATACCTACAAACAACATTCCTTCTGATGAGACCATAAATTGTCTCATATTTTATCAAAGAAAATCATCTATTTTTTCCTAATGCATTAGTGTTAAAGTGGATTTGAGTAATAATTTAAAGTTCTTTAGCTTGTTTAAAGTAGAATATAAAGTAAATGTTTGGTTTATTTTTGGTAATCTATGTGATCCAAATTGTTTCTAATATCACTTCATAAGTGTGTGTAAGATGCTATAATGCAAGTGAATACATTATTGAATAATTCATGACAATAAAGAGCTTCATAAACACTTGCAGCAGAGAGCTCTAGACACTTGAAGCAATTAACTCCTGACAACTTTAGAAGGATTTGAAGAAATAATGAGAAGATAGAGAAGACTCCCAAAACACTCCTACATTCATGAAAAATCATGGAGCATCAGTCATTCCTAAATTAATGGGATGAGTATTTGTTTCATGTTGAGTTTTAAGATCTCTCACAGTTATTAAATTTCATGCTTCCTTCTTCCACCAAAGATAACTCAACTTACCACATCACTCAAATGTTGTTGCATGATTATAGCATGTTATTCATGCTAAGGATAAATGATTTGGTCGATTGAACTGAAGAACAATCCTTCCATTCAAGTGGAGAACTGAAGGTTCCCTAAAAATTAGGCGCCCAAAAATTGTCAAAAATGTAGTCTCAGTAAAACAACGATACCTCCCTCGTTTCTCAACGAAATTAAAAAATTCAAAATGATCTGGAAAGTAGATTTGAAGGGCTAAAAACTATTTTGATAATTTGGCATTATTTTCATCATAGAAGGAGCATTACGTGACAAAAAATGACTAAGACAAAAGTGGCGTGATGGAGGACAACAACTTTAGTTTTTTTAGAGTTTTGTAAACGACCCCTCAAAAATAGGATCTTGGATCCACATTCTTAGTGGATTGGTTGGATAGACATAGAATATGAATTCTATAAATACAATTTAATAATTTGATCAAGGGGGGGATGTGAAAGGCTTGTTTTAGCCTAAGGAAATAGGATAGTTTTAGTTTCATTTCCAGCAATGTATTTCAAACTTTCTAGAGTAAATTTGAATTCAAGCAAGCTTTTCATTTCCAGCAAGTGTGAAGTAGTGTAGCCTTTTCAATTCTTGAAAGTGTTCCTTATATTAGTTCCCTTTCATCCAACTTTCCTTTCATGCAAATATGATTTATTTCTGCAAGTAGAATAGACTGTCAAGCAAGTTTTCTACTTTCTCTCTTGCAGACAGCCATGGACACCACCTTGGATTGATAAATTAAATGACGAGGATTACAATGACCCCATCACCATCCTTTGGGAAGAAACAAAACCAAGTATATATGTAGGAAAGCTTCCCATTCTGGATTGGAATTAGTGGGAAGAAAACTCAATATGTATGAAGTTTATGAGTTTTTCTCAAGTGTCCCCATGTCAATGTTGAAAGTTAGCACTACCAAGACAAGTTTTCCAAGCTACACTGATGAAGATGACAATCCAAAATATAGTAGAGATGAATGTAGAATAGGATCCAAAGATTCAAATATCTCCTTGTAAGACAAATATGCCTTCTCCAAATATTTCTTAAAAGATTCCAAGGCAATGCCAAATGGTGACACATCTGGATAAGATGAATTAGTTACCATGAAAGATTCAAGTATAGTAACCAAGGATGTATGGTACTCACCATAGGGGAGACAACTGTACCAATAAGAATTTGACACTCCTACAATAGGTGTCAACATGAATGATGACTAAGACATATATGACTCATGAATATTTATAGAAATTATCACTATAGAAGCATATCTAGGCAAAGAAATAACAAGAGGGTTTGAATGTACCCTCATAACATTTGAAGAAGAATCAAATCCATCAAAGAGAATATGAATACAACCAATAGTTTCTCCCAAATCTGAAATATGGGACTCTACAAACAAACCTACAATATTTGTCAAGTACTCATCCCAAGTAGCCATATTTGGAAGATGACATATATCCTAATGCACTAAATCACAAGTAGCCTAAATGTCTTAACACAAGTATAATTAAAATCAGTGGTAGATGGAGGAGATGGAATCTCAATGCATTTCATTAGACTACATTATTCATCCCAAAATCATGTGCCCACATAAGATTCTTAAGTGTGAACATCTAATGAATCTATTGATGTCAGTTTAGAAGAAATTGGCAAACTAATGCCATTGGCAACACAATGTTGTCTCAAATCATGAATATCATAAATAAGTTTCAAATCAAGTTTCTTCCATGAGCATTCATCAATTATATATCTTTTCTTCCCATAATAATCATATTTAATTTTCCATGGATTACAATACATGATTACAACAAGAAAAAACATAATATTGCCCCCAAATTTATGCAATCATGAGACCCCACCAACAATGTATGATATTGGTAATTTATACTTAGTGTGATTATAGGTGCAATTTGCCAAAAATAACAAACTAAACTTGATCTTGGTGCTTGCAAATGAAAAATTAGGCCACAAAAATGAAGTACAATTTTTAGATAAAATAAGACCAATATGATCATACCACTGCAAAGTAAACAAAAAATTATGCACTTTTAAAAAATGGACCAAAAAATGTTACTCTAGGAGCTTGAATGAAGCCCCCAAAAGTTCCCAAATGAGAGTTGCTCAGCAACCCTAGTGAGAATCTATAATTTCTAGAAAAAATAGGTGCCAAAATCCAAAACTAATTGCACTACTATGAATTGCATGAAAATTTTCCCCAAATGAAAAAAAACTCTAAAAGAAATTGATCTTAGGGTTCTTGGGCCTTCTAGATGCAACGATAAGGTCTTTTTTGACCTAAAATGCTCCAAAATTGTAGCGTCTGTATGCATCTAGCAACCACCTCCCTACTTTAAACCCTTGTAGATGTGGTCTCACATGTCCAATTTGGATGAATCAAAACACAAAAATAACTTTCTTGGACACCCTAAACTTAATCGTGAACTTCAAATCTACCAAAACAAAATATCTTTCTACAAGAGAGAAAAGCAAGAGCTTAAATTTGTCAATGATGGATGCAAAATATATTAGATCAATAGTGATCAATGAACATGTCTATGCATTACCTAAATGGACATATGAGGCCTTGCTTATATATGGAAGGTTAAGAGGTAGGAAAAACTAGGATGTTGACAAGTGTCTTAATCTTATGCCATGTGACAACTAGGGGATAAGATCACATGTCTACAAGAAACTTCTAGAAAGATTACTAACTCACTAAGTAAACTTAACATGTGAACTTGTGTGAAAAAGTCTTAACTAATGACTGGTTAGATAATGTGCTTTGTTTACACTATAAGGGGAAACTAGATAGGAAATACCCATGTTCAGAAAAACACCCATCACACACCACTCCAATGATACTTCTTCAAATGGACAATTAACACATTTGGTTAGAAAACTCCACAATGACTTGATCAATGGTTGTTGACCAAACACACTTGATAGTGAACATTGCTTCCTGAAGTACCACGAAGACCAAAGCATAGATTGCAATAATAGAGAAAATATTTTTTGTAACCTACAATAATCTAGGGTATCTCCAAGAACATAAAATAGATCACTCTTATGTCATCACATGCACTCTAGCAATGTTTTGTACACACCTACGCTATCATACATACTTTGACAACTTACTCTATTGATGATGTGGTAACCATAACTTAACCAAACCTCATACAATTGCTACCATGGCAATGCTCGACTATAAGATATCTCCATGCTAAACCGTAAAGTCTAACTCCCCGTACATTCTTACTACACAAGCTTCCAACATTATTTTACTAGTTTGCAATCAAACTTGTTAACATGAACTAACAAGTCTTAAAACTTCCCTCATTCAAAAACTCTTTGCAAGTGAATAGCACACCAAAATTTCAACAACCATGTATTACATCTATTGAAGAACCAATAAGAAGTAGCATTTTTCATTGTCCATTCTACTCAATTAGAAAGAAACCAATAGACATATGAGTTGCCCAAAAAAAAGATTAATCCACTTTATCATATGCTTTAACATTATCTAGTTTGATTGTCACTCCTAACATCTTTTACATTTTAAGAGTATAAAGAGTTTCACATGTCAAGATTATTCCATCTAACTTTTTCTCCCATAAACCAAACTGCTTTGTTATAGAGAGATCAAACTTAGAAGAAAATGGTTCAACCAATTATCAATGGCTTTCAAAATGATCTTTTAACTTGTATTGCATAAAACTACGAGACACATATCTAAAAAGGAAGAGGATTGTCCTCCTTGCAAATAAAAATTAGTAAGGTGCATTTGAATTTTTTTCAATCTTCAAGCCATTGTCATTTGATGGAAATAACATAAAAAATTTACAACTGTCTTTCATCCACCTCTCTCTGTAGTTCTGATACCACTAGAGATATTTCTCCGCATACCAATCTTCAAGACACAAAATAATACTTTTTCCTTACAATTCTTTATTCCATGATTTCAGGCGAGAGCTAATGAACTTTAGTGTACACGCAATCATTTACATCTTAAATCCTTTGCTTCAGGGGCTCTTTCACTTGCTCTAAAAGATTAGGATGGAGAAGGCGCATGGATTCGATCTTGAATGGGCCATTGTGTGCGGTAGAATCAAGCTTGATATGAAATAGAACAGGACTTTATCTAAACCAGAGATATTCATGTCAGAAGACTCAACCCAAGAGTAATAAACTCCTTAAAATCCATTTTTTGATTTGGTAAGATCCATTGCGTCCACTACACGTATCCAAAGGACGCGTAATGGCTTTGAAATCGCCCACCCAAAAAAATAGTCCTTATCAAACTATGTAGTGGCCAAACACTATAAATACTTCTTCCCATACTCTTTGCTGTCTCACATGAAAGTTTGAAACATACACATTAAAACAAAAATGAAAAACAATTTAAATTCACAAGAAGTCCAATCAATTTTGGTGAATAATTTGGACTGTCACGAGGTATAAAGACCTTCCTAAGGTGGTAGAAGCATCCAACACTATTCCTTTTTCAAGGTTTCTAGGAATTGGAGATCAAATTTGGAAGATTTTAAGAAAGAAAGTTTTTTTTTTTTTTTAATGAAAATGATATTTGGATTAAAATTTTGTAGTTGGTTTTTCACTCGATGCATCTTGTTATGAGCATTTAGGCTCTTAACATTTCAAGATAGTAGCTTAATTTTTTCAATGGAGGATCATAGCTATCCATAATTTTTGTAAATCTATTTCAACATCTATTTTGGAAGTTTCTTGCATCCTTTCTCACCTAGTTTAACAACTTCTTCTCTAGATAAATTGACTTTCCAAGTCAACAACCAAGCTTTTTAGAGAAAGACTATCCTCTAAAGGGACTTTGATCTCTAATGGAGATTTGCCAAGAGTATTGTCTTGAGAAGAAAATATCTCCTCCCAGTCTTGATCTAAGAAAGAGGGGATAACCCTTAGCATATTGATCTTTGCAAAAGGTAGCACCACTTCGGCAGGCTAAAAGGGTTCAACATGGGAATCAAAATATATCAAGTCAATGATTGGAGAGCGATTGGAACCTACAAAAGAAAGAGACGTTGAGTCAAGATGAAAGTATAGACATTTACCTCTAGTAGTAACAACACTTTGAAGGCTTTCCACATTGACAATTTATCCTCCTTAATGAATAGCCTTGGTGGTGCACAAGGAATAAGAAGGCCTTTTTGGAATTTGAGGCTGATTTCTATCTCCATACCAAGCTTGAGGAGGAAGTAGAGATAAAATATTTGCACATGAGCATCATAATACTGTTTTGACAAGAGCTAACCAAATGGTCAACCATATAATGAGTAATAATGGGAGGAATGAAACTCCTAATCAATCTCTTAAAGAAAGTTACTAGAAGCCATGTAGAGATGTTTAAGAGGAGCAAGAGATCCTAGCTGCTATAAACCTTCACCTAAGTAAAGAAGGCAAGGGATAAATCCAAAGAGAGTGGACCAATATCAACAAAGCTATCGAGACTATGAGTGATACTTTCAAGCCATTTTAAATCCCATAACTCTTATGGGAGATCATGATGTCTAACCCAAATATGAGACTCAAGTACTATTTTACTTTTTTATAAGTACACTATTACCAACATTAACAAAGAATAGCTCATCAATTTTGTAGAGGAATGACATAGCTAGACTACAAGGCAGTCCTCTAAAACATTCATAAATCTAACATTTGAGCCACCTATATACTTGGTTCAAATGGACAGCTCTTGATGTTGCCAAATCCAAAAGGGATCATGCTAGCCCTGAAAGATAAATAGATTGATTGCCTAGAAAAGCTTGATCAAATCCTTCCATCTATGCCTAGGGTAAAAAAGCATGATCTTCATAAATATATAGAATACTCTTACCACATATGATTTTAAATTAGTCAAGTGTTGCCCCACTTGGCCCGTCACTTCCTTGAGGGTGAATTTCTTTGAATGATAGGAAATGTGTATAGGAAGCAGTAAGACTCCAAATGTCTTATTCAATAACAATTGCGATAAATTGTGTTTTGTTTTTGATATTAGGGAAAAGCAGATTTTGAAGGGATCCGTAACCCTTTACAACAAGAAAAGCCAGGCTGCTGAAAGGACAGCTTGCAGCCAACAAAAAAGCCAGCACCCAAACAAAACCCATCAAGATTTACAATTAGTTTTCTTGTGGGAGTGAAGAGTCATGTCGAAAGAAGGCCGTGAAGATTTATCTTTTTTACCCTTGACAGTAATCCATCCTTCTTCCACCTGTGCAGCCATACTATGCCACACCTTCTTAATATTTTCATGATGATGAAAGCCAGCAACCTTACACTTGGGGTTGTCCTCATGACTACTTTGTAAAGATAGAGACTTATCAGAAAAGTTGCCGGGATGAATAGCCGAGGCGCTTTCACCCAGAGAGGCAGCCAATGGCTCAATAGGGGTTGCCTTAACAACCTCACCAATAGAGACGACCGGAGGGGGGGTTCCAAGGTCCTTTGGTTCCGAAGCAACCACCTTAGATAAATTGTGTTTTGTTATTTTACTTCAAAAATGAGTATTTTGGATCTTCTAAATTTATTGAGAAAATATAAATAAATAATAAATGTTTTTGATTAGTTGGGAGGTGCATTTAATAATGGCTAGTTAAGAAAATCTAGTTATGATGGTTCCTTTTTCCTTACAACAATAACTAATAAATAAAAGTTTATTTTCACAAATGATGTGACATACTCTTAATATACCTAATGCAAATTTAATATAATTGTACAATAATGTTAAGAGCATCAAACTTCTTCCTACATACCAATAAATGCTTTAAGGTGCTTGTATGTTATGTAACTTTGTCGTATTATTATTAGAGTTGTAATGGTGAAATTTGCATACTCATGTCGTTTCTTGTGTAGTATTAGGCTCGTTTTGAAAGTGAGTTTAATATAATCACATATCAATAAATGACGAACTCTTGTGCAAATTTGGTCTCATATTCCCCAATTTTTCACCCCTTTCCATTTACACTCATTATTATACATTGAAAGGAAATAATGTCCCAAAATGTAATAATTTATTACCTAATAAAACAAGGAAAGTTATGCTAAATTAGTTTAGCAATGTATTAGCACTTAGAAAGAAATTTAGAATATAGAAGAAGAGAAGACATAAGATATACCCTAGGAAAATCTACGTAACAAAAAAAACCTGTTGTGAAGAGAGTCACAATGTATTATCAACAACATAATAGTTACAATATAATTCAAAGATCAGCTCCTCTTGGGAGATCATGGGCTTAAAATTTTAGGAGACAAACCAACAATGTAACTACAAAAGCAATATTCTAACACTTGAAGAATCCAACACT
This sequence comes from Sequoia sempervirens, assembly GCA_007258455.2. Classification (NCBI taxonomy): domain Eukaryota; kingdom Viridiplantae; phylum Streptophyta; class Pinopsida; order Cupressales; family Cupressaceae; genus Sequoia; species Sequoia sempervirens. Next base: position 573,745,156 of record VDFB02193867.1, on the reverse strand, counting down.
TGTTCCCAAGATTCAACCTATAATGATACAAAATCAAGATGACTAAGAATGCTCAAACTACTCACCCCATGCTTACTTAAATAGGTTGGAGGCAAACTTGAAAACCGCTAGTGGTTTCCAAAACCATGGCATGTCTTTACACCTCACCCATAGCTATCTCCATGGGACAATATAAACCCCGAATCTCTTTTGTAGCCTATTTAAAGATTTGATAAGGTTGTTTCTTTCGCATCCAATAGCCTCCTAAAAATAAGAGATACTCTCTTTAGCATCCTCAACAACTTGCTCAATATGAGGAGGGTGTCTTGAGTCAACAAGAGCCAATTTAACTACCCTATTCTCACTCCACAAAACATGCTTATTATCTTGGTATTACCTTATCCAATTGGGATGCCCAAGTAGGAGTCATTTTACATAGTTACAAATAACCAACTTGGTAAAATAATTAAAAATATTGTCCCACATGCCTAGGTAACCCACTAGAATAACATTATTTATGCAAGGTGTAAAACATATTTACGATGTCTATTTGATCCTGTTTTATCCATAATCACACACTTATCTATATATTTTAGCCATTTATTACATCTATTACTACCTCAAAATTTTGAAATTCATTCCCCACCTCAATATTAGCACTTCCATGTCTCAAGTCAATCCCATGGCATGCATGATTGATCCCACACCATGCAAAATTGACCCAAGATATAAAAGTTTAAAATTCAAATCCTTGCTAGCTCTTGCCTATTTAAAATTCATTATGAGCTAAACTAGTACACATTTGTATGACTAGTTACCATGCCTTGGTATTTAAATGCATTCAATTTGCATTCATTCATTGTAAATCCTATACGTTATAAGAACCACCATTCTATGAACACTTTGCTTTAGAGCAATAAAAAGAATATAATTCTACATCTAATTATTTTAGGATATTTCCAAGATTTCATAGTGTTGTCGTTGATAATTTCTTTGACTATAAAGCTCGTATAATCAAGGGATTTGATCTAGGAACCTTGAGATCCAATATTTTCTCCAAAGCGATTTTAAATGACCAATTATTAATAGTTAACAAAGAGTAGAGATCAAAATGAACCAAATGGTAAAGTGCATAGTGTGCCAGAATAGGACTACACACCAAATGTCAAATTTATGTGGCACAAGATTGATCCAAAACTATAGAATTAACCCAAGTAAAGTTCAAGTCTACACAAATTCTAGAAGATGAGAAAAATAAATATATTTATTTTTGTATGCATGTGAGTGGAATATGTATCGCATCAAGTTTTATCTTAATTTTTGTTCCGCGATATAAGTATCTTAAATCCCTTGTATTTAATTTCCTAAATTAGGATTTTGATTTACACATTTATCGTTTCAAACTATTATTAATTTAATATAGGTTAATTTTATGCTAAGTTGACTACATTTATTTAATTATCCTAGATTGACCTTAGGAAAAATATTATTTTCCTTTTTATTTTTGGTGAACATCACTGATCTTACATCTCCTAAACATTCAACTTAGAGTTATACCTTCACTTCTTTTAGGGTTTTTTAGAATTCATATGATTATGGTTTTATCATATATTTTTATATTTCCTAGGGTTTGGATTTATTTTGTTTTGATTACTTTGATTGGGATTTAGGTATACTCAATGACATACATCATTTATCCTACCCTCCCACCTTAAGATTCTCTACTCTAATGGATATTTTTTGGATTGTTTCCTTAGGTAATCTACATGCACATATCTCATGTTTTATTTATTTTCTATCTTCTATTGTACATCATCCTTCTATCCTCAATACTTTGATGATATTTTATTCTATAGATGAAGATGTATTCTCAATGGAGGTGTTATTTTTCCATGTATTTTTTTTCCCCTCTTTTTATTGAGTTGGTTAGTTCATTTGTAAAATCTCAAGTTGTGTGCTTGTAGAAAATACAAAACCAAGAATTTCTATCATGCTACATAATCAATAATTAAATGATAGTTAATAATGAATATATTGTTATTATATGCTACTTAGAAATGAAGTGCTACAATATAACACGATATTTGAGTTGGGAAACCCCAACATATGATGAAAATTCTAGTTGATAGAGACAACTACTATTGTAGTTGAATTTATTACTCATAAAAGGATTATGCAAGATATAATTGTTCACCTTTAATTCTAGAAGGAGAAAATACAACACATGATTGCTCTTCCTTCCCCATTTATCTTGAAAAATAGACTTATATTTCACATATAGGTTTTCAAATATTTATAAATATGAAGATACATGTGAGCTTCTATCTTCCCTTTTTATGAATTTTGACCTTCCCTTATATTTATTATTGTGACCAATGACATAGTATAGGTTAACTACACTTGATCCATACGGATTCAAAGCATATTTAATCCACTAAGCATCAATCCCAATAAGATATTCAATGTAAAAAAAGTGAAGAAGTCATGAAAACTAACATTCTAAAACATGAAAGCTTGAAAAACATCTATTCTAAGCCATTGAATCTCATCCTATTGGGGGAGTGGTGTCGCATTGATGTGGAATGGCGACCCTTTCCCAATCCCTTGGATAATATGAGCCTTTCCAATGATTTTATTCATTAAAATCGATGGAAACTGATGAAAAAGATGAATGAAAGCATGTTAAAAGCTAAAATGATAGATGTAAGTGTATGCAAAGCTATTCTAAATGTGCACAAGGTTTAAATATGCAAGCCCTAGATTCAAAAATATACTAAATGAATGCAAGTAAGTTACCATGGAAGCCATTAATGGATGCTAAGCTAATAATGCATGAAAATTAACCTAAAATTCCTTTAAACATAAAACATGGATGCAAATAAGTGTGATTTTCAACAACATAAGTTTTCTCTGAAAATGAGGATCCTTATTGAATAGATGCAAGGTCTATTTATAGAATAGGCAAAGAGAAATTGATGGTCAAGATTGAAATAATCAATCAATGGTCAGGGTGGAAAGAAGATGGAGGCATGGATCATGGATTCCCATCAAGGGTTGAAAATGCTGATATTTAATCAAGGGCTCACAATCATGCAAAGAAGCACACTTTCAAGACTTGCTCAAGAAGTTTGTTGAAGTTTGTTACAAGGAAGAATATTCCCTTTTTTGAATGAGTGAAAAGAGAGAATATTCTCTCATAGAAGAGGAAAATTAGCATTTAGTTAATTAAAATCATATTTTAATGTGCAAAGGGGAAGGAATATTCCATGAGAATATTCCCTTTTGGAGGAATGTGCAATAGAGGAATATTCTCAAGGAATATTCCCTTGCAAGTGGGAGAGTTAGAATTAATTAGTAATTTAATAATTAAAACAAAGTTTCAATTATGCAAATTTAAAGTAATTTAGGATATCCATTAAATAATTAACTTATTTAATGAAAAGGGATCAAAATGACATTTAATTAAATAATTAAGATTATTTAATTAAAAGAGAGGACTTAGCGTGTTAAAATTAAATATTTTGATTTATCCAATTTAATAGGATGAAAGGTTAGCATAAAAGGGGTAGGAATTTACCTAATTAGATTAATCAGATTAATAGATGAAAATGATATATTTGATTAAATAGCTAGGATAATTTAATCAAACAAGTGAAAAGAGGATGGATTTTAAGATGAAACGGTGTTAGTATATTAGATTCGAGTGTGTGATATCATTTAAGACATTTTTAAGTGTCTACATTTTTCCCCTCTTTGAAGTGAGGTACCTATTACATTGGTTCAAAGACTAACGCTTTTCAGATTAAAATTGTTGCTTAGACCAATTTTTTTTTTTTGGATGCCCCATTGTTGCCCCAGTGGAAGGAATAAGTTGGTTCCCTGCCCCCTTGAGAGATTGGGTTGAAATTTTGAAATTGGGGTTGATCTCTTGACAAAGGTAAAATATTGATTTTGGGGTGTGAGAAGGCTCCAGGATGTGAAAATATGCAAAAAATGGTGCAAAATAAGCTTCATTAGGCCGGAATCGATGAAATAGGTGAAAAACCCTAGATGCACTCTCAAATTAGGGCAAAAACCCTAATTTGTAGCCTTAAATATGAGCCAAAGGTCACTTTCAATTCATTTGTGCATTCATACTTGAGAGAATTGTTGCATTTTGAGCTATGACCTCCTAATGAAATGACGCAACATGTGCTCCCACAACATATTTCTGACTGAGTTTGAGAGTACCAAATGCCTCGAGGCGCAGGATCAGAGGTACACAATTTGAAACTTTCCTTGTACTTTAACTTTTCAATGAATTTATTAGGGTTTGAAAATTAATCTAGGTTGGTGTCGCCATATGGAGACGCTATTTAGATTTTCGGCGACGCTTTTTTCATTTTTAGCGATGCCATTGTGAATGGCGACACATCTCACAATTTGAAATTAGGGTTTCCATTTTGCTTTGGCAATGGGATGTAATGAGCGACGCTTCACTCAATTTACAATTTAGAATTAGGGTTTTATATTTCAAATTGCAACGCCAGTGTATATAGCGACACTAGTCACGATTTAGAATTTGGATGTACTGGGCGTCACTGTTTGGAATTTGAATTATGGCGACGCCTTCATAAATGGTGACGCCTTTTTCATTTTGCGAGAAAAAACTTCCAAACTTAATCAATTTTAGCCAAATTTTGATGTCGCGCACTTCGTAGATGCAAGAGGTTATTCAACCATTGATGTCACACAAGCACCGACCCTTACTTTCCACACTAGATGATTTAGATGAGCTTCAACAGGAGTACCTTGGCAAGATTGGCCTATGGTATGTTGCATATATATGCCTATTGTGAGGACCCATCTAGCGATGATGACAACGTTATGTGAGCAATGGCATAGTGAGACCTCATCCTTCCACTTACCCACTCGCGAGGCAACGATCACACTAGAGGATGTATGGCAGATACTTTGGTTATCGATACATGGAGACCGTGTGATTTATGATACTGATGCAGGTTATGATGCTGCCATGAGGTTCTTTGTCAGGACACTGTTGTCTTGGCAAAGTCACAGATTGACCTTGGTCTCTAATTTTCAGACTGGTAGTCAGTGTAATGATTTCAGGCATTCTTGCCCCAGACTGATAGAGCAGAGTGTTTAGTCCTAGATGGGGGTTGGCATGGCACCAAATGATTTTTAGGACTCAGTATGCATGGGGGCTAGTGATGCTAGAATTGATTTATCATGACATGCACCAGTTTGTGTACTACGATGGCAAAGCTATTGGTGCAAGTGTGACACTTTTACATATATGAGCATGGGAGCACATTGTGGTACTTCGAATGATTGTCCACATGGCTGATGTGGAGCTAGATGATCTAGTTGTTTATAGGTACAGAGGGGCTATCACTCTACAACATATAGGCCAGTTGGGTATCCCTTATTAGAGGAGAATGATTGATGACATGACCATGTTCAAATGGCAGCCATGGCTATAGATGCCACCATGGTATGACGACATTCAAGAAATCTTCTTTGCTCACCAAACCTGTTACATGCAGGGTCATGAGCAAACAATGATTGAGTGGTACCTGTTGGATAGGGTAGCTTGACAGTTTGGTGAGACGCACGATAGGCCTAATGATCAATATACCACCATTTTTGCTAGATCAGCTCAGGAGACAATATGGGGACTAGTGATACAACCCCATGAGGTTGTTAAGGGTTTTAAACAGCTAGTTGCCAAACCATGGTCCTACGATCAAGGGCAAGTCGATGCCTAGACTACGCATGTGTATTATGCTTGGTTTGCACCCCCTCCCAGACTTACAAATCCAATGGGCATTCCTCCTCAAGGGAGGTTGAGAGGGAGGGGAGCAAGAAAAGGATGAGGCCAGTAGTAGGATGTGCAAGGTAGAGGATAGGGCAAAGGATAGGATGGCTAGCAACATGATGGACAGGTCCCTGGTGCACCACCACCACCTTCGCTACATCAAAAGCCACCCATACAACAGCCATCGATAGGGCCAGATCCCTGAGATGTATAGATACAACAATTGAGACAACAGTTGTAGGTAGTGACAACTAAGCGGGATCAAGCCTGACAACAGGTTATGACAATGATGACAGAGAGAGACCAGGCCCAATAGCAGAGAGATCATGAAGGAAGCTTCGGCAGACTTCTGACGTTTAGCTGGCACATGAGGTTGGTTGACAACAATAGTTAGAGGTAGTCTCTCATCAGCAAGCTCAACAAGCACATGGCTTAGTAGGGCAGTCGGTGTCAGCCCATCTTTTTGGGCAAGTGAGGGAGGAGGTAGCTTATTATCGGATGTTGTATTACAAAAATGTCCCTCCCCACCGCAGGCAGTCTGATTTTGACCACAGGAGCCAAGTATAACCAAGTGCTTCTACCTCTGTTAGTTAGCTAGAGCAGCCTGGAGATGGTGACAGAGGCAGCCAAGGATAAACCTCTCCTTGATTTTAGCAGACACCTTTTTGATATACAACCTGATTATTTATACAGACATACATTCATAGGCTCATTTTTTATAGCCTCTTGTACATTGTACATTTGATGATATTCATACACACCGATTCAAATATTGTATCATGATAGTCATTTTTTTGATATATATGATATGGTTCAGATTCATGATGTGATGTGCCTTTATTTCATACTTTATGGATGTATGGATGCAAATGTTATGACATGATGTTATATTTATGCTTATGTTATGGATGCACGTCTTTATTTATGTGGTATGCAATAGGAGATGATCTACGATGTAATGTTTATGATATGTGATGTTTATGAGATGGATACAATACAATGCAATGTTTGTGTTACCTTCTTTTTCACTATCTTTTTATGATATGTAGATTGATTCCTACATCTCTATGGCTTGGGCGAACACCCCAATCTATGGCATCCCGATCGCATTTCTTTGCATGCCTAACCTCACCATTGAACTCATTTGGCACCCATGAATCCATCGATTTGTGCCCTCAAGTCAATTTGTTCCCTTGTAGGCCTCCAGACTTGGGTTCCCAACTCGCATTGCATTTGGAATGGGCCTTAAGAGAACACATACCCTCTATATAAGCTATTTGTTTGATTCCCAAGCATCAGTAGGATGATGCTCAAAACGGTCAAACACCCCAATTTTTGACTTTTTCGTACCAAGCTACGCACACTCAAGTTCCCAACTCAGACGCCCCAACTCGAGTTCTCATATTAGCCCCCAGACTCGAGCTCCCAAATTGGTTCTTATTAGCCTTTATCTATTTGCTTTATCATCTTCATCTCTATTTATCATACTTCCTTATTCTATTTTTTCCTCCAAGATCAACTAGCTAGGCTGTTAGTATGCTTTTAGTAGTTTCTACTGTGCTTACTATTTTTTGGCTGTACGAACGCCAGCGCACTCGAGAGATGTCAGCACATTGCGTTTTCGTCCTAGAACTACGTCATCATCCTTAATTAGAGAGTTGTTTGAGGTACAGTATTGACTTCGAAAACTAGCTCACCTAGCCTAAACTTGGTATTCGGGTCTAAAGAGTGACAAAAGTACTACATAGTGCTCTTCATTCTTGATCCTCTTTCTTTAGAGTGAGGTAAGTTAGGGCAACCCTCTGCTCTCAGCTCTCTATGACCTAGATCCTTGACGTGGTTGGTCCCCCTCTCTTACATTTTTGGTGAACCCGATGTGAATAGCGTCTACCCATTCGTCGGTGTTGAGACTTTTCCCTTGTACTTTGTGATCGTTGTAACCCTAAGTGTTGTGAAGGTTTATGGGCATCACAACCTAGTCTACATATTTCGGGTACATTGTTAGGTGAAGTGTGCGACACCTACCAATGGAGAAGATGAAGGTCACTTCTAGTTTTACCTCCAATTTTCCCACTGGTTTAACTAATGAGTTTACCACTGGTTTTCCCACCAACTATGTTGAAGAGATGGGTTTTATGGAAGAAACCACTCATGTACCTACTGATGAGTCCAGTTTATGACTCAAATTTTCTAGAAGTTTATTGTCTATTTGTTATAGTTGTCATAGACTTTGATACTTGGATGCTGACCTTTTTATGATATTTCCTCAAAACCATAGACATTGGGCATAAGCTTATTTTTGTGATCTTTAATGACATTGACATGCTATATGAACTATCTGTGTTGATTTTACATGTGGATTAATGAATGCTACTTTAAGATAGTTATGGATATGCAATTGTTGTGCATACTAATATTGTTCTGCAGATATAATTAGCAACCTACAAAATTGAAGAAGATTCTGCCAGCTAGTCATTCGCCATAACAGTCAACAAGGTGATCATTTGAAGGTCAATGGAGGGAAGACTTTCGACGACAGGAGATTCCTCATTCAAATCAAAATTGTAACCGCCTTGTAAATGGTCTTAATTTTTTGTTGAGCGAATATAGGTGTTACTATTGTGCTAAATTTGTGTTAAGGAAAACATGCTTGACAAAATTCCACGCATGTGTAATCGCCTCTCCACTTTTTATGCTTTCCCTAAAGTGGCATCCTCCTAATCTGTTGGAGTTGACCGCCTTGCTAGGTGATTAGTTAGTAGCTTTTCTTCCTATAAATAAGACTCAGATGCTCTTTCAAAAGAGGTTGATTAATCTGATGATGTACTCACATTCTTAGTTTTTTTCTGTAATACAGTTATGTTGTTCTATTGTACTTGTGTTTTCCAATAAATAAAATGAAGTTATAAGTTCAAGCATATGAGTTTACATTTGTCTTAAGGAATACTCATCCAAGGGGGGCCACTTGGTGAGCATTCCATCCTTTAGCTTAGTCGTTACTTTTTGTTCAGTAATTAGTTAAGAATCTAGCACTGACTGTTCCTGTAGCCACTAGAATTCCATTCTATGACTATTCCTGTAGCCAAAGCAGATAGAGTAGTTTCCTATTTGTTTGCTCAAATTTTCATTTTTGTCATGCATTTCAGCTTAGTATAGTTGTTGTTTTATGCTCAACACTTATGTTATTTCTTTCCAAGCAATTTACTTTCAACATTGTGTTTTTCTTAGCTGTAGGACGAATGTGGCTACTTTGGATCCTTAGTGCACATACTGTGCTGACCCATTTCAAGTTCATGTCCCTGGGTTGACAAGTTAAATGCACCTTCATTATGATTGAGATAGCTATTTAGGTTAGATGTCCAATCTTTGAATCACAATTGTAAGGGCTTAGTTATTAGATCATTGTAGGAGGCCAACATTTTTGGCGTCGTTGTTGGGGATGATGTCAAAATAGGGAGCTCTTTGGAGTCATTGATAGTTTTTCTTGCTGTAGTATTTTTGAAGTTTTTCTTAGTATACCCCTCATTTAGGAAATTAATGATCCACCATTCTTTTTCCAATTCTTTGTGTGAGTTGGCTGATAGTGAGTTGACACCGTATGCATAGAGGAAGGAGGAGAGATGCTCATGGGAGATTCCTTCCTAATAATCTTGATCAATTCCAACTAGTTGAGTATCAAAACCTGCCAAGAGAAGAAGAAGAAGAAGATCCACACCCCTTTGATGGTGCATTTCCTGATCTAACCAGTTCTGAAGTTTCCTCTGAAGACCAAAATCAGCCTGAAAATCCCTTTGCTTTGGAACTACATCAGGCAGGCATGGGTGATGCAAATAGAAACAGACCTAACCAACCAGCTTTTCCTTTCCCCATTGCTCATCAAAATGAAGTTGACAACCTCAAAAATATCCCTGCTTCAGTCCTTCCTAAGTTCTATGGACTTGTCATAGAAGATCCTGATACTTTCTTGTTCGAGTTTAATATACTCTGTAGGAGTTATGACTATACCACTGATGTCCATAGGCTTAAACTATTTCCTACCACCCTAAAAGAAGCTTCATTAAGATGGTTCATGAGCCTAGGAAGAAATACTATGGAGACTTGGGAGGACATGAAGACAAATTTAATTGAGAAATACAAGGAGTATTGCAAGGGCAGTGACATGAGAGGAGATGACATTTTTAGGATGCAGCAAAAAGAAGATGAGATCTTGGAGGATTACATTGCAAGGTTTTTGTTTTGTCTATAGAAATCTCCACACCACACACTTAATGAAGAATCACAAAAGTTGCTTTACCTAAGAGGAATTAATGACGATTACACTGATGCCTTGGACCTGATAGGAGGAGATATCTCCCAAGTTCCTTAGGAGGATATCAAGAAGATATGTCATAACTACTCTAGGGCAGCTTCAAAGAAAGGGAGAGCTTATCAATCTTCTATGGGTAAGTCATCTACCAATGGAGTTTCAAAAATAGAGATTACTCACTTACTGGTAGAATTCAAGCAAGACATTATAAACAATCTAGCTACTCAGCTGGATACACTTCAGGCCAAAAAGAAACAAGAGGAGGCAGAGGCAATGTTGGCAGAATATTGCATTCATTGTAGACAAAAGAAGGACTGCAAATGCAAGATGGTAGCTAATATTGAAAGTAAGTAGATTCCACCTGAGTTCAAGCCAATCCAGGTTGAAGAAGATCAAGTCTACTATGTTGCACAAAGGAGGCCATGGGCTTCAAGACAAGGTATGCCACCATATCCACTCTCTTTTGCTATGCCATATTTTAATTCTTATTCATCTGGTAACCAATGGCAGCCCTCATATCCATCCAATTATGGAGGATATCCACCACAACCTTGGAGTAACCCTCCAAATACCTAGCCTAATCACCAAAAATCTCCACCCGAGTGGTAGCAACCTTAGGGGAATTGGCAGCAATTTCAAGGAAATTGGCAGCCACCTCCAGGAAATTGGTAGCAAACAAATCAATGGAGGGGAGGACAATAATGGCCAAACTAGACAAATAGCTACATGCAGCCACCTTCTCAGCCCCAACAACTTGCTATAATGTCTCCTCCTGCTAGCTCAAGTTAAAATGCACCTAAACCTACTCAACTACCAGCTCAGCCCACACCCAACCCAAATAACAAACCACAACAACTAGTATACTCCGTTGATCCAAATCAATTCTCTGCATATGTTGTGAGTGTAAGTGACATCCACTTATGTTTAGGAACTACTTTGCCAACTCCTTCCACACCCATTATCATTGAGCTTCTTGTGGAAGAAGAGGAGCCTTTGAATACCCCCATTCAACCAAGTGTACCTAAAAATCCTGAACCAGCCCTAGTCAAGCAGATTGAATAAGAACCACCATTTCCCCAAAGGTTGAAAATTGTGAAACAAAAGGAAGAGAAGGAGGAACCAACCTTTAACATTTTAGATCAGTTGAAGCATATATGTGTTCAGATACCTCTATTTCAAGCCATAAAAGATGTTCCTATATATGGAATAACAATCAAGGAAGCATGCCTTAAGAAGCCAGGCAGGAAGAAGAAAGACCCCCACTACGGTTCATTTGGTGGGATAGCTGGCTGACATCATGCTTGGGAAAGTGACTGTTCCCAAATATAGTGACCCAGGGAACCCTGTGGTAGGAGTTGTCATAAATGGGGTCCAAATAAGAAATGATCTGATTGATTTGGGAGCACCAATAGATGTAATAACCAAGGATATCCTGCAACAACTAAATGTTGCAAGCATGAGACCTACTCCTACTGTCCTATAGCTTGCTGATAGTTCTATTGTTAACTTAATGGGATAGTAGAGAACCTTGTGGTAACTCTAGATTCTTGGGAGTACCCGACAAACTTCATTGTTCTTTCTCCTAAAGATACACTAGGTGGGTACCCCATTATCCTAGGAAGGCCATGGTTAACAACAACAAATGCCTATATTGGATGCAGGACAAGAGACATGACCATTTCTGATGGAAAGAGCACCAAAAAACTTCTTCTCTACGCTCCAGCTCAGCCATCCCATGAAATGGATAACCCTGTATGGACACATGTTGGTGAAGAGACAGAGGAAGTTAATTTTGTGGCACAACTGATGATGTTAGGTAGCTCTTTCATGCAGCTTCAAGAGGAAGATGAAGTATTGTCTAAGATAATTCAGAATCATTGTGAAATAGAGGAAGCATCATCCTCTCATTCTATTGATCTAGTAAAGACACTTTTTCCTGCTCTTCCTGCAGCAGAACTTCCTACAGCAACAAGTATGTATCATACATTGCTACCACATGAACTCAAAGTACCAAGCATTAGTGAATAATCTATGGTAGAGATAACTACACAAGTGCAGGTGACAGAAGGAAAATATCTAAATATTAATAGCAAATTGAGTGAAGAACAACAATTATCATTAACAAACTTACTGAGAACCCACCAACATGCATTTGTGTGGGACTATCATTATATGAAGGGATTGGACCCTAAGCTTTGCACTCATAGGATTTACATCAGAGATGATTGTACCCCAATGAGACAGCCACAAAGAAGAATTAACCTTGCACTAAGAGAAATTGTAAAAGGGAAACTACATAAATTGTTAGATGTAGGATTTATCTACCCCATTTTAGATAGCCAATGGGTGTCTCCATTGGTGATTGTACCCAAAAAGGGAGGGAAGTGGTGAGTTTTTTTTTATTACAGGGAACTCAATGCTACCACCAAAAAAGACCATTTTCCCTTACCTTTCATAGATCAAGTTTTGGACTCACTTGCAGGAAAACAATACTTTTCTTTTCTAGATGGATTTAGTGGGTATAACTAGATCCAAATTGCACCTAAGGACCAGGAGAAGACCACCTTTACCTGTCAATGGGGGACCTATGCCTACTCAGTACTTTCATTTGGCTTATGCAATGCACCTGCAACTTTTCAGAGGGCAGTCATTAGCATATTTTCAAACATCTCTCATGATTGCATGGAAATTTATATGGATGACTTTACCACCTATGGTGCTGATTTGAATGAAGAATTAGAGAATATTAGGAGAGTCTTAAAGAGATGTGAAGAACACAATCTATCTCTAAACAGTGAAAAGTGCTTCATGATGATGCAGGAAGGTGTAGTCCCTGGACACTACATCTCTCACAAAGGAATTCAAGTAGATCTTGCAAAGATTGAGGTGATCACTAACTTGCCTATACCTGCAAAACAAAAAGATGTTAGGAGTTTCTTGGGCCATGCAGGCTACTACATGCATTTCATCAAGGATTTCAGAAAAATAGAAGCACCATTGTATTTTCTTTTCACTAAGGATGTTGAATTCCATTGGATAGAAGACTATGACAAGGCATTTTCTGATTTGAAGGCAACCTTGACTCATGCTCCTGTACTCAAAGATACTAATTGGGAGATTCCTTTCCACATCCATACAAATGCATCAGACTATGCCATAGGAGCAGTCCTGGGGTAGAAAGAAGGAGCTGTTGAAAATGTTATTTATTTTGTCAGCAAAAACTTGCAAGGAGCTGAATTCAACTATATAGTGATAGAAAAGGAAATGATGGCAGTGATCTATGCCCTAAACAAATTCAGACACTACATAATAGGCTACCAAATCTTTGTGCACACAGATCATGCAACCATTCGATATCTCATGAATAAACCTCCGATATCAGGTAGGTTAGCAAGATGGTTATTGTTGATGCAGGAGTTTGACATAACCATTGTAGATAAACCAGGGAAGGCCAATGTTGTTGTAGACTTTCTTTCAAGGCTGACTACATCAGAGGACAATCAGGTCATAGATGACTCTTTCCCTGATGAGCACTTATTTTCCATCAGTGTGCAAACACCTTGGTATGCTAACATAGCTAACTATCTGGTCACAAGGAGAGTTCCTCCCCACTTCTCTCTAAAAGAGAGAAGGGTTCTCATTGAAAATTCATTTCCTTTTTCATGGATTGTAGGATGTTTGTTTTACACTGGGCCAGACCATGTCATGATTAGATGTGTGAGGGAAGATGAGACATGATATTTTGCATGCATGCCATAATGAACCATGTGGAGGAAATTTTGCAGCCAAGAAGACAACGATGAAGGTTCTGAATACAAGATATTACTAGCCAACACTCCACAAGGATGTAGGGAGATATACAAGAAAGTGTGATAGATGTCATAGGATGGGTAGGCCAACCAAATTTGATGAGATTTCCCTTTACCCTCAGGTAGTAATCACCCCATTTGATAAGTGGGGATTGGATTTTATAGGACCCATTGATCCTCCATCCAATGGTAAATCTTATATCTTAGTATGCACTGATTATGTAACCAAATGGGTAGAAGTTAAGGCCATGAAACATGCAAGAGATAATAAGGTTGTTGAATTTCTTTATGAGGAGATTTTCACACGGTATGGGGTTCCAAGAGAGATAGTGACTGATCAAGGGACTCAATTCACCTCAACCCTTGTTGTAGTACTGGTCAATGAGTACAACATAAGGCACAGGAAGTTCACTCCTTATCACCCTCAGGAAAATGGGCAAGTTAAGGTGACTAACAAGGAAATTGAAGCAATTTTGACTAAAACAGTAGCTGTTCATAAGAAGGATTGGGCAAACAGGCTGCCAGAAGTTGTCTGGGCCTATAGGACAACTTAAAAAACAACAACAAGCCTCACTCCTTTTGAGTTGTTGTATGGAAAGACAACTATGATGCCCACTGAATTTGAGCATAAGACTCTTAGGACTACAATAGACTTGGGAATGGATATCTCTAAAGCACAAAGAGACAAAATCATGCAGCTCAATGCATTGGATGAAATGAGGAAGGCAACCTTGTATCATACAAAGGTAGTGCAGAATTAGAGAATAAAGTGGCATGAAAAGTTCATCAAGGACAAAAAATTCCAGCCAAGAGATTGGGCCCTGCTCTATGACTCAAGGTGTCAAGATAATGCAGGGAAATTGTAGACAAGGTGGCTAGGACCGTATGAGGTCGCTTAAGTCTTCTCCAATGGTGTTGTTCAGCTCACCACCATTAACCCTGTCAGATTTAGGCTGCTTGTCAATGGTCATCACCTCAGATTGTATCACAAGCCAACTTCTAAGGAGGAATTCTTGCAGCAATTTACTTAGCATGCAACACCTAAATTTTTCTACAGCCGAAGGAATCGAACCTAGTGTCCCTCCTTCTGGCTAACTAAGGTATGTAACTTATCATAATAAAGACTTCCACCTTTGTGGGGGTCCACTTCTTCACCCATCCTCCCATCCATCTCCACCTTTCTCTCTCTTTCATCACGCCTCCATAATTTCACTTCATTCCATCATCACTTCACTCCATTCCACTCCACTTTCATTAATTTCTCAACTGACCTCTTAAAAGGTGACCATTACTTTCTCCATAATCTTTGTAACAGATCTTCCAAGAATCTAGATACGTGTGCATCAAGTTGTTATCTCTTAATTGTCTTTTAGTTCATTTATTTAATAGTTGTAAATTAATATAGACGTTCTCCATAGCATTTCATTATTCCCTGCCCTGTCAAATTGTCATAACTATCACACATGTGAGGAAACATGCTCAAATTTAGGTTGGGGGGGAAGTGTGAATACTATGTCCATGTGTCTGTCCATATTAGTTCACGTCAGCAAAGTTTAAATTGAGCCAATTTGAATTCTGAGTGAGATGATGGCTCACATGTGTGAGGTGATATCAACCGCCGCTATTTTTCTCGATCATAGCCTTCATTTATTACTCCTTTACTACCTTTATTGCTCCTGTCATAATCTTAAGCCAAAAAAAGGTAAAATTTAGACAACACTGATGTTGGAATTTTTGTAGCATTGCAGGAAGAAGTTTAGTTTTCAGATGAAGATTACAGGAAGGGAAACTTTGCAGAGCGAT